>CM075436.1:5451344-5798361 GCA_037832385.1 Rhizophora apiculata
AAAAGGTGCATTTGGCTAGATTAAGCTTAAGTTGAAATTTCCTTACCTAGTTTGAACAACTTTTTGAGGACTACTAAGTGATCTTCATCTCCTTAGGATTTAGAGATAATGTCATTGACATAGGCCTCAATCTCTTTATGCATGATGTCATAAATTATTGCTTTGATTTACTTATTTTCCTAATTCTTAAGGCTATCTATATATAACTTTAGAGTGCTTCTTTTAGGGGTATAATGGTTAGGGTCTAAGTGGAGAATTTGTTTCCCTTAGTGAAATATCTAAGGGAGAATTCAAATAATGAATCTTGTTGTTGCTTAGTATTACTAGTTTGAACAAAATTGAATCAACATTGTGGATAGTCAAAAAACATCAAATATCATAGTTGCAAATGAACCTAGAATTAGAATATTATTAATTGATATTTCTATAAGTTATTTTAGTTAATAAAGTAGTTTTACTTTAGTTGTTAATGAATTAGAATTTTACCTTTCCAAATTCATATAAGTGGCATTGAGTTGATAACACTCCTTGTTAAGATCAAACCTTATTCATACTATCTATCATTGCATCATTGAGAATAATGTACTTAATATTCTTTTAGCCTTGATGATAGTCACCAATACGACTTCATCTAATGCCAAAAAGTTTTAGTCAAGATGTTTACTTAAGCTAGTTTGGAAGACATTGTGGTAAAAGCTAGCAACTAAAATGTTGTTTAGTATAACTTGTCATTAACCAATTGATGGCCAAACCAAAGTGGTGAATCGCATAATGACAACATTATTTTGAGGGTTAGTCAACAGAAATTTAAAGAATTGGAATAATTGATTTGCTCATGCAAAATTTACTTATAACAAGAGTCCTCACCACACTACCACTCACTCTCAATTTGAGGTAATGTATCCAATTGCTCCCATTGATCTGATATCTCTCTTGAAACCAAGAGAGAATGCTTTATTACTTGAAACTTGTGGCCATCGCTTGATTAATTGATAATAAGGCTTCTCATTTTCTCATAAGAAGTCATTCACATAAAATGATTGTGCAATTAACATCCATATTTGCATAGAACATTAAATTCATTGTACAAGCACATCAATATCTCTTAAGTAGTTAGAACCTATTATATTCTCTCAAATAAAGGAGTCATTCATTTCGATTAACTTTTCTTGCATGGATATAATGATTCATTGCCTAAAACATGAGATTAGCACTTCAGTTATAGCTATCAAGGCTTCTCCTCTTGTTGGATGGAGTCATTCGTATGAACAAATTAAGAAATTAACTTAAATGTCCTACCGATCATTGATTCCATTGTGATATGCATATAATTTAGTTTTAAGTAGTGTGAATACATTTAAGTCCATCCAATAAAGAAGTTTTTACTCTTGATTAGCCCTTTCTACCATGAGAGATTTGTTCATTACTTGAAACTTGTCTCTTGATAACTTCACAATAGGACTTCTCCTTTGCACAATTTGAATCTTTTGAAGTCAATTGAATAATTGAGCTAATAAAATTGATTAGTTCATTAATCATTAGTAAATCTTTCATCTTTTGAAACTTGAGACCTTTGCCTGATTCCTCTATAATATTACTTCACCCTTCATTACTAGGAATGATTCACACAAAATGATCATGCAATTTACATCTATGTCTACATAAAACATTAATTTCAATATAACATGCAAGTTAATACACCTCAAGTAATCTGAATCCATTAAATTCCATAAAATAAAGGGATTAATCACCTTCATTAGCTTTTCTTGCCCAAATAAAATGGTTCATTGCCAGAAAGATGAGATTGAGACTTCATTTTTATGTAATAAGGTTTCTCCTTTTATTTCAACATGTCATTCATATTTATTAGCTTTTCATACATAAATTGAATGATTAATTACTTAAAGATGAGAACACATTTCATTCCTCACAAATAAGGCTTCTCCTTTCATTTTGAGTTGTCATTCACACCAAAAGAATAATGAAATTTAACTTAAATGTCTACACCAATGGTTGATTTCATTGTGAGATGCACATTATTGTGTCCTAAGTAATTTGTATCCATTGAAGTTCATCCAATAAAGAAGCTATTTGTCTTGATTAGCTTTCTTTCTTATGAGAGAGAACCATTAATTACTTGAAACATGTGATCATCTATTAATTACTTGACAATAGGACTTCTCCTCTTGGTAGTTTAAATCCATTGAAGTCCATCAAATAAAGTTGCTATTACTCTCTGTTAGTTTTCTTTACTAAGAGAGAATCATTCATTGCTTAAAACATAAGGCCATCACTTGATTTCTTGGTGATAAGGCTTCTTATTTTCTTGCAAGGATACATTCACATAAAAAGATTATGTAATTCACATCTCTGCCTATATAGAACATTAAATTCATTGTCACATTCAAGTTAATACAACTTAGGTAGTCTAAATCCATTAAATTCCCTAAAACAAAGTAGTCATTCATTTTCATTATTTTTTCTTAAATGGATAGAATGGTTTGTTGTGTAATAAAGGACACTATCACTTCACTTCTATCTAGTAAGGCTTCTCTTTTCATTCCATGGATGATTCACATAAAGGAATTGTGAAAATAACTTTAATGTTTGCACCAATCACTAATTTCATTATGAGAGGCATGTAATTCAATATTAGGTGGTTTGAATTATTTGAAACCTATACAATAAATAAGCCATTACCCTTGATTAGATTTTTTGACTATCAAAACAATTGTTTATTTCTTGAAACAAGAGACCACCACTTGATTACATGACAATAGGACTTCTCCTTTGGGTAGCCAAATACATTCAAGTCTAATGAATAAAGGTACTATTACTACTCTTGATTACCTTTCTGTACCAAAAGACAATTATTCAGTACTTGAAACTCGAGGCTATCATCTAATTCATTGGCAATCAGGCTTCTTTGTTCATTGCATAGAAGCATTTAAACAAAATAAGCATCTAATTAACATTCATGTCTACACCAAATATTGATTTGTTGCAACATGCATGTCAATTCACCTTAGGTTGTCTAAATCCTTTAAATTCCATCAAATAATAGAGTCATACACCTTAGGTTGTCATGCATGAGTTTATCTCTTTATTACTTGCAATAAGGCTTCTCATTTTGTTAGTCTAAAACAATTGTAGGCCATCAACTAATGGAGCTATTACTCTAGAATATTTTTCTTTGTAAAGAGAGAATCATTCATTGCTTGAAACTTAAGGCCATCACCTAATTCCTGTTCAATATCACTTGCAAGGAATCATTCATGAAAAATAATCATTTAATTAACATATACGTCAATGAAGAAGATTAAATTCATTATATGCACTTTAATACCCTTAGGTAGTCCAAGTCCATTTATTTCCATAAAACAAAACAAGTCATTAATCTTGAATAGTTTTTCTTACATGGATAGAATGGTTCATTCCTTGAAACATGAGACTAACACTTCATTTCTAACAAATAAAGTTTCTCCTTTGGTTCCAAGAAGTCATTCACACAAAGGAATTATGAAATCAACTTAAATGTCTACATTGATCACTAATTTAATTGCAAGGTACATGTAATTATATCTTAGGTAAGTTAAATCCATTAAAGTTCATCCAATAAAGAAGCCAATACTCTTGAATGGCTTTTATTACTACAAGAGAATAGTTCATTGCATGAAAAATGAGACATCTCTTTGTTACTATAAAAATGATTTCAAGTAGTTTGAATCCATTGAAATCCATCGAGTAAAGAAGCTATTTCTATTGATTAATTTTCTTTACTAGGAGATATTCATTCATTGCTTAAAACTTGGTTATGTCAATTGATTCCTTGATAATAAGGCATCTTCTTTCCTTGCAAGGAATTCTTCACAAAATATGAACTTGTAATTAACATTTATATTTACAACAAACATTAATTTCATTGTAACATGCACATTAATACACCTTTGGTAGCTTGAATCCATTAAGTTCCATCAAACAAAAGAGTTCTCATCTTGAATAGCTTTTCTTACTTGAATAGAATGGTTCATTGACTGAAGGATGAGACTGTCACTTCATTTCTATGTAATAAGGCTTCTCCATTCATTTCATGGAGTCATTCACATAAAGGAATGATGAAATTAATGTAAATGTCTAAACTTATCATTGATTCTATTGCAAAATGCATGTGATTCTATCTTAGGAAGTCTAAAACCATTAAAATCCTTCCAATAAAGAAATACACATAAAGATCATTTAATCAAATGGGAAAATTGTAGAAAGCTTTGTAGAATGATCACGGTGCCCATTTTCACTAATGGTTAGTGTAGTGTTAGTGTCAAAGAACAAAAAATAAGAAGAGAAGAGAAGAAATTTCTAGAGAAAAGCTTATAGTTGTGACATTCATGAGTTTGAGGGAAAAATGCAACCTGATGAGTTCCTTGATTGGTTGCATACAGTTGAATGTATTTTCGAATATCAAGAGTTTCCTGAGGATAGGAAGGTCAAGTTGGTGGCTCTAAAACTTAAGAAGTAAGCTTCTCTATGGTGGGAGAACTTAAAGAAATTGAGAGATCGAGAGTAGAGACAAAAAATTAGAACATTGGAAAAAATGAAGGAGGAGTTAAAAAAAGATTTCTACCTAAGGATTATCAAATAAAGGTGTACATAAAAATTCACTCTCTTGAGCAATAACCAGAAATGAGTGTGGGGGAATATATTATGGAGTTTGAGCAAACTCATGATGAAGGGTGATGTGGTTGAACTGGAAGAGCAAACTATTGCCCGATACTTGGGAGGCCTAAAAAGGAAAATTGGTGATGTCATTTGATTACAACCATATTGGTCTTTCAATGATGAAAGAAAGCTTGCTTTGTCTATTGAAAAGCAAATGAAGGAGGTTCAAAAGGCTACTCCAAAATCAGCCATTAAAACTTTTCCTTCAACTTGAGGAAGTGGTACGAATTCAAGGCCACCCTTTTCAACCAAGTCTTCTGGTGGCAAAAGTGCTTCCAAAGGTGACAAACACGCTAGTTCTTCTAATAATAGCTCAAAAAGATGCTTTAAATGCCAAGGCTATGGGCATATTACTTCTAAATGCCTAAATTACAAAGTTGTGACCTTAGTGGAGGAAGATGTAAAAGAGAATGAAGAAAAGCTAGGAGACCTTATTTATGATGAAGAAGTTATTTGTGCTGATGAGGGTGAAATGCTTGTGATTCATAGATGTTTGAACATTGCTTCTAAGCAAGATGAAAATGAGTGGCTATGGGAAAGCATCTTTTATACTACATGCACTTCTCATGGAAAATTGTGTGACCTTATTATTGATAGTGAAAGCACTTCTAATATGGTAGCAACAAAGATGGTGTAGAAGCTAAGCTTGAAAATTAAAGAGCATCCTTACCCTTACAAAATGCAATGGATTCACAAAGGAGCTAAGGTAAGGGTAAATAAATCATGCTTAGTAGAATTTTTTATTGGGCAAAACTGTAGAGATAAAGTAGGTAAATAAACTAGTGTGATGTTGCTCCCATGGATGTTACTTACTAGCTATTAGGGAGACCATTGTTATATGATAGGAAAGTAGTTAATGATGGCTACAAAAACACTTACTCATTTGTGAAGGATAGTGTTAGAATTGTTTTAGTTCCAATGAAACCAAATCATGTTCCCAAGTATACAAATGGGGAGAGGAATACTTTCCTTTCTAGTAATTTGAATGAAAAGACGTTTTTAGAATATAAAGGGATGTATGCCATTGTGCTTGTGGAAGAATCCATTGCTAAATTAACGGAACATAATCCAGTAGTTCAACCTCTATTAGAAGAATTTGCAGATGTTGTGCTAGAAGAAACACCACCTCGGCCTACCTCCAATGAGAGATATTTAACACCGAATTGACCTACTTCCAAGCCCTATCCTCCCAAACAAAGTAGCTTATCACATGAATCCTAAAGAACATGAAGAGTTGCAATAACAAATTGAAGATTTTGATAATTAACAGATCTATGAGAGAAAGCATGAGTCCATGTGGTGTTCTAGCCCTTTTAATACCTAAGAAGGATGGATTTTGGCATGTGCATAGATTATTAAACCATCAACAAATTACTATCAAGTATAAGTTTCCTATTCCTAGACTTAATGATTTACGTGATCAATTATATGGTTTTGTTATTTTCTCTAAAGTTGATCTTAAAGTGGTTATCATCAAATTTGAATGAGACTTAGATATGAGTGCAAGATAGCCTAGAAATGGTCTATATGAGTAGCTAGTCATGCCATTTGGGCTTTCTAATGCACCCAACACTTTCATGCAACTTATGACTCATGTCTTTAGACCATCCATGGATAAATTTGTTGTTGTGTACCTTGATGACACTCTTGCTTACAACAAATTTGATTCTCAACACTTTAAGCATTTGAAACAAGTGTTTCAAGTGTTAAGAGAGTAGAAGTTGTCTGCGAATGTAAAGTAATGCCTATTCTACATGAATAGCATTATGTTTCTTGGTTATGTTGTATCTTCAATAGGAATTAAAGTTGACCCAAACAAGGTTGAGGTGATTGCTAGTTGGTCCACTCCTAAATCCATTCATGATGTAAGAAGCTTTCATGGAATTGTGTCTTTTTTTTTTTTTTTGGAGATTTATCAAAAGATTTAGCACTCTTGTTGCTCATATCACTAAGTGCTTAAAGGGGAATTCATTCTAATGGACAGAAGCTACCTAAAAGAGCTTTGAGCTAATAAAGAAGATGATGATTAATGCTCCAGTACTTGTTCTTCTAGATTTTGAAAGTGCTTGAAGTTGAGAGTGATGCTTCCAATGTGGGCATTGGTGCTGTTTAAGTCAAGAAGGCAAGCCAATTGCATTCTTTAATGAGAAGTTGAATGATGTGAAATAGAGATACTCAGCATATGACAAGGAGTTCTATATCATTGTTTGTGCTCTAGAACATTGGAGTCACTACTTGTTGCCCAATGAATTTGTCTTGTATTCTAACCATAAGGCATTAAAGTGCTTGAATACATAGTGCAAGCTTAATTGTTAACATGCCAAATGGGTTGAATTTCTTTGACTCTACACTTTTTCCAGCAAGCACAAGGTAGGGAAGCTCAACAAAATAGCCAATGCATTGAGTAGAAGACATTTGCTTTGAAACACATTGGAGCCAAAGGTATTAGCATTTGAGATTGTAAAAGAACTTTATTCATTTGATTATGATTTTTCATCTATTTGGGCTTCTTGTTCAAATGGATCAGTTAATCATTTCTTTCTACAAGAAGGTTTCCTTTATAATGATAACAAGTTATGCATTCCTAATTGCTCCTTAAGGGAAGTCATTATTGAAGAAGCTCATAGAGGAGGACTTATTGGTCACTTTGGGAGAAACAAAACTTTGATTTTGGTGCAAGAAAATTTCTTTTGGCCAAAACTCAGTCAAGATGTTTTGAGAATCATGGAATGATGTGTAGTATTCCATAAAGCAAAAAGCTACGTACAAAATAAAAGTTTCTACATACCACTTCCAATTCCTAATTCCCTTTAGGAAGATGTTAGTATGGATTTTGTGGTTGGTTTGCCTCGCACATAGAGGATAAAGGATTTTATCTTTGTTACGGTTGACTAATTTTCCAAAATGGCTCATTTTGTTCCTTGTACTAAAACTTTTAATGCTTCATAAGTTGCTGATCTTTATTTTAAAGAGATTGCAAAGCTTTATGGCATTGCTCTCATATGGTGAGATACAATATGAGTGGTTTATGCATGCTAGTGATACTAAAACCAAAGGGTTAGAGAGGTAACTCTTAATCTTGTTGAAGGCTTCTTGGCATTAGTCATCCCATCATCTTGGATCGCTCTTTTAGAGCATTCTAAATATTGGCTCACATGTCATGGTTAATTGGGATATAAATCGAGCAATGTAATTGATCCTTTCAACTTGTACATCCATTAGTGTAAAAGGTGTGGGCATTTCCTATATGCCTTTGATTTTGTCAAGATCAATTTTGATGCCCTTTTTGCTCACTATGAAGCCTAGTAGCTTGTCTAAAGTTGCTCAAAAGGTGCATTTGGCTAGATTAAGCTTAAGTTGAAATTTCCTTACCTAGTTGAACAACTTTTTGAGGACTACTAAGTGATCTTCATCTCCTTAGGATTTAGAGATAATGTCATTGACATAGGCCTCAATCTCTTTATGCATGATGTCATAAATTATTGCTTTGATTTACTTATTTTCCTAATTCTTAAGGCTATCTATATATAACTTTAGAGTGCTTCTTTTAGGGGTATAATGGTTAGGGTCTAAGTGGAGAATTTGTTTCCCTTAGTGAATATCTAAGGGAGAATTCAAATAATGAATCTTGTTGTTGCTTAGTATTACTAGTTTGAACAAAATTGAATCAACATTGTGGATAGTCAAAAACATCAAATATCATAGTTGCAAATGAACCTAGAATTAGAATATTATTAATTGATATTTCTATAAGTTATTTTAGTTAATAAAGTAGTTTACTTTAGTTGTTATGAATTAGAATTTTACCTTTCCAAATTCATATAAGTGGCATTGAGTTGATAACACTCCTTGTAAGATCAAACCTTATTCATACTATCTATCATTGCATCATTGAGAATAATGTACTTAATATTCTTTTAGCCTTGATGATAGTCACCAATACGACTTCATCTAATGCCAAAAAGTTTTAGTCAAGATGTTTACTTAAGCTAGTTTGGAAGACATTGTGGTAAAAGCTAGCAACTAAAATGTTGTTTAGTATAACTTGTCATTAACCAATTGATGGCCAAACCAAAGTGGTGAATCGCATAATGACAACATTATTTTGAGGGTTAGTCAACAGAAATTTAAAGAATTGGAATAATTGATTTGCTCATGCAAAATTTACTTATAACAAGAGTCCTCACCACACTACCACTCACTCTCAATTTGAGGTAATGTATCCAATTGCTCCCATTGATCTGATATCTCTCTTGAAACCAAGAGAGAATGCTTTATTACTTGAAACTTGTGGCCATCGCTTGATTAATTGATAATAAGGCTTCTCATTTTCTCATAAGAAGTCATTCACATAAAATGATTGTGCAATTAACATCCATATTTGCATAGAACATTAAATTCATTGTACAAGCACATCAATATCTCTTAAGTAGTTAGAACCTATTATATTCTCTCAAATAAAGGAGTCATTCATTTCGATTAACTTTTCTTGCATGGATATAATGATTCATTGCCTAAAACATGAGATTAGCACTTCAGTTATAGCTATCAAGGCTTCTCCTCTTGTTGGATGGAGTCATTCGTATGAACAAATTAAGAAATTAACTTAAATGTCCTACCGATCATTGATTCCATTGTGATATGCATATAATTTAGTTTTAAGTAGTGTGAATACATTTAAGTCCATCCAATAAAGAAGTTTTTACTCTTGATTAGCCCTTTCTACCATGAGAGATTTGTTCATTACTTGAAACTTGTCTCTTGATAACTTCACAATAGGACTTCTCCTTTGCACAATTTGAATCTTTTGAAGTCAATTGAATAATTGAGCTAATAAAATTGATTAGTTCATTAATCATTAGTAAATCTTTCATCTTTTGAAACTTGAGACCTTTGCCTGATTCCTCTATAATATTACTTCACCCTTCATTACTAGGAATGATTCACACAAAATGATCATGCAATTTACATCTATGTCTACATAAAACATTAATTTCAATATAACATGCAAGTTAATACACCTCAAGTAATCTGAATCCATTAAATTCCATAAAATAAAGGGATTAATCACCTTCATTAGCTTTTCTTGCCCAAATAAAATGGTTCATTGCCAGAAAGATGAGATTGAGACTTCATTTTTATGTAATAAGGTTTCTCCTTTTATTTCAACATGTCATTCATATTTATTAGCTTTTCATACATAAATTGAATGATTAATTACTTAAAGATGAGAACACATTTCATTCCTCACAAATAAGGCTTCTCCTTTCATTTTGAGTTGTCATTCACACCAAAAGAATAATGAAATTTAACTTAAATGTCTACACCAATGGTTGATTTCATTGTGAGATGCACATTATTGTGTCCTAAGTAATTTGTATCCATTGAAGTTCATCCAATAAAGAAGCTATTTGTCTTGATTAGCTTTCTTTCTTATGAGAGAGAACCATTAATTACTTGAAACATGTGATCATCTATTAATTACTTGACAATAGGACTTCTCCTCTTGGTAGTTTAAATCCATTGAAGTCCATCAAATAAAGTTGCTATTACTCTCTGTTAGTTTTCTTTACTAAGAGAGAATCATTCATTGCTTAAAACATAAGGCCATCACTTGATTTCTTGGTGATAAGGCTTCTTATTTTCTTGCAAGGATACATTCACATAAAAAGATTATGTAATTCACATCTCTGCCTATATAGAACATTAAATTCATTGTCACATTCAAGTTAATACAACTTAGGTAGTCTAAATCCATTAAATTCCCTAAAACAAAGTAGTCATTCATTTTCATTATTTTTTCTTAAATGGATAGAATGGTTTGTTGTGTAATAAAGGACACTATCACTTCACTTCTATCTAGTAAGGCTTCTCTTTTCATTCCATGGATGATTCACATAAAGGAATTGTGAAAATAACTTTAATGTTTGCACCAATCACTAATTTCATTATGAGAGGCATGTAATTCAATATTAGGTGGTTTGAATTATTTGAAACCTATACAATAAATAAGCCATTACCCTTGATTAGATTTTTTGACTATCAAACAATTGTTTATTTCTTGAAACAAGAGACCACCACTTGATTACATGACAATAGGACTTCTCCTTTGGGTAGCCAAATACATTCAAGTCTAATGAATAAAGGTACTATTACTACTCTTGATTACCTTTCTGTACCAAAAGACAATTATTCAGTACTTGAAACTCGAGGCTATCATCTAATTCATTGGCAATCAGGCTTCTTTGTTCATTGCATAGAAGCATTTAAACAAAATAAGCATCTAATTAACATTCATGTCTACACCAAATATTGATTTGTTGCAACATGCATGTCAATTCACCTTAGGTTGTCTAAATCCTTTAAATTCCATCAAATAATAGAGTCATACACCTTAGGTTGTCATGCATGAGTTTATCTCTTTATTACTTGCAATAAGGCTTCTCATTTTGTTAGTCTAAAACAATTGTAGGCCATCAACTAATGGAGCTATTACTCTAGAATATTTTTCTTTGTAAAGAGAGAATCATTCATTGCTTGAAACTTAAGGCCATCACCTAATTCCTGTTCAATATCACTTGCAAGGAATCATTCATGAAAAATAATCATTTAATTAACATATACGTCAATGAAGAAGATTAAATTCATTATATGCACTTTAATACCCTTAGGTAGTCCAAGTCCATTTATTTCCATAAAACAAACAAGTCATTAATCTTGAATAGTTTTTCTTACATGGATAGAATGGTTCATTCCTTGAAACATGAGACTAACACTTCATTTCTAACAAATAAAGTTTCTCCTTTGGTTCCAAGAAGTCATTCACACAAAGGAATTATGAAATCAACTTAAATGTCTACATTGATCACTAATTTAATTGCAAGGTACATGTAATTATATCTTAGGTAAGTTAAATCCATTAAAGTTCATCCAATAAAGAAGCCAATACTCTTGAATGGCTTTTATTACTACAAGAGAATAGTTCATTGCATGAAAAATGAGACATCTCTTTGTTACTATAAAAATGATTTCAAGTAGTTTGAATCCATTGAAATCCATCGAGTAAAGAAGCTATTTCTATTGATTAATTTTCTTTACTAGGAGATATTCATTCATTGCTTAAAACTTGGTTATGTCAATTGATTCCTTGATAATAAGGCATCTTCTTTCCTTGCAAGGAATTCTTCACAAAATATGAACTTGTAATTAACATTTATATTTACAACAAACATTAATTTCATTGTAACATGCACATTAATACACCTTTGGTAGCTTGAATCCATTAAGTTCCATCAAACAAAAGAGTTCTCATCTTGAATAGCTTTTCTTACTTGAATAGAATGGTTCATTGACTGAAGGATGAGACTGTCACTTCATTTCTATGTAATAAGGCTTCTCCATTCATTTCATGGAGTCATTCACATAAAGGAATGATGAAATTAATGTAAATGTCTAAACTTATCATTGATTCTATTGCAAAATGCATGTGATTCTATCTTAGGAAGTCTAAAACCATTAAAATCCTTCCAATAAAGAAATACACATAAAGATCATTTAATCAAATGGGAAAATTGTAGAAAGCTTTGTAGAATGATCACGGTGCCCATTTTCACTAATGGTTAGTGTAGTGTTAGTGTCAAAGAACAAAAAATAAGAAGAGAAGAGAAGAAATTTCTAGAGAAAAGCTTATAGTTGTGACATTCATGAGTTTGAGGGAAAAATGCAACCTGATGAGTTCCTTGATTGGTTGCATACAGTTGAATGTATTTTCGAATATCAAGAGTTTCCTGAGGATAGGAAGGTCAAGTTGGTGGCTCTAAAACTTAAGAAGTAAGCTTCTCTATGGTGGGAGAACTTAAAGAAATTGAGAGATCGAGAGTAGAGACAAAAAATTAGAACATTGGAAAAAATGAAGGAGGAGTTAAAAAAAGATTTCTACCTAAGGATTATCAAATAAAGGTGTACATAAAAATTCACTCTCTTGAGCAATAACCAGAAATGAGTGTGGGGGAATATATTATGGAGTTTGAGCAACTCATGATGAAGGGTGATGTGGTTGAACTGGAAGAGCAAACTATTGCCCGATACTTGGGAGGCCTAAAAAGGAAAATTGGTGATGTCATTTGATTACAACCATATTGGTCTTTCAATGATGAAAGAAAGCTTGCTTTGTCTATTGAAAAGCAAATGAAGGAGGTTCAAAAGGCTACTCCAAAATCAGCCATTAAAACTTTTCCTTCAACTTGAGGAAGTGGTACGAATTCAAGGCCACCCTTTTCAACCAAGTCTTCTGGTGGCAAAAGTGCTTCCAAAGGTGACAAACACGCTAGTTCTTCTAATAATAGCTCAAAAAGATGCTTTAAATGCCAAGGCTATGGGCATATTACTTCTAAATGCCTAAATTACAAAGTTGTGACCTTAGTGGAGGAAGATGTAAAAGAGAATGAAGAAAAGCTAGGAGACCTTATTTATGATGAAGAAGTTATTTGTGCTGATGAGGGTGAAATGCTTGTGATTCATAGATGTTTGAACATTGCTTCTAAGCAAGATGAAAATGAGTGGCTATGGGAAAGCATCTTTTATACTACATGCACTTCTCATGGAAAATTGTGTGACCTTATTATTGATAGTGAAAGCACTTCTAATATGGTAGCAACAAAGATGGTGTAGAAGCTAAGCTTGAAAATTAAAGAGCATCCTTACCCTTACAAAATGCAATGGATTCACAAAGGAGCTAAGGTAAGGGTAAATAAATCATGCTTAGTAGAATTTTTTATTGGGCAAAACTGTAGAGATAAAGTAGGTAAATAAACTAGTGTGATGTTGCTCCCATGGATGTTACTTACTAGCTATTAGGGAGACCATTGTTATATGATAGGAAAGTAGTTAATGATGGCTACAAAAACACTTACTCATTTGTGAAGGATAGTGTTAGAATTGTTTTAGTTCCAATGAAACCAAATCATGTTCCCAAGTATACAAATGGGGAGAGGAATACTTTCCTTTCTAGTAATTTGAATGAAAAGACGTTTTTAGAATATAAAGGGATGTATGCCATTGTGCTTGTGGAAGAATCCATTGCTAAATTAACGGAACATAATCCAGTAGTTCAACCTCTATTAGAAGAATTTGCAGATGTTGTGCTAGAAGAAACACCACCTCGGCCTACCTCCAATGAGAGATATTTAACACCGAATTGACCTACTTCCAAGCCCTATCCTCCCAAACAAAGTAGCTTATCACATGAATCCTAAAGAACATGAAGAGTTGCAATAACAAATTGAAGATTTGATAATTAACAGATCTATGAGAGAAAGCATGAGTCCATGTGGTGTTCTAGCCCTTTTAATACCTAAGAAGGATGGATTTTGGCATGTGCATAGATTATTAAACCATCAACAAATTACTATCAAGTATAAGTTTCCTATTCCTAGACTTAATGATTTACGTGATCAATTATATGGTTTTGTTATTTTCTCTAAAGTTGATCTTAAAGTGGTTATCATCAAATTTGAATGAGACTTAGATATGAGTGCAAGATAGCCTAGAAATGGTCTATATGAGTAGCTAGTCATGCCATTTGGGCTTTCTAATGCACCCAACACTTTCATGCAACTTATGACTCATGTCTTTAGACCATCCATGGATAAATTTGTTGTTGTGTACCTTGATGACACTCTTGCTTACAACAAATTTGATTCTCAACACTTTAAGCATTTGAAACAAGTGTTTCAAGTGTTAAGAGAGTAGAAGTTGTCTGCGAATGTAAAGTAATGCCTATTCTACATGAATAGCATTATGTTTCTTGGTTATGTTGTATCTTCAATAGGAATTAAAGTTGACCCAAACAAGGTTGAGGTGATTGCTAGTTGGTCCACTCCTAAATCCATTCATGATGTAAGAAGCTTTCATGGAATTGTGTCTTTTTTTTTTTTTTTTGGAGATTTATCAAAAGATTTAGCACTCTTGTTGCTCATATCACTAAGTGCTTAAAGGGGAATTCATTCTAATGGACAGAAGCTACCTAAAAGAGCTTTGAGCTAATAAAGAAGATGATGATTAATGCTCCAGTACTTGTTCTTCTAGATTTTGAAAGTGCTTGAAGTTGAGAGTGATGCTTCCAATGTGGGCATTGGTGCTGTTTAAGTCAAGAAGGCAAGCCAATTGCATTCTTTAATGAGAAGTTGAATGATGTGAAATAGAGATACTCAGCATATGACAAGGAGTTCTATATCATTGTTTGTGCTCTAGAACATTGGAGTCACTACTTGTTGCCCAATGAATTTGTCTTGTATTCTAACCATAAGGCATTAAAGTGCTTGAATACATAGTGCAAGCTTAATTGTTAACATGCCAAATGGGTTGAATTTCTTTGACTCTACACTTTTTCCAGCAAGCACAAGGTAGGGAAGCTCAACAAAATAGCCAATGCATTGAGTAGAAGACATTTGCTTTGAAACACATTGGAGCCAAAGGTATTAGCATTTGAGATTGTAAAAGAACTTTATTCATTTGATTATGATTTTTCATCTATTTGGGCTTCTTGTTCAAATGGATCAGTTAATCATTTCTTTCTACAAGAAGGTTTCCTTTATAATGATAACAAGTTATGCATTCCTAATTGCTCCTTAAGGGAAGTCATTATTGAAGAAGCTCATAGAGGAGGACTTATTGGTCACTTTGGGAGAAACAAAACTTTGATTTTGGTGCAAGAAAATTTCTTTTGGCCAAAACTCAGTCAAGATGTTTTGAGAATCATGGAATGATGTGTAGTATTCCATAAAGCAAAAAGCTACGTACAAAATAAAAGTTTCTACATACCACTTCCAATTCCTAATTCCCTTTAGGAAGATGTTAGTATGGATTTTGTGGTTGGTTTGCCTCGCACATAGAGGATAAAGGATTTTATCTTTGTTACGGTTGACTAATTTTCCAAAATGGCTCATTTTGTTCCTTGTACTAAAACTTTTAATGCTTCATAAGTTGCTGATCTTTATTTTAAAGAGATTGCAAAGCTTTATGGCATTTTAGGATGAATTACTTCAAATTTTGATTTATGGTTTATGAGTCATTTTTGGAGGACCCTCTGGAGGAAATTAGGTACTAAATTACAATTTAGCACTACTTATCATCCTTAAATTAATGGTCAAATTGAGGTTATCAATAGAACCTTGGGAAATCTTTTAAGGAGTTTGTTAAAAAAAATAAATAAAATTAGAGAATGGGATTTGCTTTTGCCTCATGCTGAATTTGCTTATAATAGGTCTTCTATCCAGACTACTAGATGTAGTCCATTTGAAATTGTGTATGGCTCTAACCCTAGTAGCCCTCTCAATCTCATTCCTCTTTTAACAAAACATCAATTTAGTTATAATGCTGAGAACTAGGTGAAATTCAAAAAGAAATTGCATAAGCAAACTAAGGAGAGGATAGCAAAGCAAAATGAGAAGTATCAAACTCAGGCAAACAACCATAGAAGGTTTATTATGTTTAAAGAAGGAGATTTAGTGTGGATTCATCTTAGAAAAGGGTGTACCCACCTAGAAAATTTGCCAAGTTAAAACCTAAAGCTAATGGCCCATTCAAAGTACTAAAGTGTATTAGAGATAATGCATACAAGTTTGAGTTGCCAACTGAATATGAAATTTCTGACATTTTCATTGTTACTAATCTTATTCCATTTCATGAAGATTATAAAGACTTGGGGGCAAGTCCTTTTCAACCAAGGGAGCATGATATAGGAGCATCTCTTGGGGACAACCAAGAATTGATCCAAGACCTAGGCCAAGCACAAAAAAAGCTCATTATGCTAGTAGAAGAATTAATTGCATGTCAAAACTTGTTCCAACTACTAGACTTTCAGCCCAAGCCCAATGATAGTATTGAGTAGCCATTTAAAAGTTCTAGATGTCTAGATTTGGATGAATTTAGAACATCAAGAGTCAAGTTCCTTTACTAGCCACTAAGATAGTCAAAAGTCAGGATATTAAAGCATTTTCCTATGTTAGAGGGACGTTCCAAAGTTTTTATTTATAGTTTTCTTTGGTATTTGAAAAGGTAGTCTTTTTGTGAATAGTTAAACTTTTACCCTAAGGAATTTGAAGAGCTTCCTTCTATGTTATGTATCTTTATGGTGGATTCCATTAAGTGGTGACTTAACCCTAGCATTTCAGTATCTCTTGAGTGGATCCCTTAAAAGTGGTGAGTGCTATTAGTCTTGTATCTCTAAAGTGGTGGAGTTTTTGCTATATCCTTGGAATAAAGATTACTATTGGATCCTTTTCCCATATCAATGAGCATGCATAAGAGTTTGTTAAAAGGAAAGACAACCAAGTAGAGAGGTGAAAAGGAGATTGAACCCCAATATGAAAGTTGTGTTGGTAAAAGGGTTAAAATGGCTTCACGCAAGTATCATTTATCCAATCTCCTATAGCAAGTGGGTAAGTCTAGTCCATGTGTTGTTTAGTATTATAGTTGTCAGGAATGATAAGGAAAAGTTGGTGCCACAATGGATGATAATAGGATGGAGAATGTGTATTAATTACAACAAACTGAATGTGACTACAAGAAAAGATCATTTTCCTTTCCCATTTATTAATCAAATGCATGAATAGTTAGCTTGTCATTCTTATTATTATTTTCTAGGTTGCTTTTCATGTTACAATCAAATACCAATTGCACCCAAAGATTAAGAAACAACATTCACTTGCCCATTTGGAACCCTTTCTTACCAAGGATGCCATTTGGCTTATGCAATGCTCTTGTGACCTTTTAAATATGTATGATGTCAATCTTCTTACACATGATGAAAAGGCTTATTAAGGTATTTATGGAGGATTTTTCTATTTTTGGTGATTCATTTGATGATTGCCTCAATAATTTGACCTTGGTGCTTAAAAGATGTGGGAAAAATTTGACATTAAGTTGGGAGAAGAGTCATTTTGATGTTAAGTAGAGTATAGTTTTGAAATATATTGTATCTATTGGTGGTAAGTAGACAAGGAAAAAATTGATTTAATTGCAAATTTACCAATCCTTACTTTTGCCAAGGGAGTGTGTAGTTTTCTTAGTTATGCAGGATTTTTTATGTGTTTCATCAAGGATTTTTCAAAAATATGCAAGCCTTTATGTAATCTATTGGCCAATGATGTTAACTTTAATTTTGACAATGATTGTCTTGATGCTTTTAAAAATTTGAAAGAAAAGTGAACATCTACTCCCATTCTTACTACACCTAATTGGTCTCTCCCTTTTGAAATAATGTGTGATGCATTTGATGGTGTTGTTGGGGTTGTTTTAGGACAATGAGTGAATAAATTACCTCGTGCCATCTATTATGCAAGTCAAACATTAAACGATGCTTAATTAAACTATTTAACCATTGAAAAGGAACTTTTAGCAGTAGTTTTTGCTTTAGAAAAATTTTGCTTATACTTGCTTTGATCGAAGGTAATCATTCATTCTAATCATGTTACTCTAAGATATTTACTCACTTTGAAAGATACTAAATGTAGATTGCTTAGGTGGATTTTATTATTACAAGAGTTTGATTTGACAATTAGGGACAAAAAAGGTGTGAGAATGTGGTGGCAAATTAGTAGTCATGACTTGGGGAGGAACCTAGTCATGAAAACAAAATTTAGGATTTGTCATTAAGTGAAGAATTTCTTGATGAACAACTTTTCTCAATTAATGAGGACAAGCCTTAGTATGCAAATATTGTAAACTATTTAGTTGGTGGCATTTTTAATCTTGATTTAAACTCACAAGGGAAGAAGAGATTTCTATTCATGGTGAAGCTCTATTTTTGGGTTAAGACATACTGGTTCAAGCATTGTTCAAACCAAATTATAAGGTGATGTGTTCTTGAATGAGTAAAGGAGCATTTTGCAACACAACCATGAGCTTATTTATGGGGGGCATTTTGGTGGAAAAGAATGCCAACAAAGGTATTACTATCAGGTTTCTTTTGGTTGACTTTACTTAAGGATGTCATTTTTTCTCTACCACATGTCATAGGTGCCAAAGAGTGGGCAATATAAGCAAGCAACATGAGATGCCGCTCACAAGTAACCTAGTTGTAGAATTGTTTAATGTATAGGGGATTGATTTTATTAGGCCCTTTTCTACTTCTTTTAGGTATAATTATATACTTATTACTACTGATTATGTGTCTAAGTGGATTAAGGCAATGGCTACCAAGACCAATGATGGTATGGTTGTGCTTAGTTTTTTGAAAGATACCATTTTTACTAGATTTAATGCTCCTCGAGCCATCATTAATGATGGAGGTACTCACTTTTGTGACAAAGCATTTGCAACATTATCGAAGAAGTACAACATTACTCATCAAGTAGCTACACCATATCATCCACAAACCTTAGGATAGGTAGAAATGAGCAACAAGCAACTAAAGGCAATCCTAGAGCAGACTATGAATATGCTTAGGAAGAATTGGGCAATAAAGTTAAATGACACTCTTTCGGCACATCGAACTGCATACATAACTCCAATTGGAATAAAATGTTACAAGCTTGTCTTTGGTAAGGCATTTCACTTAACAGTAGAATTAGAGCATCAAGCTTATTAGGCAATCAAACCTCTCAATTTTGATATGAGTAAGGCTGGAGATACAAGAAAGTTGTAGTTAAATGAATTGAAGGAGCTTTTAAGTGAGGCTTATAAAAATGCTAAGAATTACAAGGATTGAACCAAGCTCTATCCTGACAAATCAATACAACAAAAGGAGTTTCACCAAGGTATGAAGTTTTACGATACGACTCATATTTGCAACTTTTTCCAGGAAAATTGAAGTCTAAGTGGTTAGGACCATTCTTGGTGAGGCAAGCATTTCCTTATGGTGTTATGGAGATAGAGAATATCAAAACAAAAAACTATTTTAAGGTCAACAGGTACCACTTGAAACCATACTTGGAGAGTTTCCCCACAATGATAGTCAAGGATTTTGTTGATTTGATTGAGCCTTAGTGATGTACTTCATCTTTCCTAGACATTAAATAAAATGTTTATTGGGAGGCAACCTAACTAGGTATGGTTGATTTTCTTTTATTAAGTTACCAACTAGGTATGGTTGAGGACAAAGTTTCATGTAGGTTTGAGGGTATTTGTTATTCATTTATTTATTTTTCTCTCTCTTTTCATTATAGATTTTGTGAAGGATACTCTTTTTACTTGGTTATTGATTCAAAATTTAACAAGTGCTTATTGATTGAGTTGAAAGTGTTTGATTATTATAATTGTTGAAGTATAT
Organism: Rhizophora apiculata; assembly: GCA_037832385.1. Classification (NCBI taxonomy): domain Eukaryota; kingdom Viridiplantae; phylum Streptophyta; class Magnoliopsida; order Malpighiales; family Rhizophoraceae; genus Rhizophora; species Rhizophora apiculata. Next base: position 5,471,332 of record CM075436.1, read on the forward strand.
GTGTTCTTATTGAGGTTTATGTGTATCTATAAGAAAGCATGGTCATTCATGTGATGTTATGCTTGTAGTTAACCCTTGAAGCTAAGTTTAAGTAAACAAGTAATTCAAAAACAAAATTAAAATTATTCTAAAGTTTTGAGTTGCTTAGTAACTAGAAGTTTGACATGACGCCCATGTCAACTTTCATGACAAACAATGGCTTGAGATATGGTACATAAAGCACTATAAGTTAATTACTTATTGATTGGTCTGGTGCTTTCATCATAAATGATAGTATTCACATCAAAAGGCCAGTGAGCAAGGAAGATTTTCTTTTTTGTTAAAAAGAAGAGATTATATATATATGTAAATATACTCACTTTACTACTTTTGCTTATAGTAGTTGAAAGGGAGATTGCAAGTAAAGTGTCACATATTTGATTATGTTGATTCTAAATGTGCATAAATTGATTAAGAGGTATGGATGGATAGGGGAGTAATCGATCATACATGACCAATTTGCTTTTGTGGAATTCTGAGTTTAAAATCAACATGTTAAGGGTGTTATTTTGTTAGCTATTGTTTTGCTTGGAAGACATAAATTGCATTCATGTAAGATTTTATGGGTAGATCTTCTAAAAACACTCACAAGGCACAACTCATCCACTAGGGGTGACCTAGGGGTTCAATGGCTTGTTTCATGTTCTAAATGCAATCATAATTCCTATGAAAATGAGTTAGATTTTATTTTATTCAGTTTTGTTTACACAACTCAAGGACAAGCAAAATGTAAGTTCAGGGGTATTTGATAGTGTCGTAATTGTGACATCGTTTATGATTTATTATTTTATAATTTATGTTTGTTAAATTGGTTATTTGATATGTTTAATGAGTGTTTTGTAGGTAAGTGCTTTTAGAAGTAACTTTTAAAAGATTATGACATGAATTAGAGGACAAAAAGGCTAAGGAGTCAAAGGAAATTAATTTACAAGACATCCTAATTAAGTTTCTGCAGTCAACCATTTTAATGCCTTAAAAAATATAGGAGGTAATGTCAAATTGATGTGACTCTTGAACATACCGAAAGCTTAGGCTTGGGACTACAACTTTTAAGTTATAGCTTAGTCCGATTCAATCATTTTCAAGGTAGAAACTTCATTGCAAGTTGAATTTGCTGGAATTATGAAATTTAAAACGTGATTTTAATGAGATCATTGGGCATCATATGTGGAGAAAGATTAGCAACCAAGATTGTACAACTATTTCAGGGATTAAAGGAGACTTATCAACGAAATAAAGTGCTAAAATTAAGGGGACAGATCAGAAAAGAACCACCTGAAACAGAGGCATACAGCTAGTTGTGGAAGTTTAATTGCAGCTGAAAATTAGGGATGTGTGATTGGTGGACTGGAGGGCAGCTAAGATTATGAGAGAAAGATTTCATGATAAGAGGTGATATTCTGCCATATAAAGGAACAAGCTGTTGTTCAAAAAGGAAAAAAAGAAAAGCAGAAAGAGGGGTGAATTGGATGGGCTGAAGGGTGTGAAGTTGGATTGTAAAAAAGGAAAGATTCTTTTGAAATTAATTTCTTTGTCACATATGGTTCTTATTTTGTTTTGCCATGATGTTTATAAACTAAATTCATAACTAGGAATTTGATGTAAGCTACACAATCTAACTTTTTCTAAACTTAAGGAATACAATTAAACTGTACAAAATTTCATTAACTAACTTGCTTACAAACTACCAAGTAGAAAAACTAGTTTGTCTTCCACTAAGTTGCTAGTTCTACAAATTTTTCATTGTTGCTTCTCCTTTTACTTCTTAACTCACCCTTCTTCTTCGAACATTTCTTTCCTAGCTTCTAGGTCTGTAACAAAATTCTCATGTGCATCAACAAGTAGTTTTCACAATAAAACCTATTTTTTTCTCAATAAAAAAAAAAAAAAAAAAGAAAAGAACTATCATGGAAGTTTGCCCATTAATTGATCTCCTCTTTCTACCTTTGGTCACCTATTTAGATTTACAAGGTTGACAACCTACATGAACTCCATTTTAAGATAGTTTTTAGTTTTGTGTTTTTAGGAGAAAAATGCCTCTTTAATTTAACAAGATGACCTCACGCAATGCAAAAATTTGTCATTATTATTGAGAAATACATATTTGCATATGTTCATTTAAATAAGGAAAATAAAATGAGACTTAAATGATGATCTTTTTTCCTTTTAAAAAATAGAAAATAAATTTGAGAGTAGTTGTTTTCTTTTTAAAACAAAAAAAAAAAAGGATTTAAAGTATAGGTTTTTTTTTTTTTTTAGGAAAAAAAGTAAATTTGAATTTTTTTCACTCTAAGAAACCCAAAAGAAGAATTTAAGATTATTTTTTTTAGAAATTATTTTCTATTTTTTCATTTTTCTTAATCATTAATATTTAAGTTATATGAATTTTTAACATGTGTGAAAGTTATTAATATGAATTAGGTAAATTAAAATAAATAATATATTGTAATTTAATAAATTGAGTAATTAAATACATGTTGAAATTCTAATTCTATTGAAATACTAAAAGAAATTACAAAATAACAATTAAATTAATGTTAAATATCCCAAATAATTGGAATTTTGTATGAAAACTAGAGTTTAAATGAAATACTTTGATATTCATTAAATTAAGCAAACACCATTACTTGAGAATTTTGTTGACTTTCTCTTAACTTCTACAATATATATATATATATATTACCAAAGTTGATAGAAACCTTCATATGTTATCTCTTTGTCACATGACAATTTCTCTTTAATTCATAAATTAAGTAAAAGAAAAGAAAAAAAAAAGTTTCTTCCAAATTTCCTTTTTTTTTTTTGTCTTCTTAGAAAAGAAAGAAAAGAAAAAAATACTAAAAATTTAATTCTACATATATTTTTCCTCTTCTTTTTTTGAAAATGAAGAATAATATTTTAATTCAAATTTTATTTTTCTCTTTTTGTTTATAAAGGAAAAAAATTATGACATTTAAGTTTTCTTAAAAAAAAGAAGAACTACTTCCAATTTAAATACATATCAGTTTTTACCTCTTTAAGGATAAAAATTATTGAATTCTCTTTTAATAATATAAGGTAGTAAAAGTTATTTAGAAATTTTTCTTAGAAAATTAAACAGAAGCCTATTTAAATTTCACTTAATCTATCTTTTAGTCTGTCAATGTAAGACTGTCATAATATAATAGAGGAAAAAGGGTTACAAGGTAAGTTTTTTTTTTTCGTTGTATTACCTCTAAATTTTTAATTGCTTTAATAGATTCTTTGTTACTCTCTCTCTCTATCTTTGCTTCTTTCATTAAGGTTTAAGTGTTTCTTCTCTAAATGTGAGATTAAATGAATTGATCAAATCAAACATTTTAACTAGCTTTCTTCTACTATTAGAGAATATACAATAAAAGGAGAAATTTTTTTTAAAAAGACAAGGTTTTGATTAATTTGTTGGCTCAATTTCACCTTAATGAATATCCTTATCATGTATTAGTTAGCCACTTTTACAATCAACACCTATTATGATGCCATAATGTTTGGTACTTTCTATTTTGTAGAATCACACTTCAAATCATGTTTCCAAAGAAGAGCTTTGTCAAATACAAATATGAATAAAAATTTTGTAATTGCTTGATGATTATCTTTTTTTTTTTTACAGTTTGATTATTATGACATTTACATTATGGGACATCTTTATTTATGGAGAATTATTGCAACTTACGATATTTGAAAAAAATAACAACAATATATAAAATGGTACACAAATTAGCTTCTAATCAAATAGATAGTTTAAAACATGTTACTAATAAAATGAATGTAATAGGGTCAAGGATATTAATAAATCTAATTTAAATAATAAAAATATTAAAAATTTTAATTTCCTTTCAAGTTTCTCAAATTAAAGATTAGTTATCAATTTCAATATTTAATTATATTATTATTACATTATTTGTGATTGCAAAATGATTAAATTTGATCTCAACATCCAACTAAATTCATATTAATACTTTCTAACAAAATATCACCAACCCACGCATTGTAGAGACCCATCCATTTTATGTGGTGTGTATTTAGTTTGTCAAAGGTGACATAAGTGTGTAATTTCAGTTGCATATACACTTTATATGCTTATTTCACATGGATGTTAAGCGTAACTCATATGATCTTATAACTATTACAAGTTCTATCAAACATTGTGGTCTAGTGATAAAGAGGTCATTCTTTGTCAAGCCAAAAATCCTAGGCTCACATCTTCACTAAGGCATTTAGTGAAACTAAATGCACACTCACAGAGTTTACTCCTCTGATAGTGTATAGTCCTTCCTAGAAAAGACTGTGGGATATTATTCTTACTTTTCAATTTCTTTAATGAAAAAAGAAACTAATATAAGTTAATGAATAGAATATATGTTGGTTTATATTAATTAATAAACATAAATTTGGGTTTATAACATTAAAGTAAAACATTAGTTAGTGTACTGAAACCAAATCAAATTAAAGTAATCAAAGGTGTTAAAAATTTGTAGGACATGAATGATTAAAATTATACATAACGTTGGTTGGTTTCATTAATTGGTGTAATGAAACCAAATTAAATTTGGGTTTCCCCTACTGGGTTTTTTTGGTCAATCATTAGTTAATTTGAATCATTATTTTACAACAAATTGAGTTTTGTTTAGTTGTAAGAGATATTTATGACTTGCTATTTCTAGTCATTTTCTTTAAACTTAAAATTAGTGAAATATGAACCACTAGATATAGTTAAGTAGTCACCAAGTATAAAATTTAAGATGAGATTTGCAATTTGAACCCTAAATCTAAAGTGGCAAACAAATGGGTAGAGTTAGTTTTAAGTTAGGTTATTTCAGCTTTTGAGTCATTTGGATATCAGGCAATTCAGATATTTCTAAATCATTGAAGTTTTAAGTGTCTCAAGTCTCAAATCATTTGTGTTTAGAGTTCATTGAGTTTTAGGTGTTTTGAGTTCTAGCTTATTTAGGATTTGGTGATTTTAGACATAAATTATTTTAATTTCAAGTTATTTTGTTTTTGGGTCTAATTAAGTTATGGATTATTGATTATTTAGTCAATATATGTTAGACTAGGTTAAGTTTTGAGTGAGTTAAGTTGGATTATTCAAGTTAAGTTAATTTTTGCCACCTCTATCTACAACCATTTCTTTTCATTAATAGGCTAATATAACAAATTTCTCTCTTCTTACTAGTAGAGACTAAGGAGTAATTATTGGTAAGAATGAATTATTATTATTATTATGCAAAGGTAAACTTTTTTATGGTAAATAATTTGTAATAGTCTATAAAGGAAAGGTCAAAAAAAAAATGAATTCAGAAAATCAATAGAAACATTACGTGTGTAAAGTTGGAAAAGTAATGTGCTATAACATATTAAGAGAAACAAAAATCATTTAGAGTCAGCTTTTATTTAGACTATTTTAAGAAGTTGTTAATTTTAGCTTATTTGGGTTCAAGGTTTAGGTTATTTCAATTTCAAGTTATTCAACTTCTCTAGTGATTTTGGATTCAAGTTTTTGGTTGTTTTGGATACAAATCATTTGACTTGTTCAATTAAAGTCAAATTTAATCAAGTTTTTGGTAGGTTACTTAGGCCAGCTTTTACCACCTCTACCTTGAATCTTCTTATCTACTTTAGCTATGACCAAAAAGAAAAATCATAAGTAGATTTAAAAACATAATATAAAAGGACAAATAAGAGAAGTACCAAATATTTTAAAATGATATCAAGCTAATTTATAACAGTTAATTTGGAGACAGAAAAAAATGTATATCCTTTGATATTATCTCGTTTTCCCTTGGCATTGCCAATGGCTAGGTTTAATCCTCAAAATGTTGCATAATTATAATAGTACTTGTCTTTCAAAAGTAGTGATCATTCAAGAAAATTGTAACACATTTATTATTTAGTTACTTTTCAAAATAGATATCTACGAACATGATTGCAAAGTGAGAATAACCATACTCTTCAAGGAGATAGAATGAAAGGCTTTTATTCTTTGTTTTCTATTTCTAAGATAACTGATAAATGGACAAACATGTTGCAAATTAGTGTATTTTCAAAGCTAATTTACACAATTTAACTTTTAATCAAACTGAATATTTTATGATTGATGGACTATGCATGTTATAATTGTTGGACTATTCATTTATTTGACCATTAAACTAGTTATTTTGTGTATTAAAATAGCCAATTACTACTATTGTAATTCGTACTTATAAGTAATAAAACCAAACAAATTATATAATTGCCACTATTTTAATTCTTGCTACTATTGTTAGTTCTTATTGATTGGATAATTTTGGATGTTTTATCATAATCCACATATTATGTATGTTTTCCTTGTTGAAGTTATGCATATCAAAAACTAAAGCTCTAATCTTAAAATTTGGCATTTCTTATCAGTCTTACAATTACATTTGATAGTGATAATAGAAATAATGACTTATTGTGCTAGAGAAATTTATTTATCCTAACTTGTGTTTCTTTAGGTTGTTTCACTTGGATTAGGTGGCCAATTATGTATTTCGGTGGTCTTCGAGGCATATAACTTGTTGGGTCAATTTCATTGTTACTAACCAATTACTTTGATTGCTTTAGTGGAGAACATGCTGAAATATTAACTTGTCCAAACCAGCTGCCAAGTATAGAAATATAGATTTGTTTGTTTTACATAGTGATACTAATGAATAACAACCTTACATGTTAATAGACATGTGTCATGCCAATACTTGAAAGTATCATTTTTCTATCACATGGAATATATATATATATATATATATATATATATATGCTTGATAAGTGGGACCATTTATAGATGCTTGGGCCTCAGATGCTTATAGCTTGACAAGATGCTTAAAGCTTGAAGAAAATTGCTTTCGGTGAAAAACAAATGCTGAAAAGTAGATACTTTTACTTTTAAGAAAAGTGGATGTCTTTTGCTTTAACTTTAAGTAAAAGCAGAGATTCCTTCTACTAGAGTGGGGAATCAATTTTGTTCATTTTGGCCTTATCCAAGATAGTATCAAGCCTCTATCTAGAGAGGGCCTAGAAACCTCAGTTCTTGTAGCACTCAAGGACTCTAGGTTAATCAATTTTGATGATTCTCTTTTGGGAATCATTGAAACAAGTTTATGTTTAAGACCAATTTATTTCAATTAGATGACAAGAACATCCTACATGCTTTGACCTTACAGCTCATGTTCAACAACAACAAATTTTTAGAGGGATCCATTCCTTTGAGTCTGATGTACCAAATCCATTATAAGGCTATGAAGATAGCCTTCAACACAAAGGCACTTAGGTATGGATACATGTGGTGAAATAGTCTTATGATAGACTAACATTCACCGCTCAAACATTCAAACACCTAAATTTATCAAATGGCATAGGTGTCACTTCCTAACACTTGAAAGCTCCAGCCACATAAGCTATTGACAAAATTACACAATTTCCAGTTGGTAGTTTCAACATATCATTTATAAGATCATGATACTCCACAAGCACCAGATATGAGTTTCATCAAGATGAAGATCTTCAAACCTATCTTCAACAAAGTCTATCCAATAGACTTCCTTCACAAAGATCCAACTCAAATTTTTCAAATATAGTTGGCACAACACACAAAGCTTAATTCCTCAAGCTACCTTTGAAAGGCAAACTTCACTAACTTCATCAACCACATTACAAATGGCTTTTCTAGACCAAATTTTTATTAACCATGAGCTCAATACTCTGGAAAAAGAATTTATTTTAAATAAAGATCTTTTACAAAAAGATTTTTATTCTCAAGCGAATTATGAAAAGCTTTTATGGTATTTTAAGCATTTTCTCAACCAAAGAATTCTGATAAGGACCATAGAGATGATGGGTGGAAGGCTTCAATGGTTGCAAGAGGTCCATTGCACATCCCAAAAGGCCCAATAACATGAGTTAGAGCCAAAAAGATTAAAGAAGCACTAAATGGGCTGATTCAGGACATTCAGGCCAACCCAGCTTCAAATGGGGCGAATTCAAGTTTGACAAGGAGTCCAGTCCTAATTAATATAATTAGAATACTTAATAGGTCAGAATAAGTAATAGCATTTCTTTCTAAATAAGAGTTTATTATTTATGTTGGAATTCCTCCAAAATAAGGATTTGTCCTAAGTAGGAATTTGTGCCTCTTTAGGATTGCTATCTTAGCCTATAAATAGGCTCCCCTTGTAAGCTCTGGAGAGTTAGACAACTTTGAGTGAAATAGAAAGCAAGGGTTTTTCTTTCGGTTCTTTTAGGGATTAAAGAACTTATCAAGAGTTATTTGTTGTGGCGTTCTAATCAACTTATCACTCCCAATTCCTTTCTTTTCTGGAGTGTGGTGTTCATATCCTTCTTAAATACGCTAGGTTCATGTTCCTTCCCAGAGTGGGTCTAGGGCTTGTTATATTAAACTCTGGTTTAGCTTTCCTGGTTGTTCTTTGATTCCCTGTGTGCGTTGGGTCCCTAAGCCACATCTTTTTGGGGTTTTTCGCATCAGTTGGTATCAGAGCAGGGTTCTAAATAAGGTTGAATCCACTCACTCTTCAATTTTCTATCTTTTGATTTATCTATTGTTGTTTAGTTTGTCTATTATGTGCATTATCATTCAAATGCACAAATCTGTTTATTTGCAATCCTTCTCTCTTTGCTTGTTTGTTTAAGCTCATAAACGTGCTAATTTCAATTCCAATTGGTATGTTCAAGTATTCTACTATTGTTTTGTGCTGAAAAAAAAGGGAAGGAATAAGAACAAAAAAAAGAAAACATCAAATTCAAAGTTATTGATAAGGTTAACAGTTTGGTCATATTGGCCACAATAATAATAAAGTTTTCTTACTCAACTCCAATTCTACCATCTGTTTTCCTATTTTGTTACCCAAGTTGTCCTCTAGGTTATTTTACCCCTATCCTGATTTTTGTGAATTTAGTTCATTAAATCTGTTTGTGTTGACATCCTTTTTCGCATGATTCTTGTTCTCCAATTTGTTCAATTCTACGCCGTTTAGCTTATTCTGTTCAAAATCAATACCCTTGATTTACGTTGTTTAGTTCTTTATAGAGTTGAAAAGGAAAATCTGAGTAGTAAAAGGTAAGAGTGAAAGTTCATATAAAAAAAAAAAAAAACCATAAAGAGTGTAAACATGAGGGAGTGTGACATAATTTTTTGAGTGAAACAGGTGAGGGAGTGTTCTGTGAGGTATCCCATTTGTTTGTGCAGAAGTAAGACTATGACGTCCAAAGACAAAGGTGTAGCTCAAGAGGGAGCTGGTGATGTGTCCTTCATGATCAAAGCTATGCAACAACAATTTGAGCGCATGAATACCAGATTTGATGATATGAGGGAGAGGATGGAGGAGCAAGCTATTACAATAGCAGAGTTGCAAAGGAAACATAGGGAATATGAGGCTCCCAAAGCAAGAAGGCAGTTGACACTTGCCTATGAAGATGATATAGAAGATGATGAAGTTGATGATCAAACTACGATGGTTAGAACTGGTATAACAATAGAAGGGATCGAAGAGAATTTGGGAGGCAAGGCACCTACGATCATAATTTGGGTAGTATTAAAATGACAATTCCTTCATTCGAAGGTAAGAATGATCCTGATGCATACCTAGAATGGGAAAAGAAGGTTGAATTGGTTTTTGATTGCCACAACTATTCTGAAGAGAAAAAGGTAAAGCTTGCTGCCGTTGAATTTACTGATTATGCTATTATTTGGTGGGATCAACTTGTTTTGACTAGGAGAAGAAATCATGAGCGGCCTATTGATACATGGGAGGAGATGAAGGCTATCATGAGGAGGAGATTTGTCCCTGGTCACTATTACAGGGAGTTGTACCAAAGGTTGCAAGGGCTCACTCAGGGCACCAAAAGTGTGGAGGACTATCACAAGGAGATAGAGATTACCATGATTAGGGCCAATGTAGAAGAAGATAGAGAGGCAACCATGGCTCGATTTCTGCAAGGGCTAAATAGGGACATAGCAAATGTGGTTGAATTGCAGCACTGTGTGGAATTGGAAGACATGGTGCACATGGCCATGAAAGTTGAAAGGCAACTTAAACGAAAGGGCTCCACAGGGGTTGGGCAGAATTCCAGTTCTACCTCATCGTGGAAGCCAAACTGGAGTAAAAGGGACGAGATGGCCAATTACAAGTCCAAAGCCGAGCTACCCAAGCACAAGAATGTGGGTTCTAGCAAGGAGACAGGTAAATTTGAACCCCAACCAAGTAGAAATAGAGATATTAAATGTTTTAAGTGTTTGGGCAGGGGTGACATTGCATCTCAATGTCCAAATAGGCATGCATTGATCCTGAGAAGTAACGGTGATGTCGAAACTGAAAGTGAATCAGGTGATGATTCTGTGCCACTTTCAGAGGGTGAATGTGATGGAGAGGAGTATCCAGTTAACGGAGTAGCTCTCGTTACGAGGCAAGCATTGAATGTACAAGCAAAAGAAGAAAATAAGGTGCAACGAGATAACATCTTTCAGACAAGGTGTCTCATCAAAGATAAGGTATGTAGTATGATTATTGATGGTGGGAGTTGCACTAACGTTGCTAGCACAACTATGGTTGAGAAGCTGGATTTACCTACTATGAAGCATCCTAGACCATATAAATTACAGTGGTTGAATGAGAGTGGTGAAGTGAAGGTAAATCAGCAAGTGCTCATATCATTTTCTATCGGAAGGTAACGTGATGAAGTTTTATGTGATGTTGTACCCATGCATGCGGGACATATTCCATTAGGAAGACCATGGCAATTTGATAGGCGAGTTATGCATGATGGCTTCAAGAATCGATATTCCTTTGTAATGAACGAAAAACCTGTCATTCTTGCACCATTATCACCTCAACAAGCATATGAGGATCAATTAAGGATTAAAAATGAGAGTGAACAGAAAAGAGAGATTGATAAAAGAGAAGAAAACGTGAGGACACAAGAAAAAGAGAAGAAAAAAGAAAATCTCTATGCAAAAGGAAGTGATGTCAAAAGAGCATTCTATGCCAAACAACCTATGATTATACTCTTGTACAAGGAGGCTTATTTTAACACTAACAAGTTTGACTTATCTTTGCCTAGTGTTGTTGTTGCATTATTGCAGGAATTTGAAGATGTATTCCTTGACGATATCCCAAGTGGATCCACCTAATAGAGGAATTGAGCATCAAATTGATTTCATCCCAGGTGCATCCATCCCTAACCGGCCAGCATATAAGAGTAATCCTGAGGAGACAAAGGAGCTTCAAAGGCAGGTTGAGGAGCTTATGTCCAAAGGATACGTGTGGGAAAGCATGAGTCCATGTGCTGTGCCTATCCTACTTGTATCAAAAAAAGATGGGACTTGGAGGATGTGTGTTGATTGTTGAGCAATCAACAAAATCACTGTAAAGTATCATCACCCCATACCTAGATTAGATGACATGTTAGATGAATTGCATGGGTCATGTGTTTTTTCTAAGATTGATTTAAATAGCGGATATCATCAGACTAGGATGAGAGAGGGAGATGAGTGGAAAACAGCTTTCAAAACTAAGTATGGGTTGTATGAGTGGCTAGTTAAGCCATTTGGTCCCACTAATGCACCTAGCACTTTTATGCGACTAATGAATCATGTTTTACGTGCATTCATTATTAAATTTGCAGTGGTGTATTTTGATGATATCTTGGTCTATAGTAAAACCCTAGAAGATCATCTTGATCATTTACGTTCTATTGTAGGTGTTTTACGTTCTGAGAAATTATATGCTAATTTACATAAATGTTCCTTTTGTACTGATCAGATCACATATCTTGGCTGTGTTGTCAGTGCTAAAGGTGTTGAGGTTGACGAGGAAAAAGTTAAGGCAATTCGTGATTGGCCTACACCTAAGTCAACTAGTGACGTGCGTAGCTTTCATGGTCTAGCTAGTTTCTATAGACGCTTTGTTAAAGACTTTAGCACCATTGTCGCACCACTTACTGAACTTTTCAAAGAGAACATGAGTTTTGGGTGGGGTAGTGACCAAGACAAGGCTTCTAATTGCATCAAGGAAAAATTAAGTTCTGCACCTTTACTTGCTTTACCTTACTTTGCAAAGGCTTTCGAGATTGAGTGTGATGCCTCAGGTATTGGCATTGGGACTGTTTTGATGTAGGAAAGGCGCCCAATTGCTTACTTTAGTGAAAAGCTAAGTGGAGCAAGTCTTAATTATCCTACTTATGATAAAGAGATGTATGCATTGGTACGAGCTTTGGAGACATGGCAATAGTACCTTTGGCCTAAAGAGTTTGTCATCCATACTGACCATGAATCTTTGAAGCACTTGAGGGGACAAGGAAAGTTGAACAAAAGACATGCCAAGTGGGTTGAATTTATTGAGACCTTTCCCTCCATCATCCAATATAAAAAAGGTAAGGAAAATGTGGTAGCTGACACGTTATCTCGCAGGTATGCCCTTATCTCTACACTTACTGCAAACTTATTGGGATTTGAACACATTAAGGATTTATATGTGAATGATCCTGACTTTGCTAATGTATATAGAGCATGTGAGGTGTCAGCCTTTGAGAAGTTTTATAGGCATAAGGGTTTCTTATTTAGGGAAAATCGTTTATGCATGCCTATGAGTTCTTTGAGGGAGTTGGTTGTAAGAGAAGCTCATGAGGGTGGTCTAATGGGTCATTTCGGAGTTAGGAAAACCCTAGATGTCCTAAATGAACATTTTGTTTGGCCACGAATGAAACGAGATGTTGAGAGGATATGTGCGAAATGCATAACATGCAAACAAGCTAAATCTAGAGTTTTACCTCATTGCTTGTATACCCCTCTGCCCATACCTAACCATCCTTGGGTTGATTTATCTATGGACTTTGTACTAGGATTGCCACGAACAAAGAGGGGTAGGGATTCTGTATTTGTTGTTGATAGATTTTCAAAAATGGCACACTTCATCCCATGTCATAAAACTGATGATGCAAACAACGTGGCTGACTTATTCTTTAGAGAAGTAGTATGTTTGCATGGCATGCCACGAAGCATTGTTTCAGATCGGGAGACAAAGTTCTTAAGCTACTTCTGGAAGACTTTATAGGGTAAGTTAGGTACTAAGCTATTATTTTCAACTACTTGTCATCCACAAACTGATAGGCAAACTGAGATAGTTAATCGAACTCTTTCTACTCTTTTGCGTGCTATTATTCGAACAAATTTGAAAACATGGGAAGATTGCTTACCACATGTCGAGTTTGCGTATAATCGGAGTGTTCATTCTACTACTAGTTACTCACATGGGAAGATTGCTTACCACATGTCGAGTTTGCGTATAATCGGAGTGTTCATCCTACTACTAGTTACTCTCCATTTGAAATCGTATATGGTTTTAATCCATTGACTCCTTTGGATTTGGTACCTATACCTGTCAATGAGTATGCCAGCTTAGATGGAACGCAAGGCTGACATGATAAAAAAATTGCATGAGAAGGTGCGACAACATATTGAAAAACGAACTGAGCACCACGCATCCCATGTCAACAAGGGACGAAAGACAGTGGTGTTTGAACCTGGTGATTGGGTTTGGGTGCATATATGCAAGGAACGGTTCCCAGCTCAAAGGCGTTCGAAGCTACAACCCAGAGGAGATGGTCCCTTTCAAGTTGTAGCCCGAATTAATGACAATGCTTATCAGTTGGATCTTCCTGGTGAGTATAATGTGAGTGCAACATTTAACGCTTCTGATCTTTCCCCTTTTGATGTAGGTGATGATTCGGGGATGAATCCTTTTGAGGAGAGGGGGAATGATGAGGACCATAGAGATGATGGGTGGAAGGCTGCAATGGTTGCAAGAGGTCCATTGCACATCCCAGAAGGCCCAATAACACGAGTTAGAGCCAAAAAGATTAAAGAAGCACTAAATGGGCTGATTCAGGACATTCAGGCCAACCCAGCTTCAAATGGTGATGAGAACCATAGAGATGATGGGTGGAAGGCTGCAATGGTTGCAAGAGGTCCATTGCACATCCCAGAAGGCCCAATAAGACGAGTTAGAGCCGAAAAGATTAAAGAAGCACAAAATGGGCTGATTCAGGACATCCAAGCCAACCCAGCTTCAAATGGTGATGAGAACCACAGAGATGATGGGTGGAAGGCTCCAATGGTTGCAAGAGGTCCATTGCACATCCCAGAAGGCCCAATAACACGAGTTAGAGCCAAAAAGATTAAAGAAGCACTAAATGGGCTGATTCAGGACATCCAAGCCAACCCAGCTTCAAATGGTGATGAGAACCACAGAGATGATGGGTGGAAGGCTCCAATGGTTGCAAGAGGTCCATTGCACATCCCAGAAGGCCCAATAACACGAGTTAGAGCCAAAAAGATTAAAGAAGCACTAAATGGGCTGATTCAGGACATCCAAGCCAACCCAGCTTCAAATGGGGCGAATTCAAGTTTGACAAGGAGTCCAGCCCTAATTAATATAATTAGAATACTTAAATAGGTTAGAATAAGTAATAGCATTTCTTCCTAAATAAGAGTTTATTATTTATGTAAGAATTTATCCTCAATTAGGAATTCCTCCAAAATAAGGATTTGTCCTAAGTAGGAATTTGTGCCTCTTTAGGATTGCTATCTTAGCCGATAAATAGGCTCCCTTGTAAGCTCTGGAAGGTCAGACAACTTTGAGTGAAATAAAAAGCAAGGGTTTTTCTTTCGGTTCTTTTAAGGACTAAAGAACTTATCAAGAGGTACTTCTTGTGGCGTTCTAATCGACTTATCACTCCCAATTCCTTCTTTTCTGGAGTGTGGCGTCCATATCCTTCTTAAATACGCTAAGGTTCGTATTCCTTCCCAGAGTGGGTCTTGGGGTTGTGATATTAAACTCTGGTTTAGCTTTCCTGGTTGTTCTTTGATTCCCTGTGTGTGTTGGGTCCCTAAGCCACATCTTTTTGGGGTTTTTCCCATCAGTTGGTATCAGAGCCTGGTTCTAAATCAGGTTGAATCCACTCACTCTTTAATTTTTTATCTTTTGATTTATTTATTGTTGTTTAGTATGTCTACTATGTGCATTATCATTCAAATGCACAAATCTGTTTATTTGCAATCCTTCTCTCTTTGCTTGTTTGTTTAAGCTCATAAACGTACTAATATCAATTCCAATTGGTATGTTTAAGTATTCTCCTATTGTTTTGTGTTGAAAAAAAACCAAAAAAAAAACAGAAAAAAAAAAAGGAAAAAAGGGGAAGGAAGAAGAACAAAAGAAAGAAAACATCAAATTCAAAGTTATTGATAAGGTTAACAGTTTGGTCATATTGGCCACAATAATAATAAAGTTTTCTTACTCAACTCCAATTCTACCATCTGTTTTCCTATTTTGTTACCCAAGTTGTCCTCTAGGTTATATTACCCTATCCTGATTTTTGTGAATTTAGTTCATTAAATCCCTTTGTGTTGACATCCTTTTTTGCTTGATTTTTGTTCTCCAATTTGTTCAATTCTACGCCGTTTAGCTTATTCTCTTCAAAATCAATACCCTTGATTCACGTTGTTTAGTTCTTTATAGAGCTGAAAAGGAAAATCTGAGTGGTAAAAGGTAAGAGTGAAAGTTCATATAAAAAAAAAAAAACCATAAAGAGTGTAAACACGAGGGAGTGTGACATAATCTTTTGAGTGAAACACGTGAGGGAGTGTTCTGTGAGGTATCCCATTTGTTTGTGCAGAAGTAAGACTATGACGTCCAAAGACAAAGGTGTAGCTCAAGAGGCAGCTGGTGATATGTCCTTCATGATCAAAGCTATGCAACAACAATTTGAGCGCATGAATACCAGATTTGATGATATGAGGGAGAGGATGGAGGAGAAAGCTATTACAATAGCAGAGTTGCAAAGGAAACATAGGGAATATGAGGCTCCCAAAGCAAGAAGGCAGTTGACACGTGCCTATGACCATGAGGATGATGTAGAAGATGATGAAGTTGATCAAACTACGATGGTTAGAACTGGTAACAATAGAAGGGATCAAAGAGAATTTGGGAGGCAAGGCACCTACGATCATAATTTGGGTAGTATTAAAATGACAATTCCTTCATTCAAAGGTAAGAATGATCCTGATGCATACCTAGAATTGGAAAAGAAGGTTGAATTGGTTTTTGATTGCCACAACTATTCTGAAGAGAAAAAGGTAAAGCTTGCTGCCGTTGAATTTACTGATTATGCTATTATTTGGTGGGATCAACTTGTTTTGACTAGGAGAAGAAATCATGAGCAGCCTATTGATACATGGGAGGAGATGAAGGCTATCATGAGGAGGAGGTTTGTCCCTAGTCACTATTACAGGGAGTTGTACCAAAGGTTGCAAGGGCTCACTCAGGGCACCAAAAGTGTGGAGGACTATCACAAGGAGATAGAGATTACCATGATTAGGGCCAATGTAGAAGAAGATAGAGAGGCAACCATGGCTCGATTTCTGCAAGGGCTAAATAGGGACATAGCAAATGTGGTTGAATTGCAGCACTGTGTGGAATTGGAAGACATGGTGCACATGGTCATGAAAGTTGAAAGGCAACTTAAACGAAAGGGCTCCACAGGGGTTGGGCAGAATTCCAGTTCTACCTCATCGTGGAAGCCAAACTGGAGTAAAAGGGACGAGATGGCCAATTACAAGTCCAAAGCCGAGCTACCCAAGCACAAGAATGTGGGTTCTAGCAAGGAGACAAGTAAATTCAAACCCCAACCGAGTAGAAATAGAGATGTTAAATGTTTTAAGTGTTTGGGCAGGGGTCACATTGCATCTCAATGTCCAAATAAGCATGCAATGATCCTGAGAAGTAACGGTGATGTGGAAACTGAAAGTGAATCAAATGATGATTCTGTGCCACCGTCAGAGGATGAATGTGATGGAGAGGAGTATACAGTTAATGGAGTAGCTCTCGTTACGAGGCAAGCATTGAATGTACAAGCAAAAGAAGAAAATGAGGTGCAACGAGATAACATCTTTCAGACAAGGTGTCTCATCAAAGATAAGGTATGTAGTATGATTATTGATGGTGGGAGTTGCACTAACGTTGCTAGCACAACTATGGTTGAGAAGCTGGATTTACCTACTATGAAGCATCCTAGACCATATAAATTACAGTGGTTCAATGAGAGTAGTGAAGTGAAGGTAAATCAGCAAGTGCTCGTATCATTTTCTATCGGAAGGTACCATGATGAAGTTTTATATGATGTCGTACCCATGCATGCGGGACATATTCTATTAGGAAGACCATGGCAATTTGATAGGCAAGTTATGCATGATGGCTTCAAGAATCGATATTCCTTTGTAATGAACGAAAAACCTGTCATTCTTGTACCATTATCACCTCAACAAGCATATGAGGATCAATTAAGGATTAAAAATGAGAGTGAACAGAAAAGAGAGATTGATAAAAGAGAAGAAAGAGAAGAAAACGTGAGGACACAAGAAAAAGAGAAGAAAAAAGAAAATCTCAATGCAAAAGGAAGTGATATCAAAAGAGTATTCTATGCCAAACAACCTATGATTATACTTTTGTACAAGGAGACTTATTTTAACACTAACAAGTTTGACTCATCTTTGCATAGTGTTGTTGTTGCATTATTGCAGGAATTTGAAGATGTATTCCCTGATAATATGCCAAGTGGATTGCCACCTAATAGAGGAATTGAGCATCAAATTGATTTCATCCCAGGTGCATCCATCCCTAACCGGCCAGCATATAAGAGTAATCCTGAGGAGACAAAGGAGCTTCAAAGGCAGGTTGAGGAGCTTATGTCCAAAGGATACGTGAGGGAAAGCATGAGTCCATGTGCTGTGCCTGTCCTACTTGTACCAAAAAAGATGGGACTTGGAGGATGTGTGTTGATTGTCGAGCTATCAACAAAATCACTGTAAAGTACCATCACCCCATACCTAGATTAGATGACATGTTAGATGAATTGCATGGGTCATGTGTTTTTTCTAAGATTGATTTAAATAGCGGATATCATCAGATTAGGATGAGAGAGGGAGATGAGTGGAAAACAGCTTTCAAAACTAAGTATGGGTTGTATGAGTGGCTAGTTATGCCATTTGGTCTCACTAATGCACCAAGCACTTTTATGCGACTAATGAATCATGTTTTACGTGCATTCATTAATAAATTTGTAGTGGTGTATTTTGATGATATCTTGGACTATAGTAAAACCATAGAAAGTCATCTTGATCATTTACATTCTGTTATAAGTGTTTTACGTTCTGAAAAATTGTATGCTAACTTACATAAATGTTCCTTTTGTACTGATCAGATCACATTTCTTGGCTATGTTGTCAGTGCTGAAGGTATTGAGGTTGACGAGGAAAAAGTTAAGGCAATTCGTGATTGGCCTACACCTAAGTCAACTAGTGATGTGCGTAGCTTTCATGGTCTAGCTAGTTTCTATAGACGCTTTGTTAAAGACTTTTGCACCATTGCCGCACCACTCACTGAGCTTATAAAAAAGAACATGAGTTTTAGGTGGGGTAATGACCAAGACAAGGCTTTTAATTGCATCAAGGAAAAATTAAGTTCTGCACCTTTACTTGCTTTACCTAACTTTGCAAAAGCTTTCGAGATTGAGTGTGATGCCTCAGGTATTGGCATTGGAGCTGTTTTGATGTAGGAAAGGCGTCCAATTGCTTACTTTAGTGAAAAGCTAAGTGGAGCAAGCCTTAATTATCCTACTTATGATAAAGAGATGTATGCATTAGTACGGGCTTTGGAGACATGGCAACATTACCTTTGGCCTAAGGAGTTTGTCATCCATACTGACCATGAATCTTTGAAGCACTTGAAGGGACAAGGAAAGTTGAACAAAAGACATGCCAAGTGGGTTGAATTTATTGAGACCTTTCCCTACATCATCCAATATAAAAAAGGTAAGGAAAATGTGGTAGCTGACGTGTTATCTCGCAGGTATGCCCTTATCTCTACACTTACTGCAAACTTATTAGGATTTGAACACATTAAGGATTTATATGTGAATGATCCTGACTTTGCTAATGCATATAGAGCATGTGAGGTGTCAGCCTTTGAGAAGTTTTATAGGCATAAGGGTTTCTTATTTAGGGAAAATCGTTTATGCATGCCTATGAGTTCTTTGAGGGAGTTGGTTGTAAGAGAAGCTCCTGCGGGTGGTCTAATGGGTCATTTCGGAGTTAGGAAAACCCTAGATGTCCTAAATGAACATTTTTTTTGGCCACGAATGAAACGAGATGTTGAGAGGATATGTGCGAAATGCATAACATGCAAACAAGCTAAATCTAGAGTTTTACCTCATGGCTTGTATACCCCTCTACCCATACCTAACCATCCTTGGGTTGATTTATCTATGGACTTTGTACTTGGATTGCCACGAACAAAAAGGGGTAGGGATTCTGTATTTGTTGTTGTTGATAGATTTTTAAAGATGGCACACTTCATCCCATGTCATAAAACTGATGATGCAAACAACGTGGCTGACTTATTCTTTAGAGAAGTAGTACGTTTGCATGGCATGCCACGAAGCATTGTTTCAGATCAGGATACAAAGTTCTTAAGCTACTTCTGGAAGACTTTATGGGGTACGTTAGGTACTAAGCTATTGTTTTCAACTACTTGTCATCCACAGACTGATGGGCAAACTGAGGTAGTTAATCTAACTCTTTCTACTCTTTTGCGTGCTATTATTCAAACAAATTTGAAAACATGGGAAGATTGTTTACCACATGTCGAGTTTGCGTATAATCGGAGTGTTCATTCTACTACTAGTTACTCTCCATTTGAAATCGTATATGGTTTTAATCCATTAACTCCTTTGGATTTGGTACCTATACCAGTCAATGAGTATGCCAGCTTAGATGGGGAACGCAAGGCTGACATGATAAAAAAATTGCATGAGAAGGTGCAACAACATATTGAAAAACGAACTGAGCACTACGCATCCCATGTCAACAAGGGACGAAAGAAGGTGGTGTTTGAACCTGGTGATCGGGTTTGGGTGCATATGCGCAAGGAACGGTTCCCAGCTCAAAGGCGTTCGAAGCTACAACCCAGAGGAGATGGTCCCTTTCAAGTGATGATTCGGGGACAAATCCATTTGAGGAGAGGGGGAATGATGAGAACCATAGAGATGATGGGTGGAAGGCTCCAATGGTTGCAAGAGGTCCATTGCACATCCCAGAAGGCCCAATAACACGAGTTAGAGCCAAAAAGATTAAAGAAGCACTAAATGGGCTGATTCAGGACATCCAAGCCAACCCAGCTTCAAATGGGGCGAATTCAAGTTTGACAAGGAGTCCAGCCCTAATTAATATAATTAGAATACTTAAATAGGTTAGAATAAGTAATAGCATTTCTTTCTAAATAAGAGTTTATTATTTATGTAGGAATTTATCCTCAATTAGGAATTCCTCCAAAATAAGGATTTGTCCTAAGTAGGAATTTGTGCCTCTTTAGGATTGTTATCTTAGCCTATAAATAGGCTTCCCTTGTAAGCTCTGAAAAGTCAGACAACTTTGAGTGAAATAAAAAGCAGGGGTTTTTCTTTCGGTTCTTTTAAGGACTAAAGAACTTATTAAGAGGTACTTCTTGTGGCGTTCTAATCGACTTATCACTCCCAATTCCTTCTTTTCTGGAGTGTGGCGTCCATATCCTTCTTAAATACGCTAAGATTCGTGTTCCATCCCAGAGTGGGTCTAGGGTTTGTGATATTAAACTCTGGTTTAGCTTTCCTGGTTGTTATTTGATTCTCTGTGTGTGTTGGATCCCTAAGCCACATCTTTTTGGGGTTTTTCCCATCAAATGGGGCGAATTCAAGTTTGACAAGGAGTCCAGCCCTAATTAATATAATTAGAATACTTAATAGGTCAGAATAAGTAATAGCATTTCTTCCTAAATAAGAATTTATTATTTATGTTGGAATTTGTCCACAATTAGAAATTCCTCCAAAATAAGAATTTGTCCTAAGTAGGAATTTGTGCCTGTTTAGGATTGCTATCTTAGCCTATAAATAGGCTCTCCTTGTAAGCTCTGGAGAGTCAGACAACTTTGAGTGAAATAGAAAGCAAGGGTTTTTCTTTCGGTTCTTTTAGGGATTAAAGAACTTATCAAGAGGTACTTCTTGTGGCGTTCTAATCGACTTATCACTCCCAATTCCTTTCTTTTCTGGAGTGTGGCATCCATATCCTTTTTAAATATGCTAGGTTCGTGTTCCTTCCCAGAGTGGGTCTAGGGTTTGTTATATTAAACTCTGGTTTAGTTTTCCTGGTTGTTCTTTGATTCCCTCTGTGCTTTGGGTCCCTAGGCCATGTCTTTTTGGGGTTTTTCGCATCAAATTCCAATTAACCAAGTATATTATGATTATCATTGCAAGCAAGAAATACATGTTTAGTTTTTTGAATGGTTTGAAAAAGAATATGCTCCCCACAATGGGATAGTATATCTTTTCTCAATAAAATGTTCAAGTTTTTGAAAAGACATTAATGTCTAAACCCAAATGCAATGGTGGGAAACTATAGCATGTCAAAAAATTGACTTTATTCATTCACCCTCTTGCAAAATCATTTTCAAGCAAAAAAATTCCCATGTTTCAACATCACCTTTCAATGTTTGTAGAGAAAGTGAAGAATTCTCTACAAATGAAATTAAAAAAATTTTTGAACAAAACAATTATACCTACAAAATTTACAAACTATTGGTACCTATCTCTCAAACATATAAATTATGGTTTCTATTCTACCATTAATAGCAAATCAAGCTCTAAAATCTTTTTCCAAACCAATTTTTAAGCCCTTTTCTGTGTGAAGCAAAACTTCAAATGAATTTGATCAAGCACTAAAGCAATGATTATAGAATTTAGAATCATCCACAAGCATTGCACCAAATCAAGTTGCCATCTATACCTTAAGCCTCTAATAGCATTTTAGCTTTCAACAAGCCCCAATTCAAGCCATAGAGTACAAAGATGTACTACCCAAGACCTATGGCTCCAAACCTTACTTTTGTAGAAAAGCCAACCCTTGTTCAAACCAAATACAATTCAAACATAGATGAGTTATCCAAATACTAGGTCATGAATCTACTTCAACAAATGACTATGGTATCAAATGTTTATAGGACTTAAAGTCAACTCTCTGATCTTGCAATTACCGAACTTTTAGTTGCTGATTTTATCAGTCAACTAAAAGGATGGTGGGATAATATTCTCACTTAAGTTGACCATGAAAGTGTTTTTCAAGTTGTCAAAACTAGATCCTCAAAGTGAGCCTCTTTTGGATGACTAAGCCCAACTAATCCCTATTGCTGTAGCATCTTTGATCTTTGCACTTTCCAAGCATTTCATTGGTCATCCTTCTCTTTTGAAGGATAAAGCCACTAAATTACTCTCTAATCTCAAGTGTAAGTATCTTCATAACTTTCATTGGTATAAAGATACTTTCCTAACTTGTGTCATGCAGTGAGAAGATGGCAACCAGCCCTTCTGGCAAGGGAAGTTTCTAGTTAGGCTTCCCAAGCTCCTTGTTAACATTGTAAGATCAAAACTCCAAGCCTATTTCAATGGTCCAATTCCTTACTATACCTAGACCTATGGTGAGCTACTAGGCATTATCCAAAAATAAGGTTTAGAAATTTGTGCCAATCTCAAGCTAGGTAATGAATTAATAAAATTATT
The DNA here is from genome assembly GCA_037832385.1 of Rhizophora apiculata. Classification (NCBI taxonomy): domain Eukaryota; kingdom Viridiplantae; phylum Streptophyta; class Magnoliopsida; order Malpighiales; family Rhizophoraceae; genus Rhizophora; species Rhizophora apiculata. Next base: position 5,494,057 of record CM075436.1, read on the forward strand.
AGAAGGCATTATGCTATGATCAATTTTAACAAAATTATGTTCAAAGTCTCATTTTGCATTGGTGAAAATCTTCATTTCACTTATTAGATTATGCATCAATGATTCATTTCCATAAGAATACCTCTTTAATACATCCAAAAATAAAACAACTAGAGGATGTATCTTAATCGATGTAGTATCATATTGACATTTAGAATTCAACCAAAACTAATAGCCTGAAGATTCTTATGTAACTGGTGGTCTCGTTGAGTATTAGTTATGTTCAAAAAAGCTTAAAGTATTGTCTTCTTCTTTCAAAATCTCCTCACAATTTCTACTCTAGCTACATGAATAACCTCATATAGATATCTCATCATAAGCCTCTCATCACTATCAACAACTCCTAAAATAGGAATCAAAGACTCAATAATATGCATAAAGAATGCACATTCTTTCTAAAATCTACAGTCAACAAACCTCTTTCCTTTGACTTCACTAGCATATGCACATGTGGTCTAATCTTTAGATTTCACCATAGCCTTAATGCATCCTTTTGAGCTAAGACACTATGTAAGGCGACAAATTGAGTTGGTGTAGGATGAAGTATTTCTCTTCTATTAGTAAACTTTTGCATCATGTGCAAAGGATAACAACAATTACAAAAGCATGGTAAACAAGGCCGTTAACTTCAATCATGTTGCTTATATCATGAAGAATCAAATTAATACAATGGGTTGCATAAAGAGACAAAATTAATGTCTTGAATTCACACTTTAATAATCTACTAGCAACTACATAATGGGACATATTGTTAGTCACCTTATGGACAACATTTTCAACACAAACAAACAACATAACTTCTCGTAACAATGTGTACAATGTTTGAATTGTCTTTGTTGATTTTGAAGCATCAATTGGCTTCAAAAAAATTGTTCCTTTGGGACAATAAACCAAGAAATTTATCAAAGTTCTATGGTTTTGATCTACCCATGCCTCAATCATTAATGTAGAGTTGGTCTTACTCCATATGACACAATAACTTTTCACAAAAATTTTTTTATCTCTTCAACATTCTTGGTCCACAAACAACCACAATAATCATAAAAAGATGGTGCCTTATAGCCCAGTCCCATACTAGCTATGGCATTAATAACTAGTTGATAGTAAATTGAATTTACAACATTAAAAGGTGTGGAAGCATCTATCATCCATCTAGATACAACAATATCACACCTTTCTATCACATCTTTATTTTACAATATACTCTTCAAAGTTGGTTAAGCACTAAAGCTTGTCCTTGACATATAAAAAGACTCAATTTCTCCTAACTTATTAACTCATTTTTTCCTTAGCTTGTATTAGCTTTCCCTTTCCTTTATAGTTAGAATGAGAAGATGGAATTGAAGGTCATTAAACTTCTTGAATATCAACATTAAGATTTTAATATTGTTACTCTTCAGAGGCCCTATATCTTAGGTCAAAAAACTTTTAACTCATCCAATGTTTCTTGTGCTTTCCTTTTTTCTGAAGAATAATCCTCAAGATTTTGCTTCAATTGATGTCAAACACTAGGTTGCACCTTTCAACAATAATCATGTTCCCCTTACATTCTTGTTAATTGTTACTTAACTTGATTAACACCTTACTTAACTAGATTAATACCTCCCCCCAAAAAAGATCTTTTTGTAGTACAAACACATCAATTTTTTCCTTCCACTACTTACTCTTTTATCAACGTCCTCACAGTGTCTCTATGCTAAATTAGTTTTCTTTCTAATATTACTTATTATAGTTCTAGCAAGAAATAGTTTTAAAAGGACTAACATTTGATGGAGTCAAAGCTTTAGCAGAGGGTAAGATGTTATCGTCTCCAATTGAAGACATATAGCAACAAGAATAAAAACATAAATAATAATAAACTTCATAAGACTAGCAAAAGGCCCTAGCCAAGAACTATGAATAGTGCTTAACTTGATAAATACCTTGCCTTGAAAAGATCTTTGTGTAGTACAAACACAACAATTTTTTCCTTTCATTACTTGCTCTTTCATAATCTTTCTTACAATGGTGCCATGCTAAATCAATTTTCTATTTAATATTCTTCTTATAGTTCTTGTAAGAGATGCACTTTCAGAAGAACCAACATTCAATGGAGTTAAAGCATCAGTAGTAGGCAAGGCCTGATCATCTCCTGTTGAAAACATTGGACAACAAGAATACAAACATAAACTATAATAAAGTTCCTAAGACCAACAAAAGGCCTAAGAATAATGGAAGAGAAAGAATGAATTATCAAGTATTTCTAATTAATTGCACTAATGCCAAGTTGGGCAATAAAAATGTAATGAATTGATCAAAAAAACATGAAAAACAAGGTTGATAATTATCATGTTAATCAAGTATCCTACATTTCCCTATTAAAATTCTAGAAAAAACTGATTAAGTTTTTCCCATAGTTCTTGTAGGAGATGCACTTTCAAAAGAGCCAACATTTGATGGAGTGAAAGCTTTAATAGTAGGCAAGGTGTTATCATTTCCTATTAAAGACATCAGACAACAAGAATACAAACATAAACAATAATAAATTTCATAAGACTAGCAAGAGGCCCTAGCCAACCACTAAGAATAATGGAAGAGCCAAAAAGAATTATCAAGTGTTTCTGATTAATTGTGTTGGTGCCATTATAGGTAGCAAAAATGTAGTGAATTGTTCAAAAAAGAAAAAAGAAAAACATGGTTGATAATTATCATGTTAATCAAGTATCCTACATTTCCCTATTAAGATCCTAGATAAAGTATATTAAGCTTTTCCTTTATATTTGAATTTACCCTTATGCTCTATGTTTCTATAAAACTACTATAAATTGCTTTTAAGGACCAAAAAGAGTTAGCTAGATCATTGGGTCTTGGCATGATATCCATAGGCACACCTACAGCAACATAAACTCATGTATATAGTCCATATGCCCTCAATTAGTGGACCAAAGGAAAGATGTAAAACACAAGAAGCCAAATTGTAGGTATTTTAGAATAATGAAAAGCTATTAATCCTTGTGATTAAATAACCTCATTCAACAAGATATCCAACATCTTAATTAGCTCAAACGACATTGTTTGATCCTTTGGATCCAAAGTTTGCAAAGTGATCAAAGGAGAAAAATTATGCTATGTCTAAACTAATAGAATAGGGAATTGATAGTATCATACTTAGAATTTTGGGAGAACAAAAATATTAAGGAAGAAAACCAAAAATTTCCAAGTTGTAATCAAAGACAAAACCAAGTGACAACCTACTTTAATGAAAGGTTTTTTCTAAACATCTTGAAAGGAAAGCAATAGAGATAAAGGAAACTAAAAATAGATATCCAACCTTTTAGTCTTATAGGAAAAAAAAGAGCCATATATAATAATACTATGCCAATACTCACATTACCTCCTTAGAACTTTTTGTATCATAAGTAAAAAGAAACACATTCAATTCTCCACATATACAGTACTTTTTCATGGACTAGTATGACATTTTGGCAATACACTATTTTTTCTAACATTAATTCTCATATGAGCTTTGAAAAGTTTATTGAAATGCATTGGAAAAATGAATGGGCTCACAATAAATAGTTTTCAATTTTGTAAAATATTATTTGAATAATGAATAGAAAGACAAACATCTTTGGAAAGATAATAGAAAAGTTCAAAAAATAAAAAAATGTAAAAGAACATCAAATAGATAAATGAACTAGATGAAATATGCATTTAACTTGAAATAAAGAACTAGGCTTTGTTTGAGCTTATAGATTTTAAAGAAAAGGGAAGATTATGCAAGACTACCTCCAATTGTACAACTCATAACTTATTAACATTTTGAATGGGCCATGGAAATAAAAAAAGTTTTTATTGACTAATTTTACCATAGCACTAAAGGCTTACTTTTCTGGAATATTACAAAACAAAAAGAAAGCAAGCATTGGGAAAATAAATAAGGTCTAATATAGCTAACAAGTTCAAAAGTTTGGTATTCCTATGATTAGAGGTAAAGGGATGATATTTCATTAGATATCCCACTAGTAATGTTATGAAGTTTCTGCACATCAATTCATCTCATTTGAGACAAGTAATTGTAAAATTCCCCATCAACTATGCTTTTGCTTTTCATTTTTTTTCATTTTATAGGAACTCTTGCTTTGGTTTACTCAAGAATTAGAGTTTCCTATGATTAACAAGTATTGTCCTTTTTTATTTAGAATGAGAATTGTTGCATCATTGTCAATGATTTGGTGATACACATTTTTCTAATCATGTTTATTGGTAAATAAGAACCTGCATTATACTCAAGATCATAGCTTTATTAGTTCCAATAATAAGCATTTCAAGGATGAGAAGGATGGTACATAGATAAGACAAAAGAAATCCAAGCCAATATATCTTAATCATGGCCATGAACAAGAATGTGATCATGAAGTTAAAACACAACCTAGGAAAATTAGTGTTTACCTTAAACATGATCAAAGACAATCAAAGTTAGAGGTGGACTCTAAAAGAGTGGGCAACAAAAATTGAAGCCATATCAAAGATGATGGAACGTTGGATTAGGAGGTTACAGGAATGCTAAGTCTTTTCCTTTGGATTATGCTTGGGAGATAAGAGAATTCTATCCACCATCAATTATGTCATTTAGCCAAAAACGACTCAGTCTAGTTTATCCAATTTTCTTGATAAATTGAGTTTCAAAAAATTGACTAGATCAATTGGTGTTTTTCCAATTCAAAGTACCAAGTGGTTTTTATACTAACTTGACCAAGTCTAGTGTCTATTTCGCTAATTCATTGGTCCAACTAGTTGGGTTGAGGTTCGATTAGATTGATAATGAACTTTGTCTCCTATATGTTTATATACAAAAATTTGTGAAACATATACAATATTGTTGATGAAGTAAGTTCTTACTAATATACAATGTGTTCTATGAAAAGACATGAATTGGACCTATAAGGTAAATTATGAAAAGTAAACCATGGCTAGCTAGAATTGACTTATTCCTTAAAACAAAGGAGTCAATCTTGATTTACTTTCTTACCTAGATAGGATGGTTTAATACTTGAAAGAAGACACTAGCACTTCATGTGTATAATAAGTCTTATTTTTTCATTCCAATAACTAATTCAAGTAAAGAAATTATGAAATTAGCTTAAATATCTACACCAATTACTCATTTATTGTGAAATTTATGCTATTATGTCTTAGTAGTTAGAATCCCATGAAGTCCATCCAATAATGAAATTATTACTCTTAATTAGTTTTCTTTAGTAAGGGAGAATCATTTCTTACTTGAAACATGAAATTGTCTCTTAATTCCTTGACAATAGGAGATTTGATTTGGGTGGTCTAAATCCATTTATGTCTATCAAAAAAGGGAGCTATTATTATTGGTAATCTTTCTTTACCACAAAGAATTGTTCATTGCTTGAAACTTAAGACAACTACTTCACTTCCTGGTAAAAGGGCTTCTCCTTTTGTTGCCAGGGTTCATTTACACCAAATGATCATGAAATTAATGTCATTTTATATAGAGAACATTGTTTTTTTTTTTTTTTTTTTTTTTGTGCCATGCATGTCAATACATTTTGGATAGTCTAAATCCCTTGAATTTCATCAAACAAAGAAGTCATTCATCTTGATTAGCTTTTCTTACCAAGATAGATTGCTTAATTACCTGAAACACTAGATTGACATTTCATTTCTAGAAAATAAGGCCTCTTGATGGGAATTAAGTTAGCACATATATTGATTCATTGTGCATACATAGAGGTCCAATAACATTAGATAAAGCTAAAAGGATGCAAGAAGCTTTAAATGGGCTTATTGAAGTAATTTGGATTGAAAACAATGCACAACAAAAGGATCAAGGCTTGAAGGAACACCAAGATTTAATAAACTTCATACAAATTCAATGACAACGTATTTGAGGAGTTTGGGTTGAATTCTAGACTTGGCCATATACCTTCTTTCTTTAGGGGGGAATGCATGCTATTTAGTTAATTTATAGTTGTAATGGATTGAATAATGTGTCAATTTGAGCCCAATCCTTTATTTAGTGGTTTGTTAGGTAAGTTTGTTGTTATCTATTATATTTTGGATTAACTATTATGTTTTACACTCTATATATACACATATACCCCTTTTTATGGGATGGTTGATCGAGTTTTAGTAACTTTAAGAGACCTTTTTGTTTGGTTCATTTAAGAACTTTAAAACTTATTGAGGTTACTCTTGTGGCATTTTTATGTCATTGATGAATCATGTTTTGTGTGCATTAATGAATAAATTTAAGGTTGTGTATTTAGATGATATTTTGGTCTATAACAAAAACACAGTAAGCATCTTGATCATTTACATTTTGTTCTAAGTATTTTACGTGTCGAGAAATTGTATGCTAACCTCAAGAAATGTTCCTTTTGCATTAATCATGCCATGTTTCTGAGCTATGTTATGAGTGCTAAGAATATTGAGGTTGTAATCAATGTTTAGCCTACACCTAAGTCTATTAGTAATATGCATAGCTTTCATGGTTTAATTAGTTCTTATAGATACATAATTAAGGACTTCAACATCATTTTTACACCAAAAATTGATTTTCTTCATTAATAACCATTGTAATTGAAAACAGTAAAACACAAAAAATGCTTAAGAAACACAAACCTTCATAAACAAAAGGGGAGATAAAGCTATAATCAACTTACTAGAATTATATATATATAATGCAAAAATTTATAGAATAGACTCTTTAAAAATGATGCCAAATTTTGGTAGTTATCATTATTCAATGGTAAATAGTATAAATAAGGGTTCAACCTAGAGGGAGTGCGATCAATTCACTACTCATTAACAAAAAATTAAATACCTTAACATAATTGGGTGGAGTGAAAAAAGTTGAATTCTAATTTTTAGCAAAGAAAAAAAATAAATTATAAAAAGATCAAATATTAAAAGTCCAATTTTAGGTTCACACAGTTATGATATTTAATTTTTTTAATTACCCACAATGTTATTTCAATTTTAATGGAACCATCAATCCTAAATATCAACAAGCTCTGTTACCTAAATTTTCCTTTAGATATTCAATGCTCAAAACAAACTCTTCACTTAGATTCTAATCATTATACCCTTAGAAAAAGTTCACTAGAGTAATATACAACAACCTTAAGAACTACATAACAGGTTAATACAAGTAACAATCAAACAACCTTGGATCACTTAACCTATGTTGAGTTGTTTATAAAAATAAGATGAAATCTTGTCAATAATCCCTTATTGTTATTTGTTACTTGGTGATTAGGAAGAGGATAAAAATGAATCACTATTCTTAATTCTAGCCATTGATATTCCTTTATTTAATTTAGTAGGTCTAACCAAATTAATTGAATAAGCAATCATTCAACCATTAAATTAGAGTAACTCAAACAATTCAATAAAATAAGAATAGAACATCTCAAAATAGTCTATACCTTTGATTTAACAAAAGTTTTGAAATCCCTTATAATTGTCAAAGAGCCTTTAAAGTGATGATTTAGTTTTCTCTGTCTCTCCTGTTTTACTTCCAAAAGGTGATTATTCATACCCTTAAAAAAAAAAAAAAGAACCATCAATAGTAGGCACTAGCAAACCCTAAGGAATTAAACTTCCTTAATCTTCCAAAATTCCTCTATTCTCTTTCAAGTTGATTTCGTACAAGATACAGTCAGAATTAGGTTCTAACTTACTCATGAAAGTTGTAGTCTTCCTTTGCATCTTTCAAATGCATCAAGTCTTGCTATAAATAAAGGTCCACAGCCCAAGTATGAGCTAAAAATTGAGACTCGGTCCAGTCCATGATAGATTCTATAGCAACTTCTCCACTATTTTAAAACCATTAAAAAACTAATTTGGGTTTGGGTCTTTTTAGAAGCATTGTAGGATTGAATGTCCACTTCAATTTAGGGTTTAAATCACCTGATTTGGATATTTAAACTTAATTTATGTCCATTTTTTGTACACAACACTTGAACAAGAATCCTACTTCAATTAGGACTAGATGTTAGTTTTCTACCCTATATTTAAAGTCATGTCTCAAGGTCTAAATGAAATTGCATTTAGACTCTTGACTTCAATCAAGAAAATTTGGGATGTCTATAACTTCATTGAATACCACTTTTCTAATCTAGACATTAAAGTAAATTAAAAACTTGAAACAAGTAACAAAAATCAAAACAAAATGTTTTTATTTTTCATACTAAAATCATATATTCTTAAAACATTTTTAAACCATACTTAAATCCAAAAATAGAATCTAATCATCTTATATAAGTCTAAAATTCATTAAAAAAATTGTACATAAAAAGGAAAAAAACATAATAAATTCTCATTTATCATCCATACAATAAAGAAACTATTACTCCTAAGTGGTGTTCTTTACTATAATGGAGTTATTTATTGCCTACAATAAGAGCATAAATTGCACTACTTGCTTTTTACTCCATTTGGTTAGTAGATGATTTCAATCCCATCACTGCTATTGATCTCACTCCATAACTTGAATGAGATAGAGTATTTTGATGGAGATGAAAGAGCCAAGATAGTAAAAAACTCTATAAGCAAATTCTAGGTCAAATTGCAAGCAATAATGAAGTTTAAATGAATATAGATAGCAAGCGTCAAAAGGAATATCAATTTGCTCATGGTGACTTGATGTGATTTCAATTAAGGAAATGAAGATTTCCACATAATAGGAAGTCAAATTTGATGCCCTAAGCTCATTGTCCATTTAATGAGATGGAAAGATTGGAGACATGCCTATAAGTTGGAATTACCAACAGATTAAAATGTCTTTACTATTTTCAATGAGAATCTATTACTCTTGATTAGCCTTATTACTCTTAATTAACCTTCTTTACTTTAAGTTCTCTAAGAGAATTGTTGCTTGCTTGAAACTTGGACCATCTCCTTATGACATGACAAGAGGCCTTCTCCTCTAGGAATTCCAAATCCATTGAAGTTCATTGAATAAAGGAGCTACTACTATTGATTAGCTTTCTCTACTTGGTAAGAATTGCTCATTACTTAATACTTAAGACTATCACCTCATTGCTTGGTAATAATGTTTCTTCTCTCATTGCATGGAATCATTCACACAAAATGATCATGCAATTAACATCCATGTCTATAACAAACATTAATTTCTCTACAACATATACTTAAAAAATTATTGGGTAATGTGAATCCATTAAATTCCATTAAACAAAGGGGTTATTCACCATGATTAACTTTTCTTTCATAGATGGAATGGTTCATTGCCTAAAAGATGAGACCAACACTTCAATTCTAGCTAATAAGGATTCTTTTTTCATCTTAAGGGGTCATTCAAAGAAAGGAATGACAAAATTTAATTAAATGTCTTCAGCAATCATTAATTTCTTGTGGAGAAGTACATTATTATGTATAGGCTAGGTTGAATCCATCAAATGTCCAACCAATAAAGAAGTTATTACACTCAATTAGCTTTCTTTGTTATGAGAGAATTTTTATTACTTGAAACATTAGATGTTTATTATTTCTTTGACAATAGACTACTCTTTTAGTAGTTTGAATTGATTAAAGTCCATTAAATAAAGAATAATTCATTATTTGAAACTTCATACTATCACTTAATTCGTTGTAATAAGGCTTCTCATTTCATTGCAAGAAATCAGTCACACAAAATGGTTATGTAATTAACATCTATGTGTACATTGAACATTATTTCCTTTGCAACATTCACATCAATATATCTTGGCTAGTTTTAATCCACTAAATTCTATCAAATGAAGGATTCATTCATTTGGATTAGTTCCTACCAAGATAGAATGGTACGTTGCTTGGAAGATGAGCACCACTTCATTTCAAGAAAAAAAAAAAAAAAAAAGGCATCTCCTTTCATTACAAGGATTCATTAACACAAAGGAATTGTGAGTTACTCATTACATCCTCCAAGACTTGTTGTTCCCACAGCCTTGTATGGGTTGTAATTGTTGTCAATCAGATTTAAGTGTGCAAGCAGAAGTAGCTCATTCAAGCATTCAAGGGATGAGTTTTCAGTAGAAAGAAAGGGGCAAGAAAAATAAATTAAGAAGGAGGATAATGCTAAATTTTGAATGGAACAGTAATATGAAGCCACATGGAGGGGCAAGAAAGGAAAGCTGCCGTAGTTACAGTAAGCCCTATTAGGGTTTTCATAGAAGGGAGTATATAAACCAAGACTTATCTCTTTTGAAAAAAACAACCACCTGGAAAATAGTGTGAGCAGACCTGGAAACATGAGAGCAGATCAAGACCAGACCTAGAAACGTGAGAGCAGATCAAGACCAAACCTGGAAACGTGAGAGCAGATCAAGACCAGACCAAACCTTGAAACGTGAGAGCAGATCAAGACAGACCAGACCTAGAAACGTGAGAGCAGATCAAGACCAGACCTGACCTAGAAACGTGAGAGCAGATCAAGACCAGACCTGACCTGGAAATGTGAGAGTAGATTGAGACCAGACCAGACCTGGAAACGTGAGAGCAGATCAAGACCAGACCTAGAAACATGAGAGCAGATCAAGACCAGACCTAGAAACATGAGAGCAGATCAAGACCAGACCTAGAAACATGAGACCAGATCAAGACCAGACCTAGAAACGTGAGACCAGATCAAGACCAGACCTGGAAACGTGAGAGCAGATCAAGGCCAGACCTGGAAACGTGAGAACAGATCAAGACCAAACCTGGAAAGGTGAGAACAGATCAAGACCAGACCTAGAAACGTGATAACAGATCAAGACTAGACCTGGAAACGTGAGAGCAGATCAAGGCCAGACCTGGAAACGTGAGAACAGATCAAGACCAGACCTGGAAACGTGAGAGCAGATCAAGACCAGACCTATAAACGTGAGACCAGATCAAGACCAGACCTGGAAACGTGAGAGCAGATCAAGGCCAGACCTGGAAACGTGAGAGCAGATCAAGGCCAGACCTGGAAACGTGAGAACAGATCAAGACCAAACCTAGAAACGTGAGAACAGATCAAGACCAGACCTGGAAACGTGATAGCAGATCAAGGCCAGACCTGGAAATGTGAGAATAGATCAAGACCAGACCTGGAAACGTGAGAGCAGATCAAGACCAGACCTGGAACGGGTGAGACCAGACCAGACCTGGAGCAAGTGAAACGTGAGATCTGGTGAGACCAGGTGAGGCGTGAGACTAGGTGAGACGTGAGACCAGGTGAGGCGCGAGATGAGGTGAGGTGTGAGACCAGGTGAGACGTGAGACCAGATGAGACGTGAGACCAGAAAAAGATGAAACGGGTGACACCAGAACACACTAGAAGACCAGAATTGGTGAGACTAGAAAATGGTGAAACGTGTGACATCAGAATACACCGTGAGACCTAGAATTGGTGAGACCAGACCAGGTGAGATGGTGAGACCCGAAAACGGGTGAGACAGTGAGACTAGAAAATGGGTGGGACCGTGAGATGGTGAGACCAGAAAATGAGTGAGACCAGAAAATGAGTGAGACCGTGAGACGATGATATGGTGAGACCGTGAGACAGTGAGACGATGATATGGTGAGACCAAAAGACGGGTGAGACCATGAGATGGTGAGACCAGAAGTTGGGTGAGACAACCTAGAGAAAAAATTTGGTGAAGCATTTGAGAGAACTCAATGAATTTTCAGATTTCTTCAAGAGAGGTTAGAGAGTGTTTTGGTGATCTTCCAAACGGTAGTGAAGCAGCCTATTCAAATCAAACAGAGGCAATACAAGCTAGAAGAAGGGTAGATATAGTAAGTGACACTCTTTGTATTGTGATTGCTTTGTATTTGTAGTAGTGAAAGGAGTAAAAGATTAAGACATCCATTGTAATCATAGGAGATACCATACTAGTGTTCTCAAGTATAATGGATTGTCTCAGTAGAGGAAGACTCCCTATCACCGTGGAGTACCTCACATTGACGGAACCATGTAAATCTCTCGTGTCTTTTCTTTGAATTTACATTCTGTGTTTTGAATTGAGTTGTGAATATAACTAAAGAATCATCAAACCCATAACCTAAAAGAAGACCTAGTCAAGAACAACCGATTCGTCTAATAGGGAAGGTGTCTAAAAGGTAATTTTGGGGACTATTTTGATCAGTAGGTAACAATAGATCTACCTTAGTTGAATTTGGAAAAGAGTTCATTTTGGCATAAATTATTAGAGTTTTTTTAAGGGGTGTGATACTGATTCACCCCCCTCTCAATATCACAGACTAGTAGATCTTAAGATAAAGTTGGGAACTTCAATTAGTATCAGAATACAGGTTCACCAGTTTGAAGCTTAACAGTTTGGTGTACCAGTTTGAAGGGTTTCAGAAGTTTTAATTTAATCAGCATACTGAGAAATAGATGTCAATACCAGCACTAGCACTACTTATAGCAAGAAAGTTCCAATCTTTAATGGAACCAACTACCATATGTAGAGAGCGAGAATGCAGGTGGTATTTGCAACCATGGGCATGAACGTGGTGAAATCTATACAGGAGGGTTTTGAGCCTCCAAAAGGAGGTAAAGATCCAACCCCATAGGAATTGAGGCAGTTTGAGATCAATGGGAAGACCTCAAATGTCATCATTTCAGCATTGACAGATGCGGAATATGTTAAAGTTATGGACTGCAAATCTGTTAAGGAGATATGGGATAAATTGCAGAAGGTCTATGAAAGTGATGGCAGAATGAAGGAGACCAAGTTTCAAGTTTTCAAGGAGAGATATAAATCCCTCAGAATGTAGACGAATGAGATAGTTTAAGAGTTCTTCACCAAGGTTATTGATGCTGTAAACGACTTTAGAAGTCATGGGATGATGAGAACCATAGAGATGATGGCTGGAAGGCTTCAATGGTTGCAAGAGATCCATTGCACATCCCAGAAGGCCCAATAACACGAGTTAGAGACAAAAAGATTAAAGAAGCACTAAATGGGCTGATTCAAGACATTCAGGCCAACCCAGCTTCAAATAAGGCGAATTCAAGTTTGACAAGGAGTCCAACCCTAATTAATATAATTAGAATACTTAATAGGTCAGAATAAATAATAACATTTCTTTCAAAATAAGAGTTTATTATTTATGTTGGAATTTGTCCACAATTAGGAATTCCTCCAAAATAAGGATTTGTCCTAAATAGGAATTTGTGCCTCTTTACGAATGTTATCTTAGCCTACAAATAGGCTCCCCTTGTAAGCTCTGGAGAGTCAGACAACTTTGAGTAAAAATAGAAAGCAAGGGATTTTCTTTCGGTTCTTTTAGAGACTAAAGAACTTATCAAGAGGTACTTCTTGTGGCGTTCTAATCGATTTATCACTCCCAATTCCTTTCTTTTCTGGAGTGTGGCGTCCATATCCTTCTTAAATACGCTAGGTTCGTGTTCCTTCCCAGAGTGGGTCTAGGGTTTGTGATATTAAACTCTGGTTTAGCTTTCCTAGTTGTTCTTTGATTCCCTGTGTGCGTTGGGTCCCTAAGCCACGTCTTTTTGGGGGTTTTCGCATCAGTTGGTATCAGAGCCTGGTTCTAAATTAGGTTGAATCAACTCACTCTTCAATTTTCTATCTTTTGATTTAATTGTTGTTTAATTTGTCTATTATGTGCATTATCATACAAATGCACAAATCTACCATCTGTTTTCCTATTTTGTTACCCAGGTTGTCCTCTAGGTTATATTACCCCTATCCTGACTTTTGTGAATTTAGTTCATTAAATCCGTTTGTGTTGACATCCTTTTTTCGCTTGATTCTTTTTCTCCAATTTGTTCAATTCTACGCCATTTAGCTTATTCTGTTCAAAATCAATACCCTTGATTTACGTTATTTAGTTCTTTATAGAGCTGAAAGGGAAAATCTGAGTGGTAAAAAGTAAGAGTTAAAGTTCATATAAAGAAAAAAAAACCATAAAGAGTGTAAACACGAGGGAGTGTGACATAATCTTTTGAGTGAAACACGTGAGGGAGTGTTCTGTGAGGTATCCCACTTGTTTTGTGCAGAAGTAAGACTATGACGTCCAAAGACAAAGGTGTAGCTCAAGAGGGAGCTGGTGATGTGTCCTTCATGATCAAAGCTGTGCAACAACAATTTGAGCGCATGAATACCAGATTTGATGATATGAGGGAGAGGATGGAGGAGCAAGCTATTACAATAGTAGAGTTGCAAAGGAAACATAGGGAATATGAGGCTCCCAAAGCAAGAAGGCAGTTGACATGTGCCTATGACCATGAAGATGATGTACAAGATGATGAAGTTGATGATCAAATTACGATGGTTAGAACTAGTAACAATAGAAGGGATCGAAGAGAATTTGGGAGGCAAGGCACCTACGATCATAATTTGGGTAGTATTAAAATGACAATTCCTTCATTCCAAGGTAAGAATGATCCTGATGCATACCTAGAATGGGAAAAGAAGGTTGAATTGGTTTTTGATTGCCACAACTATTCCGAGGAGAAAAAGGTAAAGCTTGCTGCCGTTGAATTTACTGATTATGCTATTATTTGGTGGGATCAACTTGTTTTGACTAGGAGAAGAAATCATGAGTGGCATATTGATACATGGGAGGAGATGAAGGCTATCATGAGGAGGAGGTTTGTCCCTGATCACTATTACAGGGAGTTGTACCAAAGGTTGCAAGGGCTCACTCAGGGCACCAAAGGTGTGGAGGACTACCACAAGGAGATAGAGATTACCATGATTAGGGCCAATGTAGAAGAAGATAGAGAGGCAACCATGGCTCGATTTCTGCAAGGGCTAAATAGGGACATAGCAAATGTGGTTGAATTGCAGCACTATGTGGAATTGGAAGACATGGTGCACATGGCCATGAAAGTTGAAAGGCAACTTAAACGAAAGGGCTCTACACGGGTTGGGCAGAATTCCAGTTCTACCTCATTGTGGAAGCCAAACTGGAGTAAAAGGGACGAGATGGCCAATTACAAGTCCAAAGCTGAGCTACCCAAGCACAAGAATGTGGGTTCTAGCAAGGAGACAGGTAAATTTGAACCCCAACCGAGTAGAAATAGAGATATTAGATGTTTTAAGTGTTTGGGCAGGGATCACATTGCATCTCAATGTTCAAATAAGCATGCAATGATCCTGAGAAGTAACGGTGATGTTGAAACTGAAAGTGAATCAGATGATGATTCTGTGCCATTGTCAGAGGGTGAATATGATAGAGAGGAGTATCCAGTTAATGGAATAGCTCTCATTACGGGGCGAGCATTGAATGTACAAGCAAAAGAAGAAAATGAGGTGCAACGAGATAACATCTTTCAGACAAGGTGTCTCACCAAAGATAAGGTATGTAGTATGATTATTGATGGTGGGAGTTGCACTAACGTTGCTAGCACAACTATGGTTGAGAAGCTGGATTTACCTACTATGAAGCATCCTAGACCATATAAACTACAGTGGTTGAATGAGAGTGGTGAAGTGAAGGTAAATCAGCAAGTGCTTGTATCATTTTCTATCGGAAGGTACCGTGATGAAATTTTATGTGAAGTTGTACCCATGCATGTGGGACATATTCTATTAGGAAGACCATGGCAATTTGATAGGCGAGTTATGCATGATGGCTTCAAGAATCGATATTCCTTTGTAATGAACGAAAAACCTGCCACCTAATAGAGGAATTGAGCATCAAATTGATTTCATCCCAGGTGCATCCATCCCTAACCGGCTAGCATATAAGAGTAATCCTGAGGAGACAAAGGAGCTTCAAAGGCAGGTTGAGGAGCTTATGTCCAAAGGATATGTGAGGGAAAGCATGAGTCCATGTGCTGTGCCTGTCCTACTTGTACCAAAAAAAGATGGGACTTGGAGGATGTGAGTTGATTGTCGAGCAATCAACAAAATCACTGTAAAAGTATCGTCACCCCATACCTAAATTAGATGAATTGCATGGGTTATGTGTTTTTTCTAAGATTGATTTGAAAAGCAGATATCATCAGATTAGGATGAGAGAGGGAGATGAGTGGAAAGCAGCTTTCAAAACTAAGTATGGGTTGTATGAGTGGCTAGTTATGCCATTTGGTCTCACTAATGCACCAAGCACTTTTATGCGACTAATGAATCATGTTTTACGTGCATTCGTTAGTAAATTTGTAGTGGTGTATTTTGATGATATCTTGGTCTATAGTAAAACCCTAGAAGATCATCTTGATCATTTACGTTCTGTTGTAAGTGTTTTACGTTCTGAAAAATTGTATACTAACTTATATAAATGTTTCTTTTGTACTGATCAGATCACATTTCTTGGCTATGTTGTCAGTGCTAAAGGTGTTGAGGTTGACGAGGAAAAAGTTAAGGCAATTCGTGATTGGCCTACACCTAAGTCAACTAGTGACATGCGTAGCTTTCATGGTCTAGCTAGTTTCTATAGACGCTTTGTTAAAGACTTTAGCACCATTGCCGCACCACTCACTGAGCTTATCAAAAAGAACATGAGTTTTAGCTGGGGTAGTGACCAAGACAAGGCTTTTAATTGCATCAAGGAAAAATTAAGTTCTGTACCTTTACTTGCTTTACCTAACTTTGCAAAAGCTTTTGAGATTGAGTGTGATGCCTCAGGTATTGGCATTGGAGCTGTTTTGATGCAGGAAAGGTGTCCAATTGCTTACTTTAGTGAAAAGCTAAGTGGAGCAAGCCTTAATTATCCTACTTATGATAAAGAGATGTATGCATTGGTACGGGCTTTGGAGACATCGCAACATTACCTTTGGCCTAAAGAGTTTGTCATCCATACTGACCATGAATCTTTGAAGCACTTGAAGGGACAAGGAAAGTTGAACAAAAGACATGCCAAGTGGGTTGAATTTATTGAGACCTTTCCCTACATCATCCAATATAAAAAAGGTAAGGAAAATGTGGTAGCTGACGCGTTATCTCGCAGGTATGCCCTTATCTCTACACTTACTACAAACTTATTGGGATTTGAACACATTAAGGATTTATATGTGAATGATCCTGACTTTGCTAATGTATATAGAGCATGTGAGGTGTCAGCCTTTGAGAGGTTTTATAGACATAAGGGTTTCTTATTTAGGGAAAATCGTTTATGCATGCCTATGAGTTCTTTGAGGGAGTTGGTTGTAAGAGAAGCTCATGAGGGTGGTCTAATGGGTCATTTTGGAGTTAGGAAAACCCTAGATGTCCTAAATGAACATTTTTTTTGGCCACAAATGAAACGAGATGTTGAGAGGATATGTGCGAAATGCATAACATGCAAACAAGCTAAATCTAGAGTTTTACCTCATGGCTTGTATACCCCTCTACCCATACTTAACCATCCTTGGGTTGATTTATCTATGGACTTTGTACTAGGATTGCCACGAACAAAAAGGGGTAGGGATTCTGTATTTGTTGTTGTTGATAGATTTTCAAAAATGGCACACTTCATCCCATGTCATAAAACTGATGATGCAAACAACATGGCTGACTTATTCTTTAGAGAAGTAGTACGTTTGCATGGCATGCCACGAAGCATTGTTTCAGATCGGGATACAAAGTTCTTAAGCTACTTTTGGAAGACTTTATGGGGTAAGTTAGGTACTAAGCTATTGTTTTCAACTACTTGTCATCCACAAACTGATGGGCAAACTGAGGTAGTTAATCGAACTCTTTCTACTCTTTTGTGTGCTATTATTCGAGCAAATTTGAAAACATGGGAAGATTGTTTACCACATGTCGAGTTTGCGTATAATCAGAGTGTTCATTCTACTACTAGTTACTCTCCATTTGAAATCGTATATGGTTTTAATCCATTGACTCCTTTGGATTTGGTACCTATACCTGTCAATGAGTATGCCAATTTAGATGGGGAATGCAAGGCTGACATGATAAAAAAATTGCATGAGAAGGTGCGACAACATATTGAAAAACGAACTGAGCACCACGCATCCCATGTCAACAAGGGACAAAAGAAGGTGGTTTTTGAACCTGGTGATTGGGTTTTGGCGCATATGCGCAAGGAACGGTTCCCAGCTCAAAGGCGTTCGAAGCTACAACCAAGAGGAGATGGTCCGTTTCAAGTTGTAGCCCAAATTAATGACAATGCTTATCAGTTGGATCTTCCTGGTGAGTATAATGTGAGTGCAACATTTAACATTTCTGATCTTTCCCCTTTTGATGTAGGTGATGATTTGGGGATGAATCCTTTTGAGGAGATGGGGAATGATGAGAACCATAGAGATGATGGGTGGAAGGCTTCAATGGTTGCAAGAGGTCTATTGCACATCCCAGAAGGCCCAATAACACGAGTTAGAGCGAAAAAGATTAAAGAAGCACTAAATGGGCTGATTCAGGACATTTAGGCCAACCCAGCTTCAAATGGAGCGAATTCAAGTTTGGCAAGGAGTCCAGCCCTAATTAATATAATTAGAATACTTAATAGGTTAGAATAAGTAATAACATTTCTTCCTAAATAAGAGTTTATTATTTATGTTGGAATTTGTCTACAATTAGGAATTCCTCCAAAATAAGGATTTGTCCTAAGTAGGAATTTGTGCCCCTTTAGGATTGCTATCTTAGCCTATAACTAGGCTTCCCTTGTAAGCTCTGGAAGGCAGACAACTTTGAGTGAAATAAAAAGCAAGGGTTTTTCTTTTGGTTCTTTTAGGGACTAAAGAACTCATCAAGAGGTACTTCTTGTGGCATTCTAATTGACTTATCACTCCCAATTCGTTTCTTTTCTGGAGTGTGGCGTCCATATCCTTCTTAAATACACTAGGTTCGTGTTCCTTCCCATAGTGGGTTTAGGGTTTGTGATATTAAACTCTGGTTTAGCTTTCCTGGTTGTTCTTTGATTCCCTATGTGAGTTGGGTCCCTAAGCCACGTCTTTTTGGGGTTTTTTGCATCAGTCTGTGCATGCATGTGCTTTTGGTACCCTAACATGTCTATTTATATCTCTAAGAGATAGCAAAAATAACCTAAAGAAAGATCCCAAAAAAAGATGAATGCTTTAACTTTAGAACCAATTTAGCTTATTTGGAGAACAACTCCTAATTGAATTAAGATTGCTTTGACCAGCTTATAACTTAGATTGAAGACACCTATTCATGGCCCATTTCTTCTTGGATCTCTATAAATAAGCCCATTCTAGAAAGCTCAAGATGTTTATTTTAATTCTCATAAGGACTCTAAATCCATGCGTGATGTTTAGAATGTGAAATTCCCAAAATAACCTCCAATGGTCAGATTTTCTCAAAACCACATCTTTAAGCTTCCAAGTTGCTTAAATGCATTTGAACATCTCTTAAAACATAAAATCACGTCAAATAAGTACATATAGGATGATAATACACTAAAAAGGTTAAATATAAGAGAATAAATATAATGCACATAACGTACTTATTAGGTGCATATATTATGATCTAATAGTAGTTTAAAATTTAAGTGCATAATTGCTTGATAATTCTAATACTAGGTAGCAAATAGAAATTGATAATTATGGTCAAGTCTTTGCTGTTTCCTATGGCAAACATGTTCTAAATTAAACAAATTAGCTTGTGAATATTTTGTTTAGATTTGACTATCTTTCTTATCTTAATGTTGTCAATAAATTATATCTAGAAAGCTTATTGTAGTTAATTTAATTGATAAGAGATTAATTAAAGTGTTTATCTTAATTAACAATGAACTAAGGAAATATTTAAAATAATAAAAATTGTCATTATTCTTAGCTAAATATTCTATAAAATAATTGTTGATTTTCAGTGTCAATGATCAATATGTGAATCAAATGGTGTAAATATCTTTATTGCTGAAGGTGTATTCATCTATTGATTGTATTTACATGTAGTTTTCTGTTTTGATTTTTATTAGTTTATTTAAAACCAAATTCCTTCCTCTTTGCTCTCTTATTTGCATAAGCTTAATAGGACCATGATCATTTGTTAACTAATTAATCAAAACTCAATCATTGTGGATTGAACCACTGCTCAACTTAATCACAAACTTATTAATTAAGTGATTTAGACTAATTTTAGAGTATTTGGCACACATAAAATTTTGGCACTATTGTTGGGCATTGATTGTTTCATTACTATGTTTTCTCACAATTGTAGTCCTATATAACTTGTTGTAATGTTGTATGTTTGACAAAGAGTTTGACCAAAACCTTTGTTGAATAAAAGACTCCATTGAAACAAACAAGCACACAGTTTTTCCACCTTCATTGGGACTTATCCTCATATCCAACCTTGCATCATCATGAAGCTTATCATGTAACACTGAGACAAAAATTATGGTTATAAAAGCTAGCAAGAACAATCATTCTCTTAAGGAGTTAGAGGCTCCTAATCTAAACAAACAACCTTTTACATAGAGTATCATATTGTTGATGTGGCTTTTGAGTTATAATTTGGAATAATTATCTTTTGCCAACTCTTCATGGTCTAGTAGTGAAGATCCATATAAACATCTAAAGGGATTCTATGTAGTTTATTCAAGTAAACCTATTAGGATATCTTAAGAATAAATCAAGTTAAGGGCTTTCCCATTCTCCTTGCTAGACCTAGCAAAGGATTGGTTGTACTACTTACCTTTGGGATCCATCACCTCATGGAATGAGATGATAATGCCATTCTTGAAGAAGTACATTTCAACTTCTAAAGTAGTTACCATTTGAGAGGAGATATGTGGCTTTTGGCAATACAATGCTAAGTGCTTATATGAATATTGGGAATGCTTTAGGAAGTGCATGAGTTGCTCCTATCATCAAATTAATGATTATCTCCTAATTAAATACTTTTATGAAGGACTTCTTCCCATAAAAAAAGTATGATCAACATAGCTGGTGGAGGAGCATTGGTGGAAAAAAAACCCTAGAAGCTACAAGGAATTTGATAGCAAACATGCCTAAAAATTCCCAACAATTTGGCACTAGGAATGATCCACCATCTAAGAATATAAATGTGGTAGGTACATCTTCCCTTGAACAAATTATTGGTAATTTGACTTTTCTTGTGCATCAAATGGCTATAGGAAACTTGTAGCAAGCTTTACCATGTTACATTTGCTAAAATCAAGGATTCCAAGGGCAACCACAATGCAACTATGATCCTTTCTCCAATGCCTAGAATCTTGGATGGAGAGATCATTCTAACTTTAGTTATGATAAGCCACAAGCAGTTTGTAATGCCCTTAGTTGCCAATTTCAACAAGTGTCACCACCCTTTCAAGCTAGGAAAAATACACCCTAAAACTCAAGTATGTCTTTTGATGAAATTGTTAAGTCTCTTGCTAATAACACTAAATAATTTCAACAAGAAACAAGGGTGAGCATTCAAAACTTAGAGAATCAAATGAGTTAGCTAGTCATGGCCATGAGTAAATTATAGACATTAGAATTGAGCAAACTACTTTCTCAAACCATGGTAGTCCAAAAGAGAATGCAAGTTGCATAGTCTTGAGGAGTGGAAAAGAAGTGGAAGTATTAATAAAGACACCTCCTTGGGCAAAAAAAAAACAAAAGGCCATGGAAGAAAAAAGTATGCCTACCTAAGATATACCAATCAATGCCCAAGCTTCACCACCTATGGTAAAACCTTGACCTCTTATTTCCTTTAATCTTACCTTATCTCCTTTACCAAGCATATTTGAAAAATCTTAGAAAGAGAAGTAAGAAAAGGAGATTTTGGAGATGTTTCAAAAGGTGGAAGTAAAGATACCCCTCCTTAACATAATCATATAAATGCCTTGATATGCAAAGCTTCTTAAAGAATTATGCACCTTTAAAGGACACTCAAAGGTGATGAAATGGTAAATGTGGGGGAGGATGTCTCAACTATTATTCCTTAATTGTAAAGGCCTAAGTACGTTCATTATTCCTTACACAATAGGCAGTACTACATTTGAATGAGCCATGCAAGATTTAAGTGCATCAATGAATATTATGCCACACTTTATTTATGCTTCTTTAAATCTTGGTCCTTTATAAGAAATTAATGTGATTATACAACTTGTTAATTAATCTAAAGCCTATTATAAGGGAGTTGTTGAGAATGTTTATGTATAGTGAATTAGTCTTCCTAGCAGATTCCTACATTCTTGACATGGAGAATGACATTTCTCCCAATGTTGCCCCTATCTTGTTAGGAAGACCTTTCTCAAAGACATTAAGGAAAAAGATAGATGTTCATGGTGGTACACTCACCATAGAGTTTGATAGTGAAATAGTTTGATTCAACATTTTTAAGGCCATGAGGTATCCTAATGATGTGTATTCAATTTTTGCTATTGACATTCTCGATTCTTTAGCACAAGTTTTTGAGCTCAATGGGAAGGACAAGTTAGAAGTAGTCCTTAGCCAACACTTTAAGAAGGAAGAAATTAAGAAATCAAATAAAAAACTTCCCTTGTGTGAAAGTGTAAAAGGACATGATAATGGCATTACATTCATTACATCATGTTCCAAGAATAATGTATCTCATATTAAATTACCTATTTCTAACAACAAACTTGTATCTTTTATTGTATAGGAACCTATACTAGATTTAAAGCCATTACCAAAGCATGTTAGGCATGTTTTCTTGGGAGATGGAGAAACACTATTGGTGATCGTTGCAAAGTACTCGACCTTATTACAAGAGGACTCCAGAATCATAATCAAATTCGTTTTTCTCTTCCCTTTTAGCTTGATTTTTGTTTTGTGTGTTATTATGTGTTTTTGTTTTCATTTCATTCTTACATTATGACAATGTAAGGTTTCAATGTGAAGATGGGATAAGTCTATTTTAAATCTATTATCTAATTTTATAAGATTTTTCTTGTGTTATTACATGGTAATACAAGTGAATTACATCTTCTTTACTTGATAATTGACTTTAAATTTGACATGGTCTTATGGAGTGAGTTGAGAGTGTTTTGATTATAATGAGTGTTTAAGTGTATGTACTCTAGAGAGGTTTATATGGGTTTATGATTTGGTATGGTTACTTGTGTGATGCTTAACTTGTTATTACTCCTTAATGTTTGAAAGTTTAAGTAGATAAATGAACAAGAAAAAAGAAAGAAGAAAAAAACAAAAGGAAGAAGGAATAAGAAGGAGGCTAAAGGATTATTAAAGTAATTTATTAAAACAAAAGGTTCTTCATCCTAAATGTTGATATTTATGTCAAAAGGTGGCTTGAAATATGAGTATGCAAAGCACTCTAATTGTTTTAACTTGTGAAGTAACTAAGTATTCTCATTACAAGTGTTAGTATTTGTGTCAAAAAGCAAGTGAGTGTTTAGAGAAAATAGTATTGTAACCTTTAAATAAAGGGAAAATAAAGAGGAAAAAAATTCTCAATTTCTTACTTTCATTACAATAATATAATGGTTGTTACTTGTTAGATGTTTCTTGTTACAAATGTGTTAATTATGGATTTGCATGAGCATATTTAAAATTATATGTGGATATACAATTGATAGTTAGAGCTTAATTAGCTTGCTTATTTGGTTTTGATGGGTTCAAAGTTATGATTCATATTTGAGGAATGTTATTAGCTTGATTACTATTTAGTGTTTTCTTTTATTTTATGTGTTGCGAGCATTGCATTTATGAAGGATTTTGTTCATATCTTCTAAAAACCCTCACAAGACAAAACTCATACACTAGAGGTTTAGAGGCTTATTTCATTTGCTAAATGCAATTGTGATTTGTATGAAAGTGAGTTAATATTTGTTTTACATTTTTTTATTTTGCTCAAAGTCTAACAAAAGTTAAGTTTAGGGTAACTTGATAAGTATGTTATGGACATTGTATTTATTCTCTTATATTTAACCATTTTAGTGTATTTCTTCCTAAATTTACTTATTCAAGTTGATTTTATGTTTTAAAAAAAGACTAAATGAATTGGAACAATTTGGTAGCCTAAAGATATGGTTTTGAAAAAATCTAATCACTTGAGGTCATTTTGAAATTTTGCTTTCTCAAAACTATTGGATGGATTTAGGGCTTTTATGAGAATTAAAATAGACATCTTGGGCTTTCTAGAATGGGTTTATTTGTGGAGATTCAAGAAGAATTGGGTCATGAACTGGTGCCTTTAATCCAACTTATAGGCTAGTTGAAGCTATTTATCCAATTAAGAGTTGTTCTCCAAATCCAACTTATAGGCTAGTTGAAGAGTTGTTCTTAATTAATAATGAACTAAGGAAAGATTTAGAATAATAGAACTTGTCATTATTCTAAACCAAATATTCAAATGGAGAATTGATAATCTTTAGTGTCAATGAACAATGTGTGAATCTAATGGTGTAAATATCCTTATTGCTAAAAGTGTGTTCATCTAGTAATTTTTATTTGCAATTAGTTTTCTATTTTGATTTTTATTAGCTTTATTAAAACCAAATTACTCCCCATTTTCTTTGCATAAACTTAATAGGACCAGGATCATTAACTAATTAAACAAAACTTAATCTTTGTGGATTCAATCTCTACTTACCATAATTACAAACTTATTATTTGAGTGATTTAGAGTAATTTTGGTGTATTTTAGACATATCAATATTGAAGAAGGATGCTAAAGTAAGTATGTGCATATGTTATAAGGACCTGAATAGAGCAAGGCCTAAAGATAATTTCCCCTTATTACATATGAACATTCTTGTTGACAACACCAATGCTCATTTAATATTTTCATTCATGGACACATTCCAAGCTATAAAAAAATCAAGATGGCACCCAAAGACATGAGAAAACAACATTAAATGTGGAGAACCTTTGGCTATATGGTCAAGTCGTTTGGCCTTAAGTATATAGGCACTACCAATCAATTAGCGATGGTTACTTTATATTGATGACATGATCACTAAGTCTTGAGTAGGCAAGGATCACTTGGCAATCCTTAAAAGGTTGTTTAAGCAGCCAATGAAGTTTCAACTTAAGCTTAATATAGCCAAATGCATTTTTGGGGCAAGTTAAGGCAAGTTGCAAGGTTTCATTATAAATCAAAGGGGCATCCAAATTAATCATGATAACATTAAAGTCATATAAGAAATGTTCATACCTTTTACATTGTAGGAGGTGCAAGGATTCCTAGAAAGGATCAATTATAAGGCTAGGTTTATATCCCAACTAATAAAAACCTATAAGTCAATATTTCGAATACTTCAAGAAAGCAATATGAGGTAATGAGATAATAAATACCAAGAAGCCTTTAATAAAATTAATAATTATCTCTCCAACCCTTTAATTTTAGTGCCAGCAATTTTGTATAGATTACTCATATTGTATCTCACTATATAGAAGCAATGCATAGGTTGTGTCTTAGGACAATAAAATGAAACTAGCATAAAGGAAAGATGAACTAATACTTTAGCAAAAGATTCATAGACCATGAGATTTGATACTTAGATTTGGGAAGAATCTAGTGCACCTTGGCATAAACAACACATTGGCTTTTGCAAATACATGTTTCACCATACAACCTAGCTTATTACTTAAGTATATATTTGATAAATTAGCATTGTTAAGATGAATTGGCTGCTGCTAGATTTTATTATCAAAATAATTCATTTAATATGTTGACTACAAAGTCATCAAAGGTAGCACAATAAAAAAATTTTCTAGTACAAGAACCCATGCTCAATTACTAATGTAGTTCAATTTCTTTCATGAAGGCATGTTAGCCATAGATTAAAATCAAGAAGATAAAAAAGATAGCAGATGAATGACAAATGTGATTTGATGGAGCATCAAATGCGTTAGGG
Source organism: Rhizophora apiculata (assembly GCA_037832385.1). Taxonomy (NCBI): domain Eukaryota; kingdom Viridiplantae; phylum Streptophyta; class Magnoliopsida; order Malpighiales; family Rhizophoraceae; genus Rhizophora; species Rhizophora apiculata. Next base: position 5,519,803 of record CM075436.1, read on the forward strand.
AACTAAATTGAAGTAGTCCTAGCATTTCTTGAGGACAAGTAATACCTAATCACAATAAAGTTGTAGTTCAAATGTACCAATAACATACTAGAATATAGAGCATGTGCTATGAGTTTACTATATGCCTTGGAGAAAAGTCTTAGGGTATACAATGACGTAGCATTTGTTATCTACCAATTGCTAAATGAGTAGGAAATGCAAGACCATAAGCTTATTCCCTATCACTAGCACATCAAATAGTTAGTGAAGCAACTCAATTAAATGACCTTCAATCACATGCCTTAGGAAAACAATTAGGTCTTTGATGCTTTAGCAACTTTAGCAGTAATGTACAAGATAAATCCTAGAGCTAATACTCAAATGATCCATGCTAATGTCCATAACACTCTAACTTATTGCAAGAACATAAAAGGGAAGGTGGATGGTAAGCTATGGTATCATAACATCAAAAATTACCTTGAAAACTCTATGAATGGTGGCAATGAATTTCTTCCTTAGTGAAGCCATCCTCTACAAGTATAACTACAACTCAGTCTTATTGTAGTGTGTAGATATGATTAAGGTGAAATCTATTATGAAAGAAGTGGATGTTGATGGCTTACTACCACCTCCATTCCACCGTCCCCATCTCCAAAAGTTAAAGGGCTTATCGCTTATGGAACTAGCATCAATGTCTCCATCCTCACCAAGAAGTTCCTTAACATCACCACTACAACTTGCCTCTCCACTAATGATTTCATTAACAATTAAGACATCCTTGTTACCTTCGGCATGTCTGCATCTCTGGACTTCATCATCAAAATTCTTAAACCAATAAGCATAATCCCAAGAGGTTAATGAAAATCATGCAAGAAAGTCCAAGATCCATGATAGTAAACCTCAAGGTTGGTTTAGTTAAGTTGATGCACTACCAAGAAGGCAAAATAGGATTTAGGTTTGGGAGATGATCTCCTTACACTAGTTGGTGATGTGCATAGAGTTAAGTACTTTGAGGATATTGAGTTCTTCATTAAGCGCAAGGGAAAGTGGAATATTTTTTATGAGGAACTTAAGGTCGGCAAGAATGTTATTAAAAAAGAAGTAAAAGATGATGGGTTTAAGTGGTTCAAGTAAAAAGATTGCATTGGTGAAAAATTCACGTAGATGATAAGCTTGGGTGGTTCATACATAAGAGAAAAAAAATTGAAAAATGAGAAATTGAGAATGTAAGAATGTAAAATTATAAATGATATATTTTAGAACTTTTTTGTCTTGTTGTGATGAATTGGATCCAATTTGTGTGTAATAAGATTTTTTAAAGCTTGTAAATATAACTATCCAAATAAAATTTCTATATTATTTTCCAATAAGAATTGAAGTAAGTGAGAGAAAAACTCCATTTATTTTTGCTTAATTGTAGGTTGGCACTCAATTTCTCTCTTCCACACTCACTTATACCTTTTTTCTTTAAATGAATTTATCATTGGACTTGCCCTTTATTCATCATTTTTGGTGGAAGAATTTATAAAGATTAGGGCTAACATTATACAATTAGTTTGAGATTGGATTTATCTCTAAAAGCTAGCTATAAAATGGAGATTCATAACCATCCTATATTTCAACTATAAATACTAAAAATGCAACTAGAAAAATCCATTAACTAAATCTTCTATCATTTTCTTCTTCGAAGGTTGACTTTCTAGAACATTTTTTTAAATTTAGTTATAAGTTTAATTTTCTAAAATACTAATATATACTTAATTACAAATTATATTTTTTTGTTTAGCTTTTATTTTCTATTTGTCTTTCTATTTTTGGACCACACCCCCTTCTACTTCTATTTATATGAAAACTAATCAAGTTTAATGTTTTTTGGTTTAGATCTATGTGTCCAATTTTTTGAATTATAAAGGTATATTAAATTATAGGTTTAATCTTCTATTAAGTTTCAATTTTTTTATTTGATTTTCTCTTTTATTTATAATATTATGCTTTAATTAGTTTTCCTTTCCATTTGCTATATGTATCTATAAGTGCCTTTTTGTGTGTGTCTATTAATGCTTTTGTGCTGGACTAAATAGTGAACCTTTTTAAATTGAGCAATAATGTAAATGGAAGGGAAGCATTGCAATCTTTGGATTGTTTCAATGAATCATATTGAATTATTTTAACTCTGAGAAGACAATGTCCTAAAATAATTACCTTTTACTCTATGCCACATGCAACCTTTGCATTGTGTAGTTACTAATATTATTAATGCACAGTCATATGAGAATAGTAGAAGTAATTTAGCCTCTAATCATAATTCAATAGATGCATCAAATCAAAGAAGAAAAGGATAACCAATTTTCACTTGCCATAACTTCAATAAAGAAAGGTTTGAAAACCAAAAGGATCAACTGCATAAGATGTTGTTCCCACAGTCTTGTATGGGTTGTAATTGTTGTCAACTAGGTTTAAGTGTGCAAGAACGTAAAAACCACATGAAAGGGCAAGACAGTAAATTCGCCGCAAGTAAGCCCTAGGGTTTCATGGAGGAGTATATAAAGGCCATTGAAAGATAACAAAAAAAAAGACGTATCGGCTATTGAGAAAAACAGATAGAAAACCTACGCACACCATCAGTAAGAAAGAGAAACCCGTGAGAAAGGCACACTGTCGGCACACCAGTAGTCGGCAGCTGAGCAAATCGGCACACCATCGTCACACCAGCAGTCAGTAGCTGAGCAGATCGGCACACCACCGGCACACTAGCGATGGCTTGATTTGGTTGGACGGTGAGAGATCCGGCTGAACGGCGAGGAGACCAGAACGTGCGACGACAGATCCGGCAGACGGTGAGACAGATCTAGTCGACGGTGACAAATCCGAGAGACAGTGAGACAAATCCGGTCGATGGTGACAGATCCGGCAGACGGTGAGATAGATCCGGTTGACGGTGACAGATCCGGTTGACGGTGACAGATCCGGCAGACTGTGATAGATCCAGCAGGCGGTGAGACAGATCCGGTTGACGGTGAGAGATCCGGCAGACGATGAGACAGATCTGATCGACAATGACAGATCCAGCAGACAGTGAGACAGATCCGGCAGACGGTGAGATAGATCTGGTTGACGGTGATAGATCCGGCAGACGGTGAGACAAATCCGGCAGACGGTGAGATAGATCCGGTCGACGGTGACAAATCCAACAGACAGTGAGACAGATCCGGTCGATGGTGACAGATCCGGCAGAAAGAGATCCGGTCAACGGTGAGAGATCCGATAGAATAGGGGCTGGACGGAAAAAAATAGAAACGTGAGGCGAGCCGTGAGACAAGGAGATGGGTGAGACCGTAAGACGGTGAAAGCAGGAGCTGTGTGAAACAACCTAGACAAGGAATTCGGCGAAGCATCAGAAAGAACTCAACATATTTCCAGATTTCTTCAAGAGAGGTTAGAGAGCGTTGCGGTAAACTTCTAAGCGGCAGTGGAGCAGCCTTTCAATTCAACAGAGGCAAGATAAGTTAGAAGAAGGGTAGACACAGTAAGTGACACTCTTTGTATTGTATTTGCCTAGTATTTGCAATAGTGAAAGGAGTAGAGAATTAAGACATCCATTATAACTGGAATTCTTAAGTATAGTGGATGGTCTCGGTAAGGGAGAGTCCCTGCCACCGTGGATGTACGTCATATTGATGGAACCACGTAAATTTCGTGTGTCCTTAATTTGCTTTACATTCTGTGTTTTGAATTGAGTTGTGAACACAGCTAAAGTATCAGCCAACCCATAACCTAACGAAGGCCTAAACAAGAATATCTGAATTGTCTATTAGACAAGGTGTCTGAAAGGTGACTTTGGAGATTATTGTGATTAGTAGGTAGCAATAAATCTACTTTAGTCAAGTGTGAGAAAGAGTTTGCTTTAAGAAGAGGTTGAAGTTATTCACTTACCTGCGAATTGTGAATTGTGGTGATACTGATTCACCCCCCTCTCAGTATCACAAACTAGTAGATCTTAGGGAGAAGTCAGGAACTTCAATTGGTATTAGAGTATAGGTTCACTAGTTTGAAGTTTAACAACTTGGTGTACTAGTTTGAAGGGATCTAGAAGTTTGACTTGTTCAGCATACTGAGAAATGGAAGCCGGTACTAGCACTAGCACCACTTACAGCAAGAAGGTTCCAATCTTCAACGAAACCAACTATCATATGTGGAGAGCAAGAATGCAAGTGGTATTTGCAACCATGGGCATGAACATGGTGAAATGCGTACAGGAGGGTTTTGTGGCTCCGGAAGAAGGTAAAGACCCAACCTTAGAGGAGTTAAGGCAGTTTGAGATAAATGGGAAGACCTCAAACGTCATCATTTCAGCATTGACAGATGCTGAGTATGCTAAAATTATGGACTACAAATCTGCCAAGGAGATATGGGACAGATTGTAGAAAGTCTATGAAGGTGATGGCAGAATGAAGGAGACTAAGCTTCAAGTGTTCAAGGAGAGATATGAATCTCTCAGAATGCAGAAGAATGAGACAATTCAAGAGTTCTTCACCAGGGTTATTGACACTGTAAATGACCTGAGAAGTCATGGGAAGAACAAGAAGGACTCATCGATTGTGAAGAAAATTCTGAGAATTCTACCTGAGAGGTTTGCCTCAAAGGTGGCAACCATAGAGGAGAGTAGAGATCTCAATTCTATGTCTCTGCATGATCTTCAATGCAATCTCATTGCATATGAGATGAGAATAAGGTCAACTGAGAGCTCCTTAACGTCAAAGGTATCAAAGGAGGTAGCTTTCAAAGCTATGAAACACTTGAAGATAAAAGAAAAGGAAGAATCATCTAGTGAGGATAATGATGATGATGAGCAAGAAAGTGAAAGTATTGGCTTACTTCACAAGGAATTTCAAAAAGGGGTCTTAGAAGGGAAAAGGATAGTTGTCCTTGAGATGTTATTGTTGTGGGCAGATTAGACACTTTGCTTTCTCAATGCAAAGTGAAACTTGATGATGAAGATGAGGATGGTGATGATAAGCAGAATTCAAGATGGAGAAGATCATCATTCAAATCAAAGAAGTCCAATAAGAAGATTGCCAACCCACAGAGGAAGATGAGAGGCTCATTCAAGAGTTATGTGAGTTAGACAAAAGAAGCTGATGAGGAGGAAGATGAAGACTCATCAGATGAGTATGTCTTTATGGCATCAGCACAAGGTGGTAGCTCAACCTCTGAAGAGGAAGAGGAAGTTAATGAAGAAGAGCCAGATCTTGAAGCTGAGTTGGAAGCAGCTTCAAAGGAGATAATCAGAAGGGGCAGAACCATAAGAAGGTTGGAGGCCCATATAAAACAAGTTGAAGCAAAGTCTGAGGAAGCTGAAAGTCAAAATGGTGAAATAAGGGCTGAGCATATTGACTTGAAGAGAAGATTTGAGGAATAGATCAAAATATGTGAAAACCTTACAGTAGAGCTTGGCTCAAGGGCTTCAAAAATTGAAGAAATGGAGAAAGAGTTGCTGAGACTTCAGCAACAACTCAAAAGTAGCAAAGAGAACTTGCAGAAATTTGAAATGATAGGAGAAATAAGTTCTGGAAAAGGAGAGAAGAATGTAGAGAAAGTGCAGCAATCTGAGGCTGCATTGGCTAAAGAAAATGAGAATGTGCCATAGAAGTTGAAAGAGAAGGTTGTGACTCAGAAGAAGATAGCTGAGAATAAAGAAGATTTGAAGAAGCAACCTAGGGTGGCAAATAAGAAGGAAGAAAAGAAAGTCAGCCAGCAGAGGGCTATGGCTGAACAGAAGAAGGAGAAGAAGGTGACTAAAATGAAAGTCACACAAGCAAAGAAGCCAGCTACTTTGCCAACATAGCAAGTGATGAACAGAAGAAGACAAGCAGTGATCAGACCCAAGAAGAGGCAGTTTCAAGGTCATTGCCTTTATTATGGAGTTTGGGGTCATAAGGCGAGTAATTGCTGGTGGAGAAGGCCAGTATATGTCTCTAACTTGAGAAGATACGATGCTGCATATAGGGGGAGACAATACAGAATTCAAAAAAGAACACTTGTCGTGAGTTCTTGCACATACTGTAAAAGGTAAGAACACACTACAAGGATTATTGGTGGAAGCCCAAACTAGTGGTTTCAAAGAATAAGTTTGCTATATTGGTAGACTTGGAACAGTGTTAAAGGTGCAAGCAGGATGGCCATAATGCCAAGAGATGCATGACACTTCTCCCTGAGCAAGAGAAGGCACTCAATGGCACAGTGAAAACAAGCGGTGTAGTCAATGCTGAGAAAAAGGAGAAAGCTATCTTCCAGCCAGTTCAAAAAAAGGAATATAAAGTTAAAAGAAAGGTGGCTAACATAGCTAAAATTGCACTCAAAGCTGACTGCAAGGATAAGCAGTGGATCCTTGATAGTGGATGCACTTCGCACATGATAGGAGACAAGAGTAAATTATCAAAGCTAAACAAATCAAGAAAAGGCAGAGTCAAGTTTGGCAATGATGATTCACTCAACATCAATGGTTGGGGGTCAGTAAAGATTGGAAGAGGAAAGCTGAAAGATGTTCTGCACATTGAAGTACTCAGATATAATTTAGCATTTGTCAGTCAGCTATGCAATGAAAACCATAAGGTAATATTCACAAAAACAAGTTGCCAGGTAAAGAGTAAAGAAGGCAATACTGTTGCAGTCGGGAGGAGAACAACTGGAAATTTATATGTGATTGATAAGGACAAGACAAGCAACTATTTACTCACTAAAGAAGAAGAAAATCAACTCTGGCATAGGAGGTTGGGACACTTATCACAGAAGAATATGAGGAAACTGACCATTACTCATGCAATCAAAGATATTCCTGACCTCAGGAGAGAGAGAGAGTATGTTTGCTCAGTATGGTCTAAAGGAAAACATGTCAGAAAGCAGTATAAGACCAAAAAGTTCAGTTCTGAAGTAGTACTTGACATTGTGCATACTAATTTGTGTGGGCCGATGAGAACAAAAGGGTTGAAAGGTGAGAGGTACTTCGTCTTGTTTGTTGATAATTATTCCAGAAGGACCTGCATCATGCACCTCAAACACAAGTCAGAAGTTCTGAATTGCTTCATGAGATACAGAAGATTGGCTGAAAATGAGAGTGGAAGGAAGATCAAAGTATTGAGGTCAGATCAAGGCACTGAATTCACAAATGAAGCTTTTGAAGATTACCTTGAGAAGCATGGTATTCACCATCAGATGGTAGCAGCGAGAACACCTCAACAGGACGGGGTGGTAGAGAGGAAGAACAAAGCTGTGGTTGACATGACAAGAACTCTACTGCTGGAATCCAAGCTTCACACAAGATTTTGGATAGAAGTAACATTCACAGCCATGCACCTACTGCATAGAGTTCTACTAAGGCCCAATATTGATAAGACTCCATATGAGCTATGGAGTGGGAAGAAGACAATAGCCAAGTATCTCAGAGTCTTTGGCAGCCCATATTTTGTGAAGAACAAGGAGCAAAACTTGGGAAAATTTAATGCTAGGTCTGATGAAGGTATCTTTGTGGGATACTTAGTAAAGACAAAAGGTTACAGAGTTTTCCTGCATAAGTTGGGAAAAGTGATCACTTCCAGTGATGTAAAAATAGATGAGAACTGGAAAACAATGCAGAATGGAGAAGCTGAGGACAATGAAAAAGATGACTTCAATGTAGATGAAGAATTAGACCAACCTGAAGAAAAGGAACAAGAAGTAAGTTTAGACTTGGAGAAGAGTGAGTCTGAAGATGAAGAAAAAGATCCTCTTGCAACTAAGGCGGTGCAAGGAAGAAGGACAAAGAAAACATGGATCAGTACTCATCAAGGAGATCAGATCATAGGTGACCCATCAGCAAGAGTTACAACAAGAAGAAGAATGATGAGAGCTACTGCTCTACTCTCATAAGTTGAACCTAAATCTGTTGAAGAGGCTATTCAAGACCAAACTTGGGTCAAAGCTATCAATGAGGAGCTGGATCAAATTGAGAAGAATGATACATAGGAGCTGGTTCCAAGACCCACTAATAAGAATGTCATAGGAACAAAGTGGGTGTTTAGGAATAAACATAATAAAGATGGCAAGGTGGTGAGGAATAAGGCCAGGCTGGTTTGCAAAGGCTACACTCAGATAGAAGGGGTAGATGTTGATGAAACTTTTGCACCAGTAGTAAGGTTAGAAACTATCAGAATGTTCTTAGCTTTGACAGCACACAAGAGGTATAAAGTCTATCAGATAGATGTGAAATCCGCCTTTTTGAATGGGCTCCTAAAAGAAGAAGTGTATATTGAACAACCCAATGGAGTACAAATCAGTAAGGATGAGACACAAGTGTGCAAGCTGAAGAAAGCCTTGTATGGTCTTAAGCAAGCTCCAAGAGCATGGTACAGCAGGCTGGATGCATACTTGAGAAGGTTGAACTTCAGAAGAGGAACAATTAATAATAACCTGTATGTGTTTAATTCAGAGAAAGGCCAGCTAATAACCATAGTATATGTAGATGACATCATCTTTGGAGGGGATCACTCTGAACTATGCCAAGATTTTGCATAGAAGATGAGTAAGGAATTTGAGATGTCATTGATTGGAGAAATGACGTACTTTCTTGGATTACAGATAAAGTAGTGTGAAGAAGGTATCTTTATTTCTTAGACAAAATATGCCAAAGAGATTCTGAAAAGGTTTGGCATGGAGGATAGCAGATCTGTCAGTACCCCTATGACAGTGTGTTGCAAGTTAACAAAAGATCAAGAGGGAAGAAGTACAAGCCCTACAGAGTACAGGAAGATGATAGGGAGCCTTCTGTACCTTATGACATCAAGGCCTGATCTTATGCAAGTTATGTGCATTGCTAGCAGATTCCAAGTTGATCCTAAAGAGTCTCATGTGTTGGCAGTGAAAAGAATCCTAAGGTACCTCAGAGGAACACTGGAAATGGGTTTGTGGTATCCAGCCATGGATTCTGTTAAACTATAAGCATACATTGATGCAGATTGGGAAGGAAGTATAGATGATAGAAAATCAACTAGCGGCTGCAGCTTCTACTTGGGTTCAAAGTGTGTTGCATGGTTAAGTAGAAAGCAAAACAGTGTTGCTTTGAGCACAGCTGAGGCTGAGTATATGGCTACTTGTGCAGCATGTACACATGTGATATGGATGCTAAGACAATTGGCAGACTTGGGTGTTGAAGTGAAGTTACCAGTGAGTGTACTTTGTGATAATCAAAGTACTATTGATCTTAGTAAGAATCCGGTTCAACATTCGAGGAGTAAGCATATTGACATCTGGTATCACTTCATCAAATATCAAGTGGAATAGGGTACAATTCAGTTGGAGTATGTTGGCACTAAGAATCAAATTTCAGATATTCTAACTAAACCTCTGTCCACAGAGCTGTTTGAAAAGCACAGATTGAGTCTATCTGTGCAAATGCCTCCTCAAGCCTAAAATTTAGGTAAATCCTCCATCTTTACTTTGCAAGTTTTTCAGATTTGTAATTGGTTGGCAAAGGGGGAGAGAAGCAACAGTGTAGGGGGAGCTATTAAGAAAGGGGGAGTGCATATTTAGAGAGAGTTGAAACTATTGTATAGTGGCTTTTGTCATGAGTGTTGCCAACAATTACAAAGGGGGAGATTGTTGTTCCCACAGCCTTGTATGGGTTGTAATTGTTGTCAACTAGGTTTAAGTGTGTAAGAACGTAAAAGTCAAATGGATGGGCCAGACAGTAAATTCACCGGGTTTCATGGAGGAGTTTATAAAGGTCATCGGAAGATAACAAAAAAAGACGTATCGGCTATTGAGAAAAACAGACAGAAAACCTACGCACACCACCAGCAAGAGAGAGAAACCCGTGAGAAAGGCACACCACCGGCACACTAGCAGTTGGCAGCTGAGCAGATCGACGCACCACCGGCACAACAGTAGTCGGTAGCTGAGCAGATCGGCACACCAGCGACGGCTTGATCTGGCTGGATGGTGAGAGATCCGGCTGGACGGTGAGGAGACCAGAACGTGCGACGACAAATCTGGCAAACGGTGAGATAGATCCAGTCGATGGTGACAGATTCGGGAGACGGTGAGACAGATCCGGTCGACAGTGACAGATCTGGCAGATGGTGAGACAAATTTGGTTGACGGTGACAGATCCGGCAGACTGTGACAGATCCGGCAGACGGTGAGACAGATCTGGTCGACGGTGACAGATCCAGCAGAAAGAGATCCGGTCGACGGTGAGAGATCCGGCAGATGGTGATAGATCCGGCAGACGGTGAGACAGATCCTATTGACGGTGACAGATCTAGCAGACGGTGAGATAGATCCGGCAGACGGTGAGACAGATCCGGTCGACGGTGACAGATTCGGCAGATGGTGAGATAGATTCGGTAGATGGAAAGACAGATCTGGTTGACGGTGAGATAGATCTGGTCGACGGTGAGAGATTCGGCAGACGGTGACAGATTCGGCAAACGGTGAGATAGATCCGGTTGACGGTGAGAGATCTGGCAGAATAGGAGATGGACGAAAAAAAAACAAAAACGTGACGCAAGCCGTGAGACAAGGAGACGGGTGAGACCGTGAGACGGTGAAAGCAGGAGCTGTGTGAGACAACCTAGACAAGGAATTTGGTGAAGCATCGGAAAGAACTCAACATATTCCTTGATTTCTTCAAGAGAGGTTAGAGAGCGTTGCGGTGAACTTCTAAGTGGCAGTGGAGCAGCTTTTCAATTCAATAGAGGCAAGACAAGCTAGAAGAAGGGTAGACACAGTAAGTGACACTCTTTGTATTATACTTGCCTAGTATTTGTAATAGTGAAAGGAGCAGAGAATTAAGACATCCATTGTAACTAAAATTCTCAAGTATAGTGGATGGTCTTAGTAAGGGAGAGTCCATACCACCGTGGATGTACGTCACATTGACGGAACCACGTAAATCTTGTGTGTCCTTAATTTACTTTACATTCTGTGTTTTGAATTGAGTTGTGAACGCAGCTAAAGTATCAGCCAACTCATAACCTAACGAAGGCCTAAACAAGAATATCCGAATTGTTTATTAGGTAAGGTGTCTGAAAGGTGACTTTGGGGACTATTGTGATTAGTAGGTAGCAATAGATCTACCTTAGTCAAGTCTGAGAAAGAGTTCGCTTTAAGAAGAGGTTGAAGTTGTTCACTTACCTGTGAACAACTAATAGATCATAAGGAGAAGTCGGGAACTTCATAAGATATTCAATATTTAGGTCAAATTTGAAAGAAATTTTTGCTTGGGATTTTTCATGCAACTTGACACTGTATAAAAATATGCTTTCTTTTTCTATTTTAATAGCTTAATCTAGCTTTTGATTAAAATAATTATTCCCAAATTGGTTTACTATTGGTTCGAATGATTGGATCATACAAATATTATACAAGAATGATCATTATCTTGGATAAAGGGATCATTGAAATATAATGCAAGAATGAAAAACTTCATTTGCTTTTGTACACAACTTATGTCATATCTAGTCTTTTTTTTTTTCTTCTATTACACATATAATAAATCTCCCTCACCATCTCAAAAGTAAAGCATTTTATCAAAATTTATGATTTTATATGAATCTTATTCACAAGAAGCCTAATTTAATTCTTCACATCTTGTTGTATTTTAATTTTTAATTGCAAAGTTTTTATTTCTCAAATTTAGTCCCTCATGTTCTCTTTATCAATAGTTTTAATCATTTTTAGTTAATTTTTCATTAACTTTGTCACATTAGCATGCCATGTCAACTGTTCAATGCTAATTGAGATGTCATGTCATCATTTTTTTTATCACATGATATTTTACAAAATTAGAAAATTCTAAAAAATTCCAAAAACAACCATAAAAAATCTTATTTTTTTAATTAAACAATTAAAATAAAATCTTAAAATTCACTAGAATCTAAAATATTTTGAAATGAATACAAAATTCAAAATTCTAAAAATTAAAACATTAATAAATAAAAAAAATCAAAAACTATAAAAAAAAAAAACTAAAAGTAAAAATCCAAAAATTTTAAATTTGAAAATTTTTAAAAAATATTTTGGAATTTTTAATTTTAGATTTGTAGTTTTTGGGTTTTTTATTTATGAGTTTTTTAATTGTCAAAATTTTTAGAATTTTCAATTTTCAAAACATTTAAAAATTTTTTGAAATATTTTTAGATTTTATTTTAAGGTTTCATATATACATATATATCAAATTCTTGTGATATAAATAGTAGGTTACAAGTCCAAAACATGCTTCTTACTTCTCCCTCCTCCCATACTTATATTGAGCTAGTATAATCTTGGGTTGCAGGCTACTAACTATTTTTAGTTGTAAGCTATTGACTATCTTGAGTTGTAAACTAAATTACTATTTTCCCTTTAAAAGCATTTTTCAAATACAATTCAATTCTTACTTACTACTTTTTCCTCCAAAACCATATTTAAAATACAATTAAATTCTTTCTCTACTTTCTATTCTAATCTTTTATGCATAAAATACCCTCCTCTTAAGAACCCTTGTCCTCAAGGGTTGTCCTCTTATGTGGGAAACTTATGTTGTAAGTCATAAGGAAATTCCTAAGCTAGGGTTGGCCATTCAACCATTGAACTAGGACTTGAGTGATTAGTCTATTTTCTCTCTGTACAATACATTTATCCTAAAAAGTTAGGGGAATTTTGACACATTAGAAAGTAGGTACTTCCATGAGTAGGTCAAGGTGATATGTTGAGTTATTTCCAAGTAATCCTTGAACTGGGAAATATGGAACACCAGATGAACCTTTATATGAGATGGAAGTTAGAGCTTATAAGTAATTGCTCCTTCTCTTGCAATGATAGGAAATGGGCAAAAGTACTTAGGGGCCAACTTCTACAAGGATCTTGATTCTAGGGATTGCTGCTACCTATAGTTTTGCAACTTTAAGTATATCTCACCCTCCAATAGTAATTTCCCTATCACATATATGCTTGTCAACCAACTACTTCATCCTATGAAAGCTTGTGGCACAACTAAGATAGGTGTCCAAACACATGCTTATCACCACCTTATTGTAAACATAATTTAAGGATGGTATGTTTATGGAAGTGTAAAGTTACAAACCTTTAAGTTGAAGAGCTCCTGCCAAAATTGATGAAAGGTATGACATCTTTATTACTAATGATCACCTCAAGGAGTAAATGTACTTTGAAAATGTGATCAAGGAACCATTAAGCTACCTTATTATCTTTATATTTGTTGGAAATTAGAGGGCATAAATTTCCACACAAAATTACTATTAAAAATAAAATAACTATACTAGAATATGTTCCATAATCTAGAATCTTTGCTTGAATTACCAACTTTCTCATCATCACAAACAATGCATGGTTTGAGTAAAATAACATAAAAAATTACTCATTTTCCATAGTTTTTACCATAGGATTTAAGAACAAACATACCAATTTTTTTTCTCTATTTTTAAAGACCTATGTCCCTTCATTTTTATGTTCATTCATTTTTATTCAAAGAATAAGAGTAAAAACCTTTTTAAAAGACAATGTACTACTCTTTATTCAATTACTCACTTAATTTAATAGGTCAAATCAAATCAATATCATGGATGGATACTTGAACCCAAATTTAAACATCTTCCACTCACATATGATGGATCCTTTTAATCCAACCATATTTTAATTTGATTTTCTCAAACATGATTTCATACTTGGTAATTAAGTCGTAATGTATGAGCACATATGCACTTGGAAGCTCAAATTATATCCCTATTAGTGACAACATATTGGCTACAACCATTAGAGAAAAAATAACAATTATAAACATGGCTTGTAATAAAGAAGCAACACATATCTAGAAGGTCAAATCTCTCATGATTGTAAATAATAACTTACGAAAATGGTGACCATTAAATTGGCACCTTAAGATATAGTTGGAAGTAAAATAAAACACACATAAAGGCTCTATTATTTCCTTAAGAGACTCACATAGTGAAGAATATAAGATCAATTCTTCTACTTCCTTTATTGATTAATCAATTAGCACACATGGTATAAATCTTGTGTAATGATAAGTTTTCTCTTTTTTGGAGTGTATGTCATTTTACTTAGTTTCATGATAACTCATCATATGGATCTTGTTTTAGTTGATCTCAAACATTTAATCTAAGTTTTCCAAGTACTCATAGTTTAAACTATTACACCTAAATCTTATATCTAGCCTTTTATAAGTTATATGGATAATGGACAATAAATACTAGCCTTACTTTTCTTTTCATTCTTTAATGCCTCATCTTGACTCTTTCAAGGTGACCTATAATTTTAAGCATGATTTCTTTAAGTTGTTCCCTTACTTAAATAGTTGAATCTCCACTCACTCTCAAAGTGATTAAGGTCATTACCCATGTAAGTGGGCCAATCTTAACCTATGTGTCATACCTTTTCAACAATATATTAAATTCTTGTACATGTCTCAATCATCTTATTGTTGTTGTACTTTTGCATTAACATCAACATATTGTACTTTATGCAAATCTATAAACCTTTACTTAATTTTTAAAGGCTTGACATGAGAATTATTCATTTACGTTATCATGTCTCTCACTAAGTTTACTTGAAGTCAATATATTTGAATTTAATGTCTCACTCAAAATTTTTCAAGTAATTATCACTTACCAAATTGTTATCTAAAGACACTTGCAGTGTATGGAAATTTTGAACACTTCAAAGTTCTTTCCAAGCAAATTTTATTACTTAATACAACATGACACATGTGACAAATTTTGCATTAATTTACACAAGGCTATGCCCATATGCTTCTTACTTTTTTATGTAATGGTCTCACCATAAAGTAAGCAATCAACTTATTCTTCTTAAGTAATAAACACATTGATTATATTTCTTAAGCATGTATAAAGTCAAAACTTTTATTGACTTGAAGGTATATTGTACAACTCAAACATGTGATATTGTTTACCAATTATAGTACTAAAATGTGATATCACTACTAATTTACTATTTAACTTAAGAAGTCAACATATGCATTATAAGACTCAAATTCTTTGACTTTATTATAGAGTGTCAATTGGGCTATATTTTCTAGTGAAATTGTTTAAGCAATATTTTAAACAATTCATTGGTTTCATCATTAAATCAAGGATAATTATGTTTACACAATTAATCCTTGTCATTCTACCCTTAAGTATAAGACAATCATTTTTTAATGATTTTAATGAACTCCTCATAAACTCAATACCATATATTAATTGATTATTTTAGGTCAATCATTATGCAATCTATATACATATGTTTTAGCTAATTTTTCACACAAGAAAGCAACTTCCTCTTATGTTTAATCTAATTATAGATCTAAATGTGCAACTATGATGAGATTATGGTGAATTAAGTGAAAACCTTGAAATTTACAAAATAATGTGCCCTCTTATTTGGTACATTTTAAATGAATTTTATATCATTGTATCTATTTACTTAGCATATACATGAGGATCAGCTAATTCTCTATTCGTTTACACCTAAATGGAAAACTATCATGTCCTAAACATGATTAGATTTCATTGACTTCTTATTCTACTACTCAGTGCCACTCACATTAAGGAAGGAATAAGAAGGCATCTCATATTGCTTTAAGCTCTCGGCCATCTTAACATGGAGGTAGCTTAACATCCCTTTAAATACATAAAATTCTTAAGTGAGATTATCTTACAACTACTTTCATGTTGTTGAAATTCCAAATACCAAATTGATTTGGTACGGTGCTCTCACTAACTTAAATGGGATGACTTACGTTATCACATATTTCAATTCGATTGTTTAGTGCACCACTTGACTCATAATCTTGCAATTCACACAAATGAAAGATTTATTCAATTGCATCCCTACTAAAACTTGTTTGCCTTAGAATGTGATATTTCATGAGTCTAATTTACTCACACTCCCACATGCTTATTAACCAACGAACACTATGCCTTGTTACAATGTTCATTGGATCGTGAAAGATTCTTTTTTGCACCATTGGTCACAAATTTCACTCTAGTGAAAGGTTATGAATAATAGCAATTGACCATAAAGTTATAAACTATTTAGGTCAAACTTATCATTTGCCTTTAGCTCATAAGGTAGGAATAATTGAATTCAAGGTACAAAATTAAATATATAAGATGTGACTCTCTTATGCATCTTATAATTATGATATTGGTAAGTTTCTTCCTTACATTATTATTACCTTTAGGTTTTAACAACTTGTTATTCTTCCTTTTACAATTACATTTTACTACAAAGTTCCTTGAATGGCTATTACCTTATTCCAATATTTTCATTATAAAGCCTATTACAATGCATGAAGAAATGCTTATGCTTTTTGTCAATTTTTATTAGTGCTTCTTTCCATATTTTTTGATTCTCAACTACACAAATTTCATCTTAAAGTACACTTATGCTCAAACTAGTGGTAAATTAAATAAATGACTAAATATATATCATGAAAATAAGAGTTTTAAAATCTTATCCTTACAATCATTAATCCATGAATATCAAAAATGGATAATAGCAATATATATATGTGTGTGTGTGTGTGTGTGTGTGTGTGTGTGTGTGTATGTATGTATGTATGTATGTATGTATATAGCTTTAAATTCCTTTTAAATATATATATTTTTTACCAATTATATCATACTTATATATGAGTTAATCAACATAAGGGAGTAAGTCTAATAGACTATTCTCTAGTTTAACTCCTAATCCTTTGTTGCCCAACATGACCTAATCTCTCAAACTAAATGTTGACATAAATACTCTTTAAGTTGATGTAATCAAGGAAAAAAATCAATATTATGAACTTCAATTTCCACATATTTGAATCTATTAGGTAAAACTTATAATAAATAGTATCACCTTAAACATTTATACTATGGTTATGAAAGTTTATGCTTTGATGTAAAAACAAAGACTATGGCCAAGACCAAATCTTGTCTTATTTAAGGTACTTGAGGGATATCACATAAAAATTGGATTTAACTATGGTGCAATCTCATTTGTAAGTAGTTTTACCTTCAGTATTTAAAAAATTCTCTACATATTTATTATGTTCTAATAAAATTCATTAGTAATTCGTTCATGTTCTAATTTCTCATACTATGCAGTTCATTACTCAAAAATCTACAATTCACATGAGATAAAATCTAATGACTAATACTAATTAAGCAACTTAAGTACAAATAAAAGATAGGCTATAGGTCATTTTTCTCTTCCAACTCAACACATTTAAAAGCATTTAACAACATTTGATCCTACTTGCCTTAATGTTTGATCCTACTGATATTGTTACCTTAATAGTTGGTCTTGTCCTTCTATTCAATGACATATTCACATCACACGACAATTGGTTTTGCCCTTTTTTACTCTTTTCTAGACTACTTCTAATAATGGACTTGGCACTTAAGTCACATAAAATTACTAAAATGTTTGCTTAGTGAGTTAAGCCATACATAAGAAGACTAAGCAACTTCATAAAAAGCCAAAATGTACTTATTATCTGTCATGGATTATATGTGGTCCTAACCTTTTGAAAAAAGTTTAAATTGCAGCATGTACTAATTACTTCAATGGAGGTCTAAATTGATACAATCAATTCTAATTTCACATTCTTTATTAATGTTTAGTTTAGAATTTAATAGTCACATTGAGTCCTTTAGCTCAACCATAAATGTAACTCTAAAGTTTTTTAAGGGAAAACCATGTTATTTGACAAATGAAATATTTCTCAAACACTTTAATGAGAATAATTATCATATTTCTTAGCATCATTATGCAAGAAATATTAATTTTAGTTTTATATAGGACTTAATAAGTCACTCAATCTCTTTATGGCAAGTAGTGATTTCACTTTCACATTTAGACCATGATGTAGCATAAAGCTTTTCAATACATTCGTCACTTTGGATGACACTGCATTTTATAGAGCAAAAGATCTTAATTTATTCTATTTATATCTAATTTATTTGTAGCAAGGCCTAGTTTTCATTATTTATGGATAAGATGAAAGAGACACCAGTACATAATAATGCTAATAGAACCACACACGTACATTTATTTTGCAACAAATTCAACTAAACTTATGATAATCTAACAAAGGCTATCATATTTAAAGTTCACTATGTTTGCAATCATTTCCCATTTTTCAATGTCTAAATATCATTATTTTAGTTAATTCTTGCAAGATTTTAGTGTTATAAATGAGAATTCTTTTTAACTTTTCTAATCTATGAACTTTTACTAACAATTCACTTTCCCACATGCATATTACTTGACATAAACAATCATATATGCCTATCACTCCAGAGCAAATTTAACTCACATAATTTCACTAGTAACTCTAAAATATAAAATCTTTTCTTCCTTAGGATGCCATTATTCATAAGTAATATGGCACAACATAATTGAATCATTTATAAAGACATTAAATAACACATGACACATAAATTTATGTAAGCATGCCTATAACATCCCATAACAAATTTAGTTATATAAACACCTGCATTTCTATAAGGCAAATCAATAATGACATCAGAAATCAAGTAATCTCATATATATATATATATATATTCATTACATACTAGAGCGAATTTAATTCACATAATTTCACTAATAACTCTAAAATATAAAATTCTTTTCTTCCTAAAGATGCCATTTACTCATAAGCAATATGACACAACATACTTGAGTCATTTATAAAGACATTAAATAACACATGATACATAAATTTCTCATAAATTCATAACTCTTTTAAGTAATAGAAATCAAGACCTAAAAGATAATATGAGATTCTTTCTCACATGAATATTTTTTAGACATGTAAAATGAATCATGTTGTGCCAAGCACGACTTGTTCTTTTAATTGTACCAAGTTATGACTCATTTAAACAATTAGCCTAGCTCAAACCCACATGGTTAACCATTAATCGTGCCTAAATCATGTTTAAGCCCAATATTTATAAAAAAGTAAGTTTATAAAGGAATAAATATACAATTTAAGTGAAAGGCCAAAAAGTAGTGAAATTTTTAGATTTAAGAAAGAAAATAAATTACAAAGAAAAATTTTACATAAAATCTTATTAGTAAAATTCAAATTTCAATTGAAATCACTTGGGTAAGAAACTTTCTTCATCTTGTGCTATTAATGATGCATCATGTTTTCTTTTCAATAGTCTAATTATATTTACATTATATAAACTAACATGTAGATTTTTGTCATTATAATTTTTTTAATCTAATCACAAAAAAAAAATAAAAATTTATATTAATATTTAATAGTATAATAAAAATAGAAATTGGCTAATAATGGGCAATGTCATGCCTAAAATAGGTCACGTCATGCCTAGATCACATATTGAAAGTTCTTGATCCAACACAAGTTCAACTGATAGGTCATGCCTAACTCAACTTTAGTAGGTCATACCTTCGTTAGTCTATATTGTACTTGTCTAGGCTTGTATAATATAATACTCTTCTACATCATAGTCAAATACAAGCAATTAAACCTTACCAAGAAAAAAGGCTAAGTGCCATTTGTCATGGGAAATTAACTAAAGGTAGATGATATGATTGCATTAAAAGAAAATGTATCTTATACACTTTAAACAAGGACATGTGCTTTTAAGGAAAGTCTTACCAAATGAAAATGGCCCACAAGGAAAAGGTCCATATGTTGTAAAGAAAGCCTTCATTAGTGGAGCATTAATTCTCATTATCATGGATGGAGTTAAACTTCCTAATCTGGTCAATTTAAAAAAAATCAAAAAAATTTTTCTTTAGTAACAATCGACAGGTATGACAACCCCACAAATTAATCTAAAAGTAGAGTTTGGACCATAGTTAGTGAGACCATGTTTACAGGCACACCATCCAAGCATTTGTTAAAAAGGTGACCCTATGTATTAATTAAACAAAAAACAATGGGAAATAATCATATAGGCATGGTTTGCACATGAAAGGCATTGGGGCTAAATTCTTATCAAGACATAGAAGATGCTTTGAAAATTCTTAGCTAAATTCTTATACCTTACAACAAACTCTTCCATATTTTGCACCACTCATATCATTATAATCTCCTCTTGCAATAAATTGAACATTTTTCATCCTAAGAGGATCTTAGCAATATCATTGTGTAGTTGATTCAATCATGTTTTGTTAATTAAAATATATCGATTGGCATTTAAAAATATATAGCATAGTCTTCCTTACTTTGTATAAAGCTTACAGGGGTAATAATATCCCCTAATGTTGTCTCTACAGTCCACCATTCTAAACAAACTTGAGGGTTTCACAATTTTACAATATTTCAACCATTTGTTGCATTGACTTATTCTTTTGTAGAGTTATAAGACAAGCTCTACAATTCCACAGTGAGTTAAAGTTATAGAAAAAAAAAAAAATCAAGAAGGGGGGAATCTAGCACATAATAAACTTCCTAAAGTAGAGTTAACCACATGATAGGATGAATATAGTGAGCAATCTTAATTAGGAATGAAAATATTATTAGCACTAAACAACTTATAGTAACTCTAGGGCAATTATAGGCACATGCAAATAACTGTTAGCTGTGAAATGAATGATAGAAAATATAAAATAAAATCAAAAGGTGACAAAATATGAAGCACTTGAATAACTATAGAACATATAAAAGCAAATCCTAGCCATGAGCTAGTCAAGATCATTAAAATTTAAAGTAAAATAAAATGGCGTCATTGAAATTGAGAACTTTCAAGCAATGCATAAGATGAATAACAAATTAATAAAGATTTATGAATGCTAGTTTTTTCCTACAAATGCATTTAAATAGAGGATGAGTTAGTGATGACAAAAGAAGACAATCAATGGATAGGTTCGTTAGGTCACATTTCAACCATTGCACTTGAGGAATGGGTCATAGACCATTTTTAGCTAGATTAAGTACACTTTTGTGGTCAAGTCAACAAGTTTAGGACTTCACAGTCATTTTAGGGAAGTTCAAGCACACTTGTTTCAAGCAAATTTGGCTTCTCTGGTCATGTGTTCAAGCACACTTGTTTCAAGCAAATTTGGCTTCTCTGGTCATGTTCAAGTACACTTAGCCATCGCACTTGAAGAATGTGCCATAGTGGCCATATCAATCAATCTAAGCATTCCACTTACAATCTTACTTTAAACAACACAACAATTTCAAAGATTCAACCATATGCATTTCTAGGAGTTCAATCAAGCAACTTTAAGCTTTACAATCCTTTTAAATGCAATTATAGATGGGATTACTATCTAGAATGTAATCAACTCTTAGATTGCTACTCAATCCCTAAGTGGAAGGGGACATATGGGCTAATTGTATATCAAGGCTTAAAGTACATTTTAGTTAATAAGTGTTCTCTTTAAAGGGTCAATATTCATTAAAGGAGCAACTATTCTAAATTAAGGCTACTAACTTATTTTCAAAATTCAAATGTATCTTCTTAAAAGAATGGTATTGGCCTTTTTCAAAATTCTATGTTGACTAGTGGCAGAAAAAGGTCGATGGCTAATTGCTAGAGTTGCCATAGGCAACAACATATTCCAAGCATTGACCACCACCTCTCCTCCTTTGTGTACTACCTTACTCCTTAAGATCATCATTACACATATTAAAGTAAACTATGAATTAAAAAAATGGGTAAAATAAAATGTAAATATTTAAAATTCTAAAAAATACTAGAACCTATTATGACAAATTATGCCAACTTGATGTAGTTCTTCTTTCTCTTCTCCCCTTGTTGGATCCATCACTAGCATGCCCATACTTAGAGACCAACTTCTAAGCACATCCCTATAAAGATCAAATCATAAATCTAGATCACATCCTTCACATAAACACAGTTGTTTTCCCCCCTCCCCCTAAAAATAACTTGCCATCCTCCTTTACCAACAATCAAAACCTTCAATCACAAAATAAAAAATTTCACAAGTCAAAAAAACTATAAAAGAAAATCAAGATTTCAAGTTTCTAAACAACCTTAGATTTTAGCTAAGCCCTAAATCTTAAAAGAAAAATTTCCAAAATCCTAGCCTTAAACCAAATGAAATCACCTCTCTAGCCATGAAAATGTTCAAAAACCATCAAAGATGAAGTAAATATCATGAACCAACTTGAAACGGAGCCTTTCAAATATAGCAAAGATGAAATCATACACTTACACATGCCCAAGAAATAGAAGTGTTGAGAAAAATTAAAGGACAATAACCAAAACGGGGTAGTAGGGTGGAAATAGTAAAAACACAAAGCGGCAACAACTAGATGCTAGAGGAGCTATGGTTTCTAGGCAAAATGGAAGTTTTATACTCCACTTAAAATGGCATCATTTCACCTTAAAGGAAGGAGAAGTGGATTAGGTTGTGCTTGTCTCTTTGAAGCCTAAAAAGTAACCCCTTCCTTACTCTAAATCCATCTGCGTAAGTATCCCATCTTTCCTCTTATCTTTTTTTTACAAAGCCTAGGTCCAAGTTGTTTCTAGAAAAAGATAATCAAAAGGAAAATAAAGAAAAAAAAAATAAAAACTCAAAAAAGTTTTTAAAGATCTATGACCAAAATGTTAAAATGTTGTTTTACAAGCTACCAAAATATTTGAGTCCAAGTGCATCAATTTTCAAAAAAAAAAAAAAAAAGATAAAACTCCTTTTTCATTTAAAAAAAATCAATTTTCTAAACATTCCACAATTATGTGAATTATGCAAAGTTTCTAAAAATCCCAAGCATATATATATTTTTCAAATAAATTTTCATGTCATTTTTCATCTAAGTCATCCAAAAAAGAATTTCCTGGTTCTTTTGTCCAAAAATTTCCAAATTTCCAAATTTTCCATGTTGATTTCTTTAAAGGTCCAAAATAGGTCAAAATTTTGAGAAAGCCAAGTTCCAAAGTCTCATATGTTATTCTTTTCGGAAATTCAAAATGAACAATCACAAAACTTGAGCAAACTTCAAAATTTTTGAAATGGTATCATCTCCTTTTTTAAAAGTTCCAAAATCTTACCCATTTTTTATCCCTCTAGTGCAAAGGATCATTGTAAAAACATCTGAGTCATTTTCTCTTCCTTTGGTAAAAAAGATCACTGTAAAAAGTATTTGAGACATTTTCTTTTCATTTTTTTTTCTTTTTCTTTTTCTTTTTTCTATGTGAGAGATCATCATAAAAAGACATGTTGACTTCTTTAGTGCAAAGGGTTAAAGGCAATTAAATAAATAAAATTAAGCTAAAATTTAGACGATTCAAGGCTAACCATTATAGGCAACAAGCACCCCTGCATGGCTAAACACTAGATTTATTTGCATTGCTAATTGTTTGTGGCTATAGGTCCCCAAACAAAACCCTTCATATCTTTTTTCTTCTTTACCTAAGATTGAAGAATCAAGGTTAAATTCTCATTCTCTTACCTCCTTAATGGCTTGATTCAACTCTTAAATTTTTGTTCAAATTGAACCAAATCCTATTCATATTCATAAACCTAATAATTATTCCTAAAACCTTAGTATATGCACCTATGGTAGATATTAGTGAACTACATGCCAAAAAAGAGAAGAACATATCAAATATATGCAAAAGAAAGGGCATAAAATTAAAGTTAGATGAATAGTTGTGTGATCTTTACCACAACAAACATTTAGGTTGGTCGTAGCCTCTACTAAGCATAACGAGACTCTTGAACCTTGATGAATCTCACCAAAGCAAACCAATTCTTATTGGTTTTGAAGTCATGACAAATTTCTAAACTAATAGTTTATGGTGTTCCAATCGTACTTTAAATTGTTAATGATGACTCCAATTATCCTAGGGACTTTTTTAGAGAGGTAATGTCTCTATTTTGCTGAATATATCCTTAAGCACTATCTTGGTTGAATAAGTGATGAAGGTGAATTGGGTTAGGCACCCATAAGCATGTAATTTTCATCAATCTTTAACACTTATAAAAAGCCTATATGTAATTATTATTGGTGGCTTATTACCATCCTGTTCAACTATTAAAGCCTCAAAGCACCTTTTGCATCCATCATGACATTTGCCCCCCTTTATGGAGTGTATCATAACAAGAATATAACTAACAATATTTTAAAAATAGAAAATAGAAAAATAGAATATGATGAAACAATCAATTAAGTAATAAATTATGCTATCTTTGATTTTATAATCTGAGCAACAGTCATTACAAGATGGATAGATTTAGGTTGGATTTGGGGAAGTGTAGTTAAATGAAATTGAAATTAAGTGGTAGCAAAACAATAATGGTACAAGCAAAGTATATTTGATCTTATAGTATAGGAAAAAAAAAAGCACTAGATACAAGTTAAAATCATAATTGCATTAAAATATGAAGTACTATATCATGAAAAACTATAAACCATTTACTAAGTTAGCATGAAATACTATAAATCAATGGAAACAAAAATCAATTTCATGAAAAAAAAAAATTGTTAATTTCATTCCAAATCTTCACATAAGTAGGCCCATACTTGGGTATACTAAGTAATAAATAACAATATACAATATTAAATTCTTTTATTCATTATTTAATGCTAATTTTTGATAATTATTAATTGGCAAGATAGAATTCTATTTTAATTTCTTTTTTGAACTTTACTAATTGGCTTGACATTAGTGATTTAAAGTTAACTAAATTTGAGTTTCTAACTATGATTATTACTATAATTAATATGGAAGTTCATTAACAGAATTAAAACTTAAATCAAATACCTAGATATTTTTAAAATTAAACAAACATCACTACATAACTTGTTTTGGAGTATTAATATATTTTATCTTTCTAGAAGACTTCTAAATAAACTAACTAGAGTAACAATCATGACTAATACCTAAATAAATTTCAATTTCACTCAATCACCCATTGTAACTCCAAACCTTAGAGTTGATAAATGCTATCATTATTAGCACACTTTTTTTTTAGTACTTGGGCTTTAATTTATTAATCAAAAGCTAAGATTATTCCCTCTTTTCTTAATTACTTTTTTTTCTATCAATTTTACTCTTCCTTTTAAGTTGTGCTTATAGTTTTATAATTAGAACTACAATGAGATGTAGTCTAACTTATGATTTATGAATTTTTAAATTTCTCCCATCCTTGTTTTATGTTTTTACCTAAGTAGAGTGCAGTTTACACTAAATATTTATGTAGCATAGAGAAGAAATAATCAAAAACTAGAAGCCTAACCTATAATACGAAATCTATAATTTGAATCCAACCAAAACAATTATGGCATTAGAAATCCAAGGGTTCAAAGACTTATTTCAACTTTTTTTTTTTTTTGAAGAAAAAAAAAAGGGAGAGAGAAGAAGATTATATCTTTTATCTTAGTTGAATTTTCATGCTAAAAGTAAAAGCAGAACCTTAAAGGGTAATGATAGATGCTTGTTAATAAGGCTTAAGTAAAGGTTAATAAAAAAAAAAGTTCTCATCTATATTTGAATTCCAAGGTAATCAACTTAAGGTTAAGCTTAGGCAATTAGATTGAAAAAAAAAAAAGAAGAAGAGAGAAATATTTCCTATTTAATCATCACTAGAGCTATTTCTAAGATTCATTCAACTTATAATGTAGTGCAAGGAAGGATAAAGAACAAGAGCAAGTTCTAGTGTGCAAAGTTCCTAGGAGTGGACACTCATGAAAGAATGATGAGAATGAGATGTGATGTAATCCATTCAATTAGGCTCAAATATCCTCACCCAGTTTCCATCTATTAATGTGGCCAAGCAACCCAAAATCTAGCTCCTAGCATGCTCATTCCATGATGGGACTCACTCAAACCAATTAATGCCATGCAATATAAGTATGTCATTTGTTGTTTAATAGTTTTTCATCAACCTAAGTCATCAGCTGTCATGGCATTCATGAACATAAATGAAACTACCATGCAACTATTCTTATTTAATGCAAGCAAACACCTATAACTGAAAGAAAATGATAGGATTAAAAAGCTTATCAAGGTGGTGAATAGTGTGCATCCAACAAGTGCAATTCCTCTCTTGGTGGTTTTTCATAGTTAAGCGCTTCATGGAAGTGCTTAAGCCTATGGCCATTCATTGTGAACCTTCTCTTCAATGCTGGTTCTTCCACCTACATGGTACCATAAGGATACATATGAGTAACTAGAAAAGGTCCTTCCCAATGAGAATGTAACTTACCCGATATGAATTTAAGCCTTAAGTTGTAAAGAAGAACTCATTGCCTAGGCTTAAATGTCCTATGGTGAATCATTTGGTCATGTAGCCACTTTGTCCTTTCCTTGTAAATCTGAGCATTTTCATGAACCTCTATTCAAATCTCCTCAAGCTCTTGAAGTTGTAACTTCCTTTTAGCTCCTGTGTGGACTAGATCCAAGTTGCAACACTTAATTGCTCAATATGCTTTATGTTTGATTTCCACTGGCAAATGACATGCCTTCCCATAGACTTTCGGTATAGGGACATATTAATTGGGGTTTTGTAGGCAATGTGGTATTAGCCATTTGTTTGTGGGTGATACAGGGTGGATATCTTGTGGATTACGCCATATTTTTTCAACAAAGCTTTTACTTATTGATTACAAAAATGGGATCCTTGATATGAGATAATAGCTCATGGAACTTTGAACCTGCAAATAATCTACGAATGGACAAAGCTTGCCACTACTTTGGCATCATCAGTTCGAGGAGCCTTAGCCTCTACCCACATAGAAACATAATCAACCACCAAAAGAATGTAAATATAATTGAACAAAATTAGGAATGGTACTATAAAGTCTATTCCCCAAACATAAAAAAACTTCACAAAACAACAATCGTTGTTAGGTCATCTCGTGCTTACGTGATAAATTCCCAGTTTGTTGTCATCGGTCATATGTTTTACAAAAAACATGGGCATCGTAAAATAAAGTTGGCCAATAGAGACCTAAATCTAGCACTTTTCTAGCTATTCTAAAAGAACCAAAATGGCCACTGCATGCTTTAGAATGATAGGACCTCAAGATAGACTTGTGCTCATGCTTAAGCACACATCTTATAATGATGTTATCACTACAAAATTTCCAAAGGTAAGGATCATCCCAAACATAATATTTGGACTCACTTTGAAGCTTGTTTGCTTGATGCTTAGAAAAATTAAAGGGAATCACCCCAGCAATGAGGAAGTTAACTAAGTCAGCATACCAAGGAGTGTGTTGATGTTAGGACATACCATGGATTTGCAAGAGGTGCTCATCGAAGAAGTCATCTTGAATAGGAAAGGGTTCTGGACTCCCTTCAATTCAGTTGAGATGATCAACCACCAAATTCTTAGCTCTACTTTTGTCCTTAACCTCAACATTGAACTCTTGGAGTAATAACATCCATTGGATGAGTTGTGGCTTCGCGTCAGGCTTTTTTAGGAGATATTTAAGCGTTGCATGATCAGAGAAAACTATAACTTTAGAATTGAGTAAATAAGATCTAAACTTGTCAAGAGCAAAAACAATAGCCAAAAACTCCTTCTCTGTTGTGGTATAATTGGATTGAGTGACATCGAGTGAACGGGATGCATAATGGATGACTTATGACTACCCATTAAATATTTGTGCCAAAATAGCTCCCACTACATTGTTGGATGCATCACACATTAGCTGAAATGGTTGAGACTAATCCAGGGCTTGCATAATTGGCATAGTGGTCAAGGCATGCTTGAGTTGGTTGAAAGCTTCATGACATTCCTTGTCAAACTTGAACTCCACGTTTGCCTTCAGAAGGTTGGTCAATGGGAGGGCTATCTTGTTAAAATTCCTTATAAATCTCTGATAAAACCTTGCATGACCAAGAAAAAATTAAACTTCCGACACACATGCGGGGTAGGATAAATAAGAAATAACTTCAACTTCTGTCGGATCAACTTTAATACTATCCTTGGAAACTACATGTCTTAACACAATTCCTTACTCAATGATGAAGTGACACTTTTCATAATTGAGGACCAAGTTAGTTTCTGTGCACCTTTTAAGAACTCAAGATAATCTTTCTAAACATTCACCAAAATAGGAGCTATAGACAGTGAAATCATCCATAAAAACTTCCATGCCATCCTCCAAGAAATCAGAGAAAATACTTACCATACAATGTTGAAAAGTACCTAGAGCATTGCACAACTTGAATGACATTCTCTAGTAGGCATAAGTGCTAAGAGTACATGTGAAAGTAGTCTTCTCTTGATCCTTAGGGGTAATGTGAATCTGAAAGTATCACATCCAAAAGCAAAAGTGAGATTTCCTAGACAATCTTTCAAGAATTTGATCAATAAAAGGTAAAGGATAGTGATCCTTCCACATTGCTTGGTTAAGCCACCAGTAGTCTATACACACTTGCCAAAAATTTTGCACACAAGTTGGCAACAATTCATTATTCTTAGTCTTAACTACTATAACTTTAGATTTCTTCAGCACCACTAGGACTAGACTCACTTAATTGCTATCTAAGATTGGATAATAATTCCAACTTAGAGCAATTTGGAAACTTCTTTCTTCATAAAATCAAGAATAAGTGGGTTGAGTCTTCATTATGGTTGCCTTACGGGTTTGGCTCCTTCTTCAAGGAAAATTCTATGCATACAAATTGCTGGACTAATTCCCGTGATGTCCTTAAGTGTCTAGCCAATAGTTTTCTTGTGCTCTTGTAAAACTTCAAGCAATTGAGCTTCTTATAACTCATCAAGGGTCTTAGCAATAATCACTGGAAGTTTGCTATTCTCAGCTAGGAATGCATACCTTAGATGCTCTGGAAGAGGCTTTAAATCGAGCTTGGGAGGTTGCACAATGGATGGAAGAAGTCTGATCAACTTGCTCTCAATTGCTTCTAATTGAGCTTTCTCTGTTATTCTTGATCCTAATCTGTCCATTCCCTATTATTCTACCAATTGTGCCACTTGTTCTATCCTCTTAGGGACTCCTCTAAGTGTGCATGAATCAGAGATGCTGCATACATCATTCCTAAGTTGTGTACTATGACAAGGAACTGGAGGAGAGGGAGAGAGTGCACTTTCTAGACTATTTTGATCAACTTTGTTTCTGCTACTTCTTTCAAGTCGTTTTGGGTTAAGCAACACTTCTTTCTTCTGTTCAAATTTAGCACCTTCTTAGACTCCTTGTCCCCCAAAAAGGATCATGCCACAAGTTAGAGAGTCATCAAAATAAGCAATCTCTGGGAATTCCTTCTTAAGCTCGAGTTGCACTTCCTCCGCCAAATCCTTAATGAGCTCAATATGGAATAAAGAATGATCCTCTAATGGGTGTTTCATGGCTTCAAGAAAGTTAAATTGAACAATTAAGTCACCAAATTCCATCAACAACACCCTAGAGTGCACATTAATTTTAGTTTGTGCTGTTTGAAGGAATGGTCAACCAAAAATAAGAGCTGAACGGCTGCTTTGTGTCTTGCCCTCCATTTCCAAAATATAGAAGTCAATAGGGAAGATCAATTTACTGACTTGCACCAGAACATCCTTGATTATTTCGAGTGGATAGGCATTACTTCTATTGGCCAATTAGATAACCAATTCCATTCCCTTCAATGGTCTAAGATCTAGCTTGATAAAAACTAAAAGAGGCATAACGTTGATCGAAGCTCTAAGGTCCAGCAAAGCCTTGTCAAACTTTCGGTTACCAATAATGTAGGGAATTATGAAAGTATTAGGGTCCTCGCATTTTTATGGTAGAGGTTGTATAAGAACCGATACATGTTGTCCCATGCTAACCTTTTCCCTTCCTTGGAGCCTCCACTTATTTGTGGATAGCTCTTTCAAAAACTTAGCATACCTCAACACTTGCTTGATTGCATCAAGAAGTGGAATGTTGACTTCCACCTTTTGGAACATCTCTAGAACTTCCTTATCCTTGTCTAGTATCTCATACTTTTTCTTAGACTTCATCCTCTAAGAAAATGGGAGTGGCTCAATGGATTGGTCAGCTATCTCCTTTCCCTTGGTGGCTTGATCTTCCTAGCTCATTTGGGTCTTGGACAGGTTCAAAGCAGATGATTGTTTTTCATCCTTCTCCTTCATTGGTCTTGGCAACTCATCCAGCACCTTTCCATACCTTAATTCAATGGCATTTACATCCCCCTTTAGATTGGGGATGGATTGGGTCAGCAATTGCTTGGAGAGTTGCTATTGAAGGGCATTCATTGAAATGGCTAGTAAAGTCATCTATGTCCACAGATCTTGTATGGTTGAGTCAGTTTTTTGCTGGAATTGAATATTTTGATTGGCCAACAGCATGGTGCGAGTTGTTAGCTGCTTCATCATATCCTTTAAAGATGACTTAAACCTAGGTAGAGGTGGTTGATGTGTTTAGCCATATGGTTGCTGTTGGTGTTGACCTTGGCCGAATCTCTAAGGTGTCTGTCTTGGTTGCTCTTGTGATGTCAATCCTGAGTTCCCATACCGAATGATGGGATGATCGCGCCACCCTAGGTTGTATGTGATTGAGTATAGGTCGTATCGAGGCTGATCTTCCTGTTGATATGGCCTTCCTTGATATCCTTCAGTTGTAAGGACTTGATCTTGTGACTCCTCTGACAATGTTAGGCATAAGGCAATAGGATGCCTTGGACTTGCACAAATACCACAAACTTTGCTCCTGGGGTCAAGTTGAGAACCCCCTTAGCCTAGTTTTTGTTGATTTATAGCCAATCTCCTTACAAGTGAGGTAAGTTCGTCGAGATGGTGCTCCATTCTTTGATGATCTTGACATGTGGTCAATATTTTGTGTACTCCTAGGGATGGAACTGTGGCACTCATGCTGAATTGCTGGGAATTCATTGCCATGTTTTCAATTAACGCTCAAGCAACTTGAGGTGTCTTATCCCTTAGTGTGCCACCACTTGCTGCATTAATCATGCTTTGATCCATTGGGAGTAGACCTTCATAAAAGTACTAGATCAAAAGCTATTTTGATATCTGGTGAAATGGATAGCTCACACATAACTTATTCAACCAATCTTAGTACTCATAAAGGGTCTCGCCATTAAGCTATTAGACCCCACAAATCTCTTTGATGAAGGCCGTTTTCATGTCATTCCAACTCCAGATGGCCTTAGGATGGAGATAAGAAAGCTAATCTTTCGCAGCTCCCTCCAAAAAAAAATGGAAATGCTCAAATCTTGACATGGTCCTCAGAGATTCCTTATGGTCTCATTGTCGAATAGATAATATGAAATTCCTTGAGATGTTTATGGGGATCTTCACTTGCAAGGCCATGATATTTAGGCAAAAAAATGAATGAGACCAGATTTAATTTCAAAGTTAGCTTTAACACCTAGATACTAAATACACAGAGATTGGTAATTAATATCGGGTGTTACTAGCTCCTTCAAAGTTCAATTGTTATTTCCATTATTCCCAACCATGTTGTTATTCTTGGCTAGCTCTACTTCTTGATATTCTTCCTTAATGAATCTAGATGAAGATAAAGTGGGTGGAACTGATGATGATTGTGCAATTCTATGACGTTTACTCAATGTTCATTCTATTTCTAGGTCGAAATCAAATAGTAAATTGATAGACAACCT
Source organism: Rhizophora apiculata (assembly GCA_037832385.1). Taxonomy (NCBI): domain Eukaryota; kingdom Viridiplantae; phylum Streptophyta; class Magnoliopsida; order Malpighiales; family Rhizophoraceae; genus Rhizophora; species Rhizophora apiculata. The sequence goes on from CM075436.1 coordinate 5,551,365, forward strand.
AGTCATACACTATGCAAACCATGCAAAATAAAGCTGAAATAAGGATAAGATAGAGTTGAGTAGAACAAGAGCAAACAACCAAGAATTGCAACTGATTAAAACAACCTTAAATAGTAAAGAGCAGTTGACCCAATCTGAAAATGGAATAGACAACAACTAAAAAAATGAAACAAGGCAAAGCTAGAAGGAATGGCAATAGAACCAGCAAAATATAACCAACACTGATCAAAATTTAAATAAATAGACAAATTAAAGTTAAATCAATAGAATAACCAGAGAATAAACTAAAGTAAACATGAATTAAATAACATTAATGAGTAGAAAGTGAAAAGGAGAGTCAAATGAGAACTTATGCTAGTCGGACATTAGTAGAAAGCCATATGAGGTGGTAGCTAAGGAAGAAAAAGAACCAGTTGAGACAAATTATCCTATCTTGAAATTGATGTTCTTCCCATCCTTTCTTTAGCCATGACCAGCAGTGAGACACCTACAAAAGTGGTTAATTATTTAATAAATAAGAAAATGTCATAAACATACCTTGGTTCCCCGGCAACAACACCAAAATTTGACAAATTCAACTGTCGCATAGGTCAAATTAATTCTTAGGGTGGCCTCAAGGCTTGTAGTTAGTGGTGTGAGTCTAGTAATTTCCCAATGAACCAATGTATTAGACTATATAATATGAGACTAACTCCAATAATTCTTGAACCTTGATGACCTATCCTTGATTCCGAAGGATATAGGAATGTATGTCTAGTTGGTTAGCCCTAGTTCTAGCTAAGATCTCGCACTAGATGACTCTGCACTCCCTAAAATCTCTAAATGATCACTTAGATTTGACTAACTATGACTCATGAAAAACTCACTATCATGTGATTATTGTGCAATCTAACTAGTCTAAGCATCGGAGTTTACTAACTTAAGTAGCAAATCTGCCCCTTCAATCTCATCCTTGGCGTGACTCAAGTTACTGATCAGTAGCTCTTAAGACACTCCTTAACTCACCCAAAACCAATTGGTATTATCACCTAAGGAATCCCATTAAGTGACCAAATGAGATTAAGGCTAGAATGAGAAAACTAGAATGTATTCATTCAATGATAAAACATGATCTCCAGGTACATGCGTTCAAGAACCCTAGAGTTGAAATGATTTTACACAATCATGGAACAAAGGAAAGAGAAATGCAAAAAGGAGAAGAATGAGCTGTTTTCGTCTGTCCTCCTCCTCATTTCAGCTTGTGACCATCCATTTTCTATGTTCGTTCACGATCTCTTTATCTTCCTTGCACATAATGCTCCTTTGGCCGTTAATGCTTGCCTTGAAACTCTTCCTACCTTCTAGAATGGATTATTCCTCAACTTGGACATTAATCCCAAGTGGTTTGGACAAGATTCTAGGCCTTAAATTCGGATGGTGGAGTATCATGGCCCAAACATACAAATCAGCCTAGTTTCCAGCTCCATGGAGGCTTGCTGAACTTCACCCGTGCATAACTCCATTGAGATGATCTTATCTTCTTCTGTTTCCTTCACAAGAGTTGTAGCTCTTCGAGCTAGCTTTCCAAGGACTCAAATTTGGCAGCTAAAACTCCTTCCCATTTATGAGATATGGCTGAAAAACTAAGCAGTGCACGGCTAATCTGCTCTATCCAGTGCCCCTCTCGTGATCAGAGTTCAATATTTTTCCTTGTCCAATTGGTTTGGAATTTGCACATGGTTTCTTGGTGGAAGTCATAGCTCAGTCTCTTAACTATGCATAGAAATTGGTTTCGTTAAAAGAAACCTCTTGTCACCTAAGAAATAGCCAAAGTATGTAAACTGCGCAAAAATTGAATTTTGCCAGATTTTTCTGATAATTAGGCATATGTACAACTAAGTGAGAAGCCAATCAAATTACATTATCTAGACTATCAAACATGCATAAAATATTAATTATGAGACAAAATATTATGCAAAACTTGGTTGTTATCACACACTTATTTGGAAATAGTAGTATTCCAAACATGTATAGAAATTAATGAGAATGTTGATCAACAACCTCCTCGCTAGGATTATCAGGCAGCTCCTCAAAATTCTTTCTTAACCATCTTAGTTTTACATTATTGTATAACCCATGCATCTATCCTTTCCTAGGTACTTGAGACAAGTTTTTGAACATTTGACCTCATAACCTATCATTAGTCTTGCATCCATTAGAAGTTCCATTATGTACAATTTATAATCAAACTAATGTACACTTTTTTTGATCTAAGTAAGAAGAACTTGCCCATAACATCATACTAGTTTTCCAAAAATTTTAGTAATTCATTGTCTTAGTTCACTACCTTTAAACCAACAAGATGTTGAAAACATGTTTTTTTTTTTGCTATTTATTGCATTAAAATGACAAAACTCAAGGACTTAGAGAGTGCTTAAATTTAAAAGAAAGTACTTTTTAAAAAATTTTTAAAATGTGAAATGTGCTCCATTAGCAAATGTTGGAATATGTACTAAATTGTGCATTCACTAATTAATCAGATAAAAAAATTTAATTACATTGTTCACGGGGAAGACATAATTTGAGTAATGCTTGAGTTCTTTTTGAATTGATAGGTTGCCATTAGATAGGCACAAAAGCATCATATTATGTATGTTAGAAGACAAACCACTAGTTAATCCAAAAGTCTCTAAAATATAGCAATTTAAGGACAATAGTGAATACACTGATGTAGAAATTATATCCTTTAGCCTTACTTTCATAGTTTAGTTTATGTCTCCAACTTAATTTATTTCTCAAATTAAAACTTATGTGGATTATTGGCTTAAGTAATAAAGCATGTAGTTAAGATTAAGAAAGATATGTCAATTTTCATTAAATTAGAGCTGGTTCCAAGAAAGTGTACATAAGGAACTATTTAAGAGTAAAAGTCAATAAGATTAACACTTGCAAATTAGATTTGAGAGATGGTCACACCTTACCATTTCATGATATTCTTTATACACTTCTTGAAATTTGATGGTAACTTATTATTGTTCTTATTATTTTGTGTCTATGTCATAGGCTTGTTTTTCAAAGGTTTTGTTATAGTATTTATGTTAACATTTCTTGTATTTGGACATTAGTCAAATGAATTATCTATAATTGGATATTCATCATAGTGTATCAAATATCCATGATGGGTGTTTTCTTTAATTACTTCTTGTAGCAATAAAGTTGTAGATGTAAATGTTTGGCATGTTAGAGAAATTAGCTAAAGAGAACCATCTAAGGTTATTTGCTAAAATTTAATTGCCTACATGCTAGCATTATCTGGTGGGAAAATCAACTTAAAAACCAAGCTTTTAGAGTTTAATTTTAATTTCAACTTGCTCATTTTAACATATATGATCCAACAAGTGTGAGGGTGGCACATAATGCCTTTTATTTCATCACTTTCATAAATGATTATACTTGTTATCATCGTGTTATGTTTATTTGATTTCCTATAAATTTGAGGCATTAGATTGCTTTAGGAATTATTCTAGTATGGTAGAGTATAAATTTGCAAAAGAATCAAAACGCTCTGAACAAACCTTGCATTTGGATCTCTCTAAAATGTTCAAGGAACAATGTAATGGAAAATATGTTTGGTTAACCACTAACTATTCTTACACTTTGCAATAAAATGGTGTTCCAAGGAGGAGAAATATAATCTTATTAGAGATGATTATATACAAGATGACATAGTGAACCTCCTAATAAATTATTAGGAAGGTGCTTAATTAACTATCAACTATATAGTTAACTATGTATCCTCTAAATTTGTTACTTCCATGCCATATATGATATGATTAGGTCAAAGTTGGACATGAATAATGTAAAACCTTAGGATTTAACAAGTTAAATTACATTTCATCTAACTATTTTGAGAAGTTTAATTCAATGAAAAAACCTTTATACGATGCTAAGAACTCTTTAAGCGGATGTGTTTGTTAGTTAATAAGTCGATGGAAGTATTTAAGAGTTAGAATTATGTAATGCCACATTCTTATTAAATGAATTTCTTAGTAAAGAGATATTTCAAGGTGTTTTCATTTTTATTAAATGAGAGTTCTAGATGATTGTAATACACTGGAACAATTAATAGAGTAAGATGAAGTAATGCCTTAAGCTCTCAATACAGTAAGAGTGTTATCACAAGTTGTGTAAGAGTAACAAATGATTATATTGTGCAAGAGTAGTTGTAAGAGTATCTCACATCTTTAATTTAAAATTGATGGGGACAGCTTTTATGGTTGTTCATCATGTGAAATGAGCCCAAAATATTGCTTGAGACACTCTCATGCCCTATAAATGAGGAATGGATAAAAGCAATGGAAAAGGAGATTGATTCCATGAAATCTCATCATATTTGAGACTCAATGTATTTGCCTCAAGTACATAAAACTATTGGTAAGTGAGTTCTTAAAATTAAGTGTAAGGCAAATGAATCCATATAAAGGTATAAGGCTTACTTAATAGCAAAAGCTGTAACTAATAATAAGATATAAACTATAACAAATCCTTTTCATGGTAGATGATTTATCTTTACTTTCTTAATTTTAGCTACGGTAGATAATGAAGTTCCCGACTTCTCTTTAAAATCTACTAGTTTGTGATATTGAGAGGGGGGTGAATCAGTATCACCACAATTCGCAATTTGCAGGTAAGTAAATAACTTCAATCTCTTCTTAAAAGCGAACTCTTTCTCAAACTCGACTAATATAGATCTATTGCTACCTACTAATCACAATAGTCCCCAAAATCACCTTTCAAACACCTTACTTAATAGACAATTCGGATGTTCTTGTTTAGGCCTTCGTTAGGTTATGGGTTGGCTGATACTTTAGCTGCGTTCACAACTCAATTCAAAACACATAACGTAAAGCAAATTAAGGACACATGAGATTTACGTGGTTCCGTCAACGTGACGTACATCCACGGTGGTAGGAACTCTCCCTTACCGAGACTATCCACTATACTTGAGAATTCTAGTTACAATGGATGTCTTAATCCTCTACTCCTTTCACTATTGTAAATATTAAGCAAGTACAATACAAAGAGTGTCACTTACTGTGTCTACCCTTCTTCTAATTTGTCTTGCCTCTATTAAATTGAAAGGTTGCTCCACTGACACTTAGAAGTTCACTGCAACGCTCTCTAACCTCTCTTGAAGAAATCTAGAAATATGTTGAGTTTTTTCCGATACTTCACCAAATTCCTTCTCTAGGTTGTCTTACACAGCTCCTGCTTTCACCGTCTCACGGTCTCATCTGTCTCCTTGTCTCATGGCTCGCCTCACATTTCTGGTTTGCCGTTCCACGTCTCATGCATGTTTCTGGTTTGCACCCTTTGCTGGTCTCACGCCTCACGCATGTTTCTAGTCTCACATTGATGCACGTTCTGGTCTCACGCCGTCACACGTTCTGGTCTCAAGCCGTCACACGTTCTAGTCTCACGCTGTCCAGTTGGATCTCTCACCGTTTAGCCGGATCTCTCTCACTGTCCAGTCGGATCTCTCTCACTATCCAGCCAGATTTCTTTCACCGTCCAACTGGATCTCTTTCACCGTCCAGCCAGATTTCTCTCTACCGGTGGTTTCTATTTTTCCCGTCCAGCCCCTGTTCCGCCATGTACCCCTCTTGGTTGGCCGAATCACGTTTTTCCATTTACCTTTTTTCGAGAGTTCTTGTGTTTTTTGTCGTGCGTTCCTTTCCCGTCCACTCTCCTCTTCGGCTGTCTCTGTATTTTCTCCCTTTCGACCCGATTGTGTCGTCCGTTTCTCTCTCTACGTCTTTGCCATGTTGTCTCCTTGCTGACCGCTGGTGTGCTGGTGTGTGCCGTTCCTCACGGGTTTCTCTCTCTTGCCAGTGGTGTGCCGTTCCTCACCTTCGGCGTCCACTCTGATTTTGTTGTATATAATTTTTCTCTCTCTTCCAATGGCTTCTCTCTTTGGTCAGCTAGTTGTCTAGGTTTTCTGTCTGTTTTGCTCAATTGTCAATTTTTTTTTTTATTTGTTGTCTTCCAATGGCCTTTATATACTCTTCCATGAAACCCTAATAGGGCTTACTTGCAGCGAATTTATTGTCTTGCCCTTCCATGTGGCTTTTACGTTCTTGCCCCTCCATGTGACTTTTACCTTCTTGCCCTTCCATGTGGCTTTACTTTTTTGCACCCTTAAACCTAGTTGATAACAATTACAACTCATACAAAGCTGTGGGAACAACAATTTCCCCCTTTGTAATTGTTGGCAACACTCATAACAAAAACCACTATGCAACAGTTTCAACTCCCCCTTTCTTAACAGCTCCCCCTGCACTGTTACTTCTCTCCCCCTTTACCAACCAATTATAAATCTGAAAAACTCGCAAAGTGGAGATGGAGGATTCACCTGAACTTCAAGCTTGAGGAGGCATTTGTACAGATAAACTCAATCTATGCTTTTCAAACAGCTCTCTGGACAGAGGTTTAGTTATAAAATTTGAAATTTGATCTTTAGTGCCAACATACTCCAACTGAATTGTACCTTGTTCCACTTGATCTTTGATGAAGTGATACCGGATGTCAATATGCTTGCTCCTCGAATGTTAAACCGGATTCTTGCTGAGATCAATAGCACTTTGATTATCACAAAGTACACTCACTGATAACTTCACTTCAACACCCAAGTCTGCCAATTGTCTTAGCATCCATATCACCTGTGTACATACTGCACAAGCAGCCATATACTCAGCCTTAGCTGTACTCAAAGCAACACTGTTTTGTTTTCTACTTAACCATGCAACACACTTTGAACCCAAGTAGAAGCTGCAATCGCTGGTTGATTTTTTATCATCTATACTTCTTGCCCAATCTGCATCAGTGTATGCTTGTAGTTTAACAAAATCCATGGCTGGATACTACAAGCCCATTTCCAGTGTTCCTTTGAGGTACCTTAAGATTCCTTTCGCTGCCAACACATGAGACTCCTTAGGATCAGTTTGGAATCTACTAGCAGCACACACAGCTTGCATAAGATCAAGCCTTGATGCCGTAAGGTACAGAAGGCTCCCTATCATCTTCCTGTACTATGTAGGGCTTGTACTCCTTCCCTCCTGATCTTTATTAACTTGTAGCCCACTGTCATAGGGGTACTGACAGATCTGCTATCCTCCATGCCAAACCTTTTCAGCATCTCTTTAGCATATTTTGTCTAAAAAATAAAGATACCTTCTTCACATTACTTTATCTGTAATCCAAGAAAGTACGTCATTTCTCCAATCAATGACATCTCAAATTCCTCACTTATCTTCTGTGTAAAATCTTGGCATAGCTTAGAGTGATCCCCTTTAAAGATGATGTCATCTACATATACTATGGTTATCAACTGGCCTTTCTCTAAGTTGAACACATACAAGTTATTATCAACCATTCCTCTTCTAAAGTTCAACCTTCTTAAGTACGCATCCAGCCTATTGTACCATGCTCTTGGAACTTGCTTATGTCCATACAAGACTTTCTTCAGCTTGCACACATGTGTCAATATACACATCGGGTTGTTCAATATACACTTCTTCTTTTAGGAGCCAATTCAGAAAGGCAAATTTCACATCCATCCAATAGACTTTATACCTCTTGTGTGCTACCAAAGCTAAGAACATTCTGATAATTTCTAACCTTGCTACTAGTGCAAAAGTTTCATCAACATCTACCCCTTTTATCTGAGTGTAGCCTTTGCAAACTAGCTTGGCCTTGTTCCTCACCACCTTGCCATCTTCATTGTGTTTATTCGTAAACACCCACTTTGTTCCTATGACATTCTTATTAGTGGGCCTTGGAACCAGCTCCCATGTATCATTCTTCTCAATTTGATCTAGCTCCTCATTGATAGCTTTGACCTAGGCTTTGTCTTGAATAGCCTCTTCAATAGATTTAGGTTCAACTTATGAGAGTAGAGTAGTAACTCCCACAATTCTTCTTCTTGTTGTAACTCCTGCTGATGGGTTACCTATGATCTGATCTCCTTGATGAGCACTGGTCCATGTTTTCTTTGTCCTTCTTCCTTACACCGTCTTAGTTGCAAGAGGATCTCTATCTTCATCTTCAGACTCACTCTTCTCTGAGTCTGAACTTACTTCTTGTTCCTTTTCTTCAGGTTGGTCTGATTCTTCATCTACATTGAAGTCATCTTCTTCATTGTCCTCAGCTTCTCCATTCTGCATTATTTTCCAGTTCTCATCTATTCTCACATCACTGGAAGTGATCACTTTTCCTAGCTTATGCAGGAAAACTCTGTAACCTTTTGTCTTTGCTGAGTATCCCATAAAGATGCCTTCATCAAACCTAGCATTGAATTTTCCCAAGTTTTGCTCCTTGTTCTTCACAAAACATAGGCTGCCAAAGACTTTGAAATACTTGGCTGTTGTCTTCTTCCCACTCCATAGCTCATATGGAGTCTTATCAGTATTAGGCCTTAGTAAAACTCTGTTCAGTAGGTGCACGACTATAAATGTTGCCTCTATCCAAAATCTTGTGTGAAGTTTGGATTCCACCAGTAGAGTTCTTGCCATTTTAACCACAGCTTTATTCTTCCTCTCTACCACCCCGTTCTATTGAGGTGTTCTCGCTGCTGCCATCTGATGGTGAATACCATGCTTCTCAAGGTAATCTTCAAAAGCTTTATTTGTAAATTCAGTACCTTGATCTGACCGCAATACTTTGATCTTCCTTCCACTCTCATTTTCAGCCAATTTTCTGTATCTCTTGAAGCAATTCAGAACTTCTAACTTGTGTTTGAGAGGCGTGATGCAGGTTCTTTTGGAATAATCATCAACAAACAAGATGAAGTACCTCTCACCCTTCAACCCTTTTGTTCTCATCAGCCTACACAAATCAGTAAGCACAATGTCAAGCACTGCTTCAAAACTAAACTCTTTGATCTTATACTGCTTTCTGACATGTTTTCCTTTAGAGCATGCTGAGCAAACATACTCTCTCTCTCTCCTGAGGTCGGGAATATCTCTGATTGCATGAGTAGTGGTCAGCTTCCTCATGTTCTTCTGTGATAAGTGTCCCAGCCTCCTATGCCAGAGTTGATTTTCTGCTTCTTTGGTGAGTAAACAGCTACTTGTCTTATCTTTATCAATCACATATAAATTTTTAGCTATTCTTTTCCCGGCTGCAACAGTATTGTCTTCTTTACTCTTTACCTAGCAACCTATTTTTGTGAATATTACCTTATGATCTTCATTGCATAACTGACTGATAGATGCTAAATTATATTTGAGTCCTTCAACGTGCAGAACATTTTTCAGCTTTCCTCTTCCAATCTTTACTAACCCTTGACCATTGATGTTGAGTGAATCATCATTGCCAAACTTGACTCTGCCTTCTCTTGATTTGTTTAGCTTTGATAATTTACTCTTATCTCTCATCATGTGCAAAGTGCATCCACTATCAAGGATCCACTGCTTATCCTTGCAATCAGCTTTGAGTGCAATTTTAGTTATATTAGCCACCTACCTTTTAGCTTTATATTCCTTCTTTTGAACTATCTGAAAGATAACTTTCTCCTTTTTCTCAGCTTTGACTGCACCGCTTGTATCCACTGTGCCATTGAGTGCCTTCTCTTACTCAGGGAGAAGTGTCATGCATCTCTTGGCATTATGGCCATCCTGCCCGCACCTTTCACACTGTTCCAAGTCTACCAATATAGCAAACTTGTTTTTTGAAACCACTGGTTTGGGTTTCTACCAACAATCCTTGTCAGCGTGTCCTTACCTTTTACAGTATGTGCAAGAACTCACGACAGGTGTTCTCTTCTGAATTTTGTATTGTCTCCCCCTATATGTAGCATCATATCTTCTCAAGTTGGAGACATATACTGGCCTTCTCCACCAGCAGTTACTCGCCTTATGACCCTAAACTCCATAATAAAGGCAATGACCTTGAAACTGCCTCTTCTTGGGTTTGATCACAGCTTGTCTTCTTCTGTTCATCACTTGTTGTGTAGGCAAAGTAGCTGACTTCTTTGCTTGTGTGACTTTCATTTCAGTCACCTTCTTCTCCTTTTTCTGTTCAGCCGTAGCCCTCTGCTGGCTGACTTTCTTTTCTTCCTTCTTGTTTGTCACCCTAGGTTGCTTCTTCAGATCTTCTTTATTCTCAGCTATCTTCTTCTGAGTCACAACCTTCTCTTTCAACTTTTGTGGTACATTCTTATTTTCTTTAGCTAATGCAGCCTCAGATTGCTGCATTTTTTCTACATTCTTCTCTCCTTTTTCAGAACTTGTTTCTCCTATCATTTCAAGCTTCTACAAGTTCTCTTTGCTACTTTTGAGTTGTTGCTGAAGTCTCAGCAACTCTTTCTCCATTTCTTCAATTTTTGAAGCCCTTGAGCCAAGTTATATTGTAAGGTCTTCATATATTTTGATCTGTTCCTCAAATCTTCTCTTTAAGTCAATATACTTAGCCCTTATTTCATCCTTTTGACTTTCAGCTTCCTCAGACTTTGCTTCAACTTGTTTTATACGGGCCTCCAACCTTCTTATGGTTCTGCCCTTTTTAATTATCTCCATTAAAGTTGCTTCCAGCTCAGCTTCAAGTTCTGGCTCTTCTTCATCAACTTCCTCTTCCTCTTCAGAGGTTGAGCTACCACCTTGTGCTGATGCCATAAAGACATACTCATCTGATGAGTCTTCATCTTCCTCCTCATCAGCTTCTTTTGTCTGACTCACATAACTCATGAATGAGTCTCTCGTCTTCCTCTGTGGGTTGGCAATCTTCTTATTGGATTTCTTTGATTTGAATGATGATCTTCTCCATCTTGAATTCTACTCATCATCACCATCCTCATCTTCATCATCAAGTTTTACTTTGCACTGAGAAGTAAAGTGTCCAGTTTGCCCATAACGAAAACATCTCAAGGACAATTGTCCTTGTCCCTTCTTAGACCCCTTTTTGAATTTCCTTATGAAGTAAGCCAATACTTCACCTTCACTTTTTTCCTCCTCATCATCATCATCCTCACTGGATGATTCTTCCTCTTCTTTTATCTTCAAGTGTTTCATAGCTTTGAAAGCTGCCTCCTTTGATACCTTTGACGTTGAGGAGCTCTCAGTTGACTTTATTCTCATCTCATATGCAATGAGATTGCACTGAAGATCATGCAGAGACATAGAATTGAGATCTCTACTCTCCTCTATAGCTGCTATCTTTGAGGCAAACCTCTCAGGCAGAATTCTCAAAATTTTCTTCACAATTGATGAGTCCTTATTCTTCTCATGACTTCTCAGGTCGTTTATAGTGTCAATAACCCTGGTGAAGAACTCTTGAATTGTCTCATTCTTCTGCATTCTGAGAGATTCATATCTCTCCTTGAACACTTGAAGCTTAGCCTCCTTCATTCTGCCATCACCTTCATAGACTTTCTGCACTCTATCCCATATCTCCTTGGCAGATTTGCAGTCCATAACTTTAGCATACTCAGCATCTGTCAATGCTGAAATGATGACATTTGAGGCCTTCTCATTTATCTCAAACTGCCTTAACTCCTTTGAGGTTGGGTCTTTACCTTCTTCCTCAGCCACAAAACCCTCCTGTATGCATTTCACCACATTCATACCCATGGTTGCAAATACCACTTGCATTCTTGCTCTCCACATATGATAGTTGGTTCCGTTGAAGATTGGAACCTTCTTGCTGTAAGTAGTGCTAGTGCTGGTACCGGCTTCCATTTCTTAGTATGTTGAATAAGTCAAACTTCTAGATCCCTTCAAACTAGTACACCAAGCTGTTAAGCTTCAAACTGGTGAACCTGTGCTCTGATACCAATTAAAGTTCCCGACTTCTCCCTAGGATCTACTAGTTTGTGATACTGAGAGGGGGGTGAATCAATATCACCACAATTTGCAATTCGCATGTAAGTTAACAACTTCAACCTCTTCTTAAAAGTGAACTCTTTCTCAGACTCGAGTAAGGTAGATCTATTGCTACCTACTAATCACAATAGTCCCCAAAGTCACCTTTTAGACACCTTGCTTAATAGACAATTCAGATGTTCTTGTTTAGACCTTCGTTAGGTTATGGGTTGGCTGATACTTTAGCTGTGTTCACAACTCAATTCAAAACACAGAACGTAAAGCAAATTAAGGACACACGAGATTTATGTGATTCCGTCAACATGACGTACATCCACGGTGGTAGGGACTCTCCCTTACCGAGACTATCCAATATACTTGAGAATTCCAGTTATAATGGATGTCTTAATCCTCTGCTCCTTTCACTCTTGCAAATACTAAGCAAATGTAATACAAAAAGTCACTTACTGTGTCTACCCTTCTTCTAGCTTGTCTTGCCTTTGTTGAATTGAAAGGCTGCTCCACTGCTGCTTAGAAGTTCACCGCAATGCTCTCTAGGTTGTCTCACATAGCTCTTGCTTTCACCGTCTCACCCATCTCCTTGTCTCACAGCTTGCCTCACGTTTCTAATTTGCTGTTCCACATCTTACACATATTTCTGGTTTGCACCCTTAGCTGGTCTCACACCTCATGCACATTTCTGGTCTCACGCCGATGCATGTTCTGGTCTCACGCCGATGCACGTTCTGGTCTCACGCCGTTGCACGTTCAGGTCTCAAGCTGTCGCACGTTCTAGTCTTACGTCGTCCAGCTGGATCTCTCACCGTTCAGCCAGATCTCTCTCACTGTCCAGCCAGATTTCTCTCTACTGGTGGTTTTTGTTTTTCCTGTCTAGCCCTTGTTCTGCCGTGTAGCCCTCTTGGTTGGCCAAATCGGGTTTTTCCATTCACCTCTTTTCGCGAGTTCTTGTGTTTTTTGCCATGTGTTCCTTTGCCGTCCACTCTCCTCTTCGGCTGTCTCTGTATTTTCTCCCTTTCGTCCTGATTGTGTCGTCTGTTTTCCTCTGTACCTCTTTGCCGTGTTGTCTCCTCACCGACCACTGGTGTGCCGGTGGTGTGCTGTTCCTCACGGGTTTTTCTCTCTTGCCGGTGGTGTGCCGTTCCTCACAAGTTTCTCTCTCTTGCCGGTGGTGTGCCGTTCCTCACAAGTTTCTCTCTCTTGCCGGTGGTGTGCCGTTCCTCACCTTTGCTGTCCACTTTGATTTTGCCGTGTATAATTTTTCTCTCTCTTCCAACGGCTTCTCTCTTTGGTCGGCTGGTTGTTTAGGTTTTCTGTCCGTTTTGATCAATTGCCGATTTTTTTTTTTTATTTGCTGTCTTCCAATGACCTTTATATACTCCTCTATGAAACCCTAATAGGGCTTACTTGCGGCGAATTTACTGTCTTGCCCTTCCATTTGGCTTTTACATTCTTGCCCTTCCATGTGGCTTTTACCTTCTTGCCCTTCTATGTGGCTTTACTTTCTTGCATACTTAAACCTAGTTGACAATAATTACAACCCATACAAGGCTATGGGAATAACAGATAATATGGTTTTAAAATTACACTATATGGACTTTAAAGAAAATTTTCCTAATAAGGAACTAGACAAATAAATCAATGCACAATAACTAATAGGTTTCATTTTAAAAAACTTGAATATAGAGAATGCAAGTTATAAAGATCAGCTTATGGTCTAAAATAATTGCCTAGGAAATGATATTTGAGTATCCATCATGTAGTAAACACTTATGATTTTGAGTGAACAATAAGGATCATTTTATAAATGTTAAGAGATGTATGAGTAAGTTTGTAATTATATCTCATGGATGGTATGTGAAAGTCTTAACCTCTAAAGGTGGCTAACTACAAGAAGTAAAAGACATGAGACACATGTCATATTCCAATACTATGAGTAGTCTAATATACATTATGATGTGTACTTAACTAGATATCTATTATGCCATGAAACTAATAAAATGTTACCATTCAAATACAAATAAGGCTCCTTGATAAGTTGTAGAGAGTTTTGGTATCTTAAAAGAATTGTAGGATATTCCTTATGTTATTAAGGAAATGATTTAACTCTTAGTTGGTTGTTTAGATGACAACTAGGAGTGAGATTTATTGATAAATGTAAATCAATATTAAAATGCTTGCACTTGCTATGTGATGTTGCTATTTTCCTTGGTAGCAAGAAGTAAACCTATCAAGCTTATTTGATTGTGATGATTGACTTTATGACTTACTCTATTGCAATGTGAGCAATAATTTGGTTTCAATAAAATTTTGGAACATATGGGAGTTTATAGTATGAAAATGGTTGCCTTGAGAAGATTAAAATGAGGCTTGTTTGGTAAAAATTGACATAGAATCTTATTCATTGTACAACTTGCTAAAAGCTAGATATGAGATCTCAATTGGACACTTGAGAGTGAGTGGTTGCATAGAGAACTCAAGTTAGACGCTTAGTAGTGATTAAACTAATATCTTTATAGCGATGTTATAAGAAGAAAAATAAAATTACATACACTTTTGAGGAGAATGATCATCATAGAACATGTTTCTCACCTTCTTCTTCATTGTATAAGCCTCTTAAGGTATCACATACCTCAAATGATGCCATATGTAACTTTTGACCTTATTCTAAAGATATAATTCAATGATTGCTACTTTAGTGTATTTCCTACATTCATGATTGATTTGATCTTTCAAATTATATCTAGGAAAGTGATTGGATTATAGTTGAGGAACATGAGTGTAAAAGGAAGGCTATTATTGTCTAACATTTACCATATGTATTCATTAGTATACTAGTTATTTTTATTCAAGATAAATAAAATATAATTATGAATACACATAATGATTAGCGGGTCTAACTTATCTTTAAGCATTAATTGGGTATATTTCAACCTATTATGCATGGGAGATGTTAGTATGAGTCTAGTTAAGTTGCCTAACGTAGCTTAATCCTCTCAGCCTGACCCAACCCAATAAGAGAAATAAATTTTTACAAAGAGTGCTATTAATAGGAGTTATAACTCTCTCTAACCTCTAAAAATTGAGATTAACTTATTCCTTTAAGTTTTTATAAAGGAAACAAATGTAAAGAAAAGAAAATATACTAAAGAATAGAAAATTGGAGAAGGCATTTTCTTCTCTAAGCCAACAAATAGAAAAGTTCTCCACTGATTTTTAAGACTAAGGGCTCTTAAGATGTGGAAATTAGGTGATGTTTGATATAATGGTAACATTTGGATTGTGAGATTAATGCACAAGTTGTTGCTAGTGATCAATCCTAGGTTATTGCTTAGAGGTCTCTTTCTCTCCCTTTTATGTTATTATATAGTTGTTTATCATAGGAGTGGTGTTGTTAAATTTATGAAATAGGGGAATTTGAAGTTACCAAAAAAAGCATATAATCAATAAAATTGAGGAGAAGAAAAATAAAGTGATAAAAATAGTCATAAATTCATAATGATCCTTACATTTCATGTAGGCATTATTAATATCTCTCTAAAAATAGGTAAGAATTATTACTAATATTATTTTTTTAATAAATGTTTATGATCAATCAAATTATCATATTGTTGCTTGTTTAGAAATAATCAAATTATATTCCCTAAATATATTTATGGAACTTGCTCCTATATGATAAACTTTTTTTGTGTCACTAGCTTTGAAATTTTTGTATGATTTTTTTTGTATAAAGCATTTTATAACTATTATTTCCCACATTCTGCTGTAAAATACTCTTATTTTAATTAAAAGTGTCACTCCACATTTCTTAGTGTCATACAACTAGATATGATTTCTTTTGTTTGTTTTTTAGTTTGTAGAGGAGATGGCAAACTATCATAGAGAAGGGTGGATTGAGGGAAGGGATAGGGGTTTGAACCTAAGCCCCCTTAATGAAGGCACATTGCCTCCACCAATGTGGCTAGGCCATTTCCTCTCTTTGTTGTTATTTGTTATAAAAAATTACTGACTAATTTTCTAAATATATACATATGTGAAAAATGAAAACAAATAGTGAAATGAGAGAACTACTTTAAAGATGTTGGAGACCAACTTAAAGTATAATTTATCGATATTTAAATGCCAAGCAACACAAGGAAAGCACCACAAACTTATTAGAAAGTGACTATTGAGTTTTATCTTTTATACTTATTACTAGATTTCAACCCACACATTGCACAAATTTTTGAATATTTAATAAAAAGTATAAAAATATATAAAATAAAAATTTAAGATATAGTTTAAACTAAGTTTGCTTTTATAGTTAATTTAAATTTAGAAAAAGAAAATAGTTAGTTAAATGTAGTTTTTTTTTTTTTCATGTCTCCAATTTTGAAAGTTTTGTGTATATGTATGTGTATATATGTGATTTGTTATGTATAAAGAATTTTGTAACTATTATTTCCCATGTTTGACTTTAAAAATATTCTTATTATAATTAAGAGTATTGTTCTACATTTCTTAGTGTCATACAACTTGATACAATTTCTCTTTGTTGTTTTTATTTTTTATTTTTTTTATTTTTTGGGTTTGTAAAGGAGATAGCAAACTATGGGGTGAGGGAAGGGACAAGGTGGACACTACCTCTACCGATGTGGCTAGGCTATTTCCTCTTTTTGTTGTAACAAGTTATTAACTAATTTTCTAAATATATACATTTGTGAAAAACAAAAACAAATAGCAAAACGAGAGAATTGCCTTGAAAGAGATTGAGCCTAACTTAAAGTGTTATTTATTGGCATCTTGAATGCCAAGAAACATAAGGAAAACACCATGAACTTTTATGAGAAAATGATTATAGAGTCTTGTCTTTTATACTTATTACTCGATTTTGACCTATACATTGCATGATTTTTTGAATATTTAATTAAAACTATTAAAATAAACAAATATAAGATCTAGTTTAACCTAATTATGTCTTTATAGTTAATTTAAATTTAGAAAAAAAGTAGTTAGATAAATGAAATTGATTATAAGAGATTTGAAAGTAATTCTCTTTTCTTTTCTTCCCTTTTAAGGGAACTTGATAGTATTATAATATCTTTTAATGGTTATAATATCTCTTAAATGGTCTCTCCATGGAAAAGGAATAAATATTATTTAAGGTGATAATTAAGTTGTAACTATAAATTGTTAATGATAATTAAGTCATTGTTAACGATCATTAAGCCATTCTTATTGACAATTAAATTAGACTAATTAACTATTCATACGGGGAATATCAAAGTGCTTATATTGATGGAGAAAACCATAAGGTAGTAACAAAAGGGTCTCTAGCCTAACCTATATATGTAAGATTATGAACCATCTACATTATGCTTTATGAGAAGTATAAGATAATAGGCTAAAGGACTACTTTATGAGAAGTATAAGATAATAGGCTAGAAGACTACTTAAAGTGACTTATTAGTTTATTTATGACTTTTCATTAGGTCTGTTGGTCTTCTTGATATACAAAAATTATTTATGCATGCTTAGTAGGTTAAGAAATTCATGAACTAATTTTGGTATTTATCATGTGCATATTATATTATGCTTTGGTCTTATGAATGCCATTATAAGGAATATCATTTTCATTCAAGAATAGCCATAACATCTTGAATTATTGTGATATTAGTGATTTATAGAAAGATCACATAAACATATAGTTATTAGATTATAAATGACACATAAGAGTTGTAATTAATTTTTTGAAATAAATTATTTATCCCCATAAAGAGATATTTATTTTATTGAATTAATTAGAATAAGTGGTAAATTAGACATTAAAAAAATTAAATTTTACTATGCCTATAAGTATGGAAAATTTGTGTTTTAATGTTTAATTTTTCTGTCTTATTATATTGTATATATAAATTCAAGCATGTAGTGACCTCTGCCCATAAGAAGGTTTGAATTTCTATTTTTTGATGCTTCATTAGTTTCATGGCATTGATGTATGTGTGTTCTTGGTAAATGTAGTTATTCCTATTACTTGTTCATATTCCAAGGTTGTATGGTGATAATTTTATGGATTGGAAAGAAAAGGTCCTTTTGACTTTAAGGTGCATGGATGTGAATTTGGCCTTCCATGTGGATCAACCACATATTTCCACATAATCAAGTATGTTAATTGAAAAAGGTGCTTATGATAATTGGGAATGATCAAATTACTTAAGCTTAATGCTTATTAAGACTCATATCAATAAAAGTATAAGGGGCTCTATTCTTGAAAAGGAGAAAACCTAATATTTTATGAAATCTACTGGGGAACAATTTGTGAAATCTAATAACGTGTTTGCTAGTACTCTAATGATGAAACTTTAAAGAAAGAACTTTGATAGTTCTAAAGGTGTGCATGAGCGCATTATGGAAATAAGGGATATTGCTTCAGAAGTTAAGTCTTTAGAAGTTGATATATCTAAATCCTTTTTGGTTCACTTCATCCTCAATTCTCTTCCTTCTACATAAACATATGAAGAAGGTTGTCTAGAAAAGAAAGGTATTCCGATGTCCTTACTATGTCATTAATCTTTTTTAATTATTGTTCCATGTTTCAAATACTATGTAGGGCTCTTTAAACCTATGGAAGCCAAAGGAAAGTGAGCAAAGGCATCTATTTCAAAAATTAGATGCATTCTCATGTTGATGTTATGGGACCTTCCCATTTAATTTTAAAATATGGTTTTGTGTTAGACCTAGAAAACACCTATTATGGTCCTTGTTTTCTAGAAATTTGGTTTCCAATTCTAAATTAGCTCATAGAGGTTATCAATTCATCTTTAAGAACTTCATTTTTAATATTTATCATAATAAAAATACCATTAGTTCTAGTTATTGGGTAGATGACATGCATAAATTAGATTTAGATCTTACTGAGGAATGCAATTTTACATTGCATGGCAATATTGACATGAAAAGTTGTATTATTAATGTTCAATCTTCTCTATTATGGTATAAAAGATTAGGTTACATCTCTTTTGAGTGAATAAAGAGACTAGTAAATGACAAAGTTTTAACAACTTTTGATTTCATGGATTTTGGTACTTGTGTGGATTGCATAAAAGGTAAGCAAACCAACAAGAACACTAAAGGTGCAAAGAGAAGTTTAGAAATTCTTAAGATTGTGCAAATAAATATTTGTGGTCAAAAATATTTTATCTCACTCATTGATTACCATGTAAGATTTATGCATTCTACTTATTATTTGATAAAGGTAAAGCATTAGATGCTTTTAAAACATATAAAGTTAAAGTAGAAAAACATAAGGATAAAAGTATCAAAATTGTACAATTTAATTGGGTGGTGAATATTATGGAAAGTACACAGATATGAGACAAATGAAAGGTTCATTTCCTTGAGCAAGAGGGTATTATTGCACAATATATGATATCAAGTACACCTTATCAAAATAGTGTAATTGAAAGAAGGAATCAAACAATTCTGGAAATGGTAAAAATTAAGCTTGAGACTCCTATGTTTTGATGGACATGCTTGTCACTTTGAATCTAATATTTAGTGTAGACACAAAAGTTAATTTCATGATCATTTTGGGTGATGACTCCTTGTAATGAAAGGTGAAACCTTGTTAGTGATACATGAAAGAATATTCTCATCTTTTAAGCATTGTATCATTCAAACTATGTCAAAAAAACTAATTAAGATTAGTGACTTCTTTGTTTGATGGAATTCAATGGAATTGGAGTGCCTAAGGTGTAAGGACATGCTTGTCACATTGAATATAATGTTTAGTGTAGACACAAAATCTATTTTCATGATCATTTTTTGTGAATAACAACTTGAATTGAAAGAAGAAGTATTATTAGCAAGAAATTAAGGAATGATCTCATCTTTGAGGAACCAAACCATCAAATGATCGCAAAAAAGCTAATCAATATCAATGACTCCTATTTTTCATGCACTTCAATGGATTCATAGTACCAAATGCATATAGACACGCTTGTCATAATGAAAATAATGTTTGATATACACATATATGTTAATTTCATGATTATTTTGTGGAAATAAATCCTTGCAATTGAAAAAGAAGTCATAGAAAGAGAAATGAAGTGGCTATCTCATGCTTTAGGAATTGAATCATTTAGTCCTTATAAGAAAAGCTAATAAAAATCAATGACTCCTTTGATTGATGGTATTCAATTGATTCAAAGTGCCAATGGTGTAAGCACATACTTCTCACATTGAACATAATGTTTTATGTAGACGTAAAATTTAATTTCATGTTTAATTTGTGTGAATTGCTCCTTAAAATGAAAGGACAAGTGTTGTTAGCAAGAAATGAAGTGAGGATCTCATTTTTCAACAAATGGATCATTCAAACAACATAAGATAAGCTAATTAAGATTAATGAATATTATTTTTTATGGAATTAATGGACTCAAATTACCTAAGGTGTATGAACATGCTTGTTAAAATGAGCATAATATTTGATGTGGAGAGAAAAACTAATTTCATGATCATTTTGAGTGAATGGCTCCTTAAAATGAAATTTGAAGACTAGTTAGGGAAAAACGAAGGGATTGTCTCATCTTTGAGACATTGAACCATTCAAACAATGAAAGAAAAGCTAATTAAAATCATTGACTCCTATGTTTGCTGAACTTCAATTGATTCAAACTACCAAAGGTGTATTAATGTGCTTGTTGCAATGAAATAATGTTTAATGTACACACAAAAGTTGATTTTATGCTCATTTTGTGTAAATGCCGCCTTGCAATGGAAGAAGAAGAATTGTTATAGGAAATGAAGTGATAGTCTCATTTTTTAGGCAATAAATCATTCACAAAATGTAAGCAATGCCAATCAGGATCAATAACTCCCATGTTTGTTAAACTTCAATGAATTAAGAGTACAAAGGTATATTAACCTCCTTATCACAAAGAATTTAATGTTTGATGTAGATAAAGGAGTTAATTTCCCAATTATTTTAAATGAATCAATCTTTATAATCAAAAAAGAATCCTTTTTAGCAAGCAATGAAGTGATAGGCTCATCCTTAAGGAAATGATCCATTCATGCCCTATAAAGAAGCAAATCAAGAATAATGTCTCCCTTGTTTGATAGAATTCAATGGATTCAATGTACCAAAGGTGCAAAGACATTAGTTGCAATGATTATATTGTTTGATGTACACATAAAGTTAATTTCATGATAATTTGTGTAAATGACTACCTATAATGGAAGGAGAAGTCTTATTAACAAGAAATGAAGTAACGAGCTCATCCTTTAGGAATTGAACCATTCAATCCTTATAAGGAAGGCTAATAAAGATCAATAACTCCTTTCTTTGATAGAATTCAATGGATTTAAAGTTCCAAAAGTGTTTGGGCATGCTTGTTGTAATGAATACAATATTTGGTGAAGACATAATTAATTTTCATTATCATTTTGTGGGAATAACTCCTTAAATTAAAGGAGAAGCCTTATCTACCAAAAATGAAGTGACAATCTCATATTTTAAGCAATTAATCATTCAAATCATGTAAGATGATAAGGTAATCAAGGTCAAGCACTCCTATGTTTGGTGGACTTCAGTGGATTCAAACTACCACAAGTTTATTAACATAAAAGTCTTATTGAATCTAACATTCAAAGTAGATACAAATGTTAATTTAGGATCATTTTGAGTGAATAAGTCTTTAAGATGGAAGGAGAAGCCTTATTACCAACTAATAAAGTGACAATTTCGTCTTTCAAGAATTGAACTCTTCAATCCCTACAAGAAAGACCAATTAATATTAATGACTCCAATCTTTGATTGAATTGAATGGATTAAGAGTGCCAAAGGTGTAAGGATGTGCTTCTTGTAATGGATAATATTTATGGTAGACCCAAAATTTTTTTTCATAATTTTGTTTTTAGTGAATAGCTCCTTGCAATGAAAGTAGGACATTGTTAGCAAGAAATGAAGTAAAGGACTCATCTTTCAACCAATGAAGCATTCAAACTATGTATGAAAAGCTAAGCAAGGTCAAGAATGTTAAATTTGATGGATTTAAATGGATTTAGACTAGCTTAAGTGCATTAAAAATGTTGTCATTATGAATCGAATGTTTAGTGTAGACACAAATTTAATTTTACAATCATTTTCGTTTGAATAACACCTTACATAAAAGGGAGAAGCCTTATTAGCAAGAAATAAAGTGATATAGTTTGATCCTTCAGGTAAGTAATCATTAAAATAGTGTAAGAAAATCTAATCAACAATAATGACTTTCATGTTTGATGGACTTCAATGAAATCATAATCTTAAAGGTATATTTGCATGCTTGTCACTATGAATCTATTACTTGGTGTTTACATTTGAGTCCTTGCAACAAAAGGAGAAGCCTTGCTAGGTAGAAATTACGTGATAGTCTTATCTTTTAAGAAATTAAGTGAAGCCTTGAAAGAATAGCTAATCAAAATTAATGATGCCAATATTTGATGGATTTCAATGGATTTAAACTATTGATAATTATGTTATGTGCATTATATTAATTCTCTTATATTTGACTTTTTAGTGTATTTTCTTCTTAAACTTACTTATTGGAGTTGATTTTATGTTTTAGGAAAAGACAAAATGGCTTGGACCAATTTGGAAGCTTAAAGATGCTATTTAGAGAAAATGTAAGTGTTGAAAGGTATTTTGGGAATTTTACATTGTAATCATCACTAGATGGATTTGGGGCCCTCTTGAGAATTGAAATAGATATCTTGAGCTTTATAGAATGGACTTATTTGTAGAAATCTAGGAAGAATTGGAGCATGAATTGGCATCCTTAATATAGTTTATAGGCTTGTCAAATTTATCCAAATTAAGAGTTGTTCTCCAAATAAGCTAAATTAGTTCTAAAAAGGAAGTGTTCACCTTTCTTTTGATTATTTTTGTTGCCCCTTGGAGCTATAAATAGACATGTTCGGGTACTAAAAAGAGACATGTAAACTTCACTTTTCTTACTTTATTGTGTGCACACATACATTATACAAGGCTAGGGTTTTATTTTTGGTTATAGGGATTGAAGTCATTAAAGGAAGTGTTATGAGTTTTTTTGGGTTTTCATTTCCAATTTAATTCTTTACTTTGAATTCTCTTGTTCTTTTATTATAATTTTTATTTATGATTATAATGTTTTACTGTTAAGATGTATACTAGAAAATTATACTTGATGATCTAAAGCTAGTTTAGAATTCAAGTTTTTAATTGATTGATAATTCTAACACAACGTAGCAAATACAAATTGATAAATATGGTCAAGTGATTGTTTAATTTCTATAAAGAACAAGATCTAAAATTAAAGAGATCATCTTGTGAATTTTTTGTTTAGATTTGACTATCTTTCTTAACATAATGCTATCAATAAATTATATCTAGAGAGCTTGTCTTAGGTAGTTTAATTGATAAGAGATTAATTAAAGAGCTTGTTTTAATTAACAATAAACTAAGGAAAGATTTTGAATAATAGAGTTTGTCATTATTCTAGGTAGGATATTTAAATTAATGAATTGATGATCTTTAGTGTCAATGATTAATGTGTGAATTCAATAGTATAAATCTACTTTTTGCTAAAGATGTGTTCATCTATTAATTTTATTTACAATTGGTTTTCTCTTTTGAATTTTATTAATTTCAATAAAACCAAATTTCTCTCCCTTTTCTCTCTTATTTGCATAAGCTCATCAAGACCAAGATCATTAGTCAATTATTAATCAAAACTCAATCTTTGTAGATTCAATCTTTACTTACCTTATTACAAATTTGTTAATTGAGTAATTTAGAATAATTTTGGTGTATCCGACATACATCAACTATCAAAAGTGTATTGATGTGCTTGTCACATGCATATAATTTTTGGTGTATTTAGGATCATTTTGTGATAATGACTCTTTTCAATGAGTAAAGGGGATTTTTTTTTTTTTTTTTTTTAGAATTGAAGCGACAATTTCATCTTTCATGTATTAAACCATTCAAATCATGTAAAAAAAGATAATTAAGTCTAGTGACTATTTTTTTGATGGAATTTAATAGACTTGGAGTACTAAAGGTATATTAAGGTGCTTGGTGGACATAAAAGCTAATTTCTTGATAATTTTATATGAATGACTCCTCAAAATAAAATGAGAAGCCTTGTTAGCAAGAAATGAAGTGATGGTCTTACATTAGAGGCTTTGAACCATTCAAACATTGTAAGAAAAGTTAATCAATATCAATAATTCCTATGTTTGATGAACTTCAATGGCTTAAGACTACCAATGGTGCAGTGACATGTTTGTTGTAGTGAAAATAAAGTTTTTTTTTTTACACATAAAAGTTAATTTTATGATTATTTTATGTCATTAAGTGCTTGCAACTAAAAGAAATGTCTTAATTGCAAGAAATGAAGTGATGGTCCCATGCTTTAGGAAGCCTTACTAGCAACAAATAACATTATAGTATCACGCTTTAATGATTAAACTATTCAATCCCTATAAAGAAAGCTAATAAAGACTAATGATCCTTTGTCTAATGGAATTTCCTACATTAAAAGTGCCAAAGGTCCATGGATGCACTTCTCACAATGAACATAATGTTTAGTGTATGTACAAAATTTGTTTTCTTAATCATTTTATGGGAGTAGCTCCTTGCAAAGAAAGGAAAAGCCTTGTTAGCAAGAAATGAAGTAACATTCTCATCTTTTAGTAAATAAGCCATTCAGACCATATAAGAGAAGTTAATTAATATCAATGACTCCTATGTTTAATGGTCTTAAATGGATTTTGACTACTAAAGGTGTATTAGCTTGCTTGTCACTATGAATTTAATAAAGTGATGGTCTAATCTTTTAGTAAATGGACCATTCAAATAATATAAGGAAAGCAAATTAGGATCATTTAATCCTATATTTGATGGAATTTAATAGTCTAGGATTACCAAAGCTGTGTAAAAGTTTTTGTCACAACAAATATAATGTTTGGTACAAATACAAAAGATAATTTCATGACTATTTTATGTGAATCAGTCCTTGCAACTAACAATGAAGCCTTATAAGAAAGAAAAAATGATGTGGTAGTCTCATACTTTAGGAATCAAATGAATCAATTAATCCTTCTAAGATAACTAATAAAGATCTATGACTCTTTTGCTTAATTGAATTCAAGTTTTTCATAGTACCAGAGGAGTAAGGACAAGTTTGTGACAATGAATATAATGTTTATGTAGCAATAAAAGCTAATTTAATGATCATTTTGTGTGAATGACATCTCAAAACAAAAGGAGAAGCCTTATTAGTAAGAAATACAAGGATAGTCTCAACTTTGAGGCATTGATCCATTTAAATGATGTTAGAAAAGTTAATAAACATTAATGACTCCTATGTTTAATGAACTTTAATGGATTAAGATTAATGGATTAAGATTACCAAATGTACATTGATGTGCTTATTGTAATGAAAATAAAATTTTTCATGCACATAAAAGTTATTTTCATGATCATTTTATGTGAATGAGTCCTTACAATTGAAGGAGAAGCCTCAATTACAACAAATGAAGTGATGGCCTCATGCTTCAAGAATTAAACCATTCAATCACATAATAAAAGCTAATAAAATGGAATGACTCCTTTGTTTGACAAAATTCAAATGATTTAAAGTATCAAAGGTGTAAGGATGTAATTGTTGCATTGAACATATTATTTTTTGTAAAAACAAAATTCAACTTCAAGATTATTTTATGTGAATAGCTCCTTATGACCAAATGAGAAGCCTTGTTAGCAAGATAAATGAACCATTCAAACTAAGTGAAAACAAAATCTAATCAATATCAATGATGACTCTTATGTCTAATGGATTCAGATTACCACATATGTATTGGCATGCTTCTTGATATGAATAAAATGTTTTGTGAATAGCAAAAATTTAATTTCAAGATCATTTTATGTGAATAACTACTAACAATGAAATAAGAAGCCTTGTCAGCAAAAAACAAAATTATGGTCTCATCTTTAAGCAATAAACCATTCAAACATTGTAAGAAAACAAAGTCAAGATATACTCCCATGTTTACCAAACCTCAATGGATTTAAATTGTCAAAAAATGTATTGTTGTGCTTGTTGCTATAAATCTATGAATCTAGTGCTTGGCATAGGCATGTAAGTACTTGCAATGAAAGGAGATGCCTTTATAAGAAATGCAGAGATGTTCTCATCTTTTTTGAATTTGATGTGCTTGTCACGATAAATATAATGTTGGGACAACAAAAAAGTTAATTTCATGATAATTTTATGTGCATGATACCTTACATTGAAAGGAGAAGCTATGTTAGTAAGAATCAAGTGATATTCTAATCTTTTAGGCATTAAACCATTAAAAACATGTAATAAATGCTAATCAAGTCTAATAACTGCTTTGTTGGATGCAATTCAATTAACTTTTTGTACTAAAGGTGTATTGAATTGCTAGTAGGAATGAATATAATGTTTGGTGTAGATACAAAAACTAATTTAATGATCATTTTGTGTGAATGACTCCTTGATACCACTAGGAAATCCTTGTTAGCAAGAAATTAAGGGACAGTCAATGAACCATTTAAAAGAAGATGTACAAAAAACTAATCATGATCAATGACTTTTATATTTGATGAACCTCAATGGATTAGGCCTAAAAAGTGCATTGACATGCTAGTTGTGATGAAAATAATGTTTGTTGTACACCTAAAAGTTAAATTCATGATTATTTTGGGTGAATGTGATGTAATCCATTGTAATATGGTGGCTACCTAAGATCATGTGGTTTATAGTTTTGGGCCACTTACTCGTTCAAAGGCCAAGAATCTTCAAATAGCCATGCAATTGCTTCTAAAGGAGAATACAACATGTATAAAGAGTCTAGAGGACAAAGTTAAGGAGTTAGAAACCATATTGACTGCATTGCTCACAGGCATGGAGGATTAGGCATTAATAAGCCTGCTTGATTAAAGTGATTGGAGGAGTTTATTTCTAACTTATTTCTTCTTATTTTAATTAGTTTATGTTATTTTGGGCTCTTAATTAATAAGGTTGAACCTAGCCCATGTGTTTATTTCATATGTTTTAAGTTCTACTTTATAATCTATTATTTAGTTAATTACTAGTAGTCCTAATTTTTCTGTTTTTCAACTATTTTAGCTACTTAGGTTACCAAGGAGATAAAGAGGGAAGGATTTAATTATAATGGTTGTTGATAGGTTCTCAAAGATGTCTTACTTTGTACCTTTCCACAAGAATGATGTTGCTTCTCATGTGGCAAATATTTTCTTTTAAGAAATTTTGAGATTGCATGGAATACCAAAGAGTATAGTGTCTAATTAGGATGCCTAATTTTTAAGTTACATTTGAAAGACCTTGTGGAAGAAGCTTGACATAAAGATGCCTTTTAGCATAACTTGTCATTGTCAAATAGATTGGCAAACTTAAGTGGTAAACCATACACTTTTATCTTTACATAGAACTATTGTTAATAAGAATTTGAAGAATTGAGATGATTGCTTAGCTTTTGTTGAATTTGCATATAATAGAAGTGTGCATAGTACAACTAAGCATTTTACTTTTGTGGTGGTCTATGGATTTAATCACATTACCCTACTTGATTTAGCACCATTTTCAGCTAATGACTAAGTATGTTTTGATGGGAAGAAAAATGTTGAATTAGTTAAAAATTTGCATGACAGTGTCAAACAATAAATGGAAAAATGAAATGCAACCTATGAGAAAGCTACCAATAAAAGGAGAAAATAAAGGACTGCTAGTTTTTTTTTTTTCTTTATTTTGTATCTTTTCATCAAATCATTACCTTGAACAAAACAGTTGTTAGTTTGAATTTTGCTAAGCACAAATATAAATAGGTCTCTCATTCTTGGGCACATTAGAATGAGTCCTTACAACTAAAGGAAAAGACTTATTAGCAAGGAATGAGGTGAATTTTTCATGCTTGATCAATTGAACCATTAAATATCAAAATGAAAAGCTAATAGAGATCAACAACTCATTTGTTTGATGAAATTCAAAAGATTAAGAGCAAAACAATTTCATGTAGATGCAAAATTTGTTTTCATGATCATTCTATGTGAATAGTGCTCCTTGCAATGAAAGAATAAGCCATGACAACCAGAAATGGAGTGACGGTCTCATCTTTCAACACATGAACCATTCAAACCTAGTAAGAAAAATTAATGCAAATAAATGATTATTATGTTTAATGGACCTACAATACCAAGGATGTATTGATGTGCTTATCCCTAGCAATC
Organism: Rhizophora apiculata; assembly: GCA_037832385.1. NCBI lineage: Eukaryota > Viridiplantae > Streptophyta > Magnoliopsida > Malpighiales > Rhizophoraceae > Rhizophora > Rhizophora apiculata. The sequence continues at coordinate 5,579,493 of CM075436.1, forward strand.
TAATATTTAGCATAGACAAAAACTTTGATTTCATTGTCATTTTGTGTGAATAACTCTTAGCAACAAAATGAGAAACCTTGTTAGGAAGAAATGAAGTGATAGTCTCTTTTTTTGTAAAAGAAAAAAAAAGGGCAATTCAAACCATGTAAGAAAAGAAATTGAAGAACAATGTCTCATAGGTTTAATGGACGTTAATTGTTTCAAACTACCAAAGGTGTTTTGACATGCTTGTCACTATGAATCTATTGATTGGTGTAGAAACAAAAGTTAATTTCATAATAATTTTGAGTGATGATTCTTAGCAATAGAAGGAGAAGCCCTATTAGCCAAAAATAAGACAACCTTATCTTCCAAGCATTAAACCATTGAACCCATGTAAGAAATGCTAATCAAGTTTGATAAATCCTTTGTTTAATGAAATTTAGTGGATTTAGAGCCTAAAAGGTTTAAAAATGTGCTTGTCCCAATGAATAAAATGTTTGGTGTAGACATAGAATATAATTTCATAATCATTTTGTGTAAGTGGCTACTTAAAACAAAAGGATAAGACTTGTTAGCCAAAAATGAAGGGATGGTTGCATTTTTTAGGCATTGAACTATTCAAACAATGTAAGAAAAGTTAATCAAGACCATTAACTCCTAAGTTTGATTAACTTCCTTAGATTTAGACTATCAAAGGTAAATTGACATGCCTTGACATTCAATTAGTCCATGTGCCCCTTTCCACTTGGGGATTAAGTAACGAACCTAAGAGTTGCTAGATTGTAACCATTAATGTGCCTCATAATTGTATAAAAGTGTCATTGGCATGTAATGAGTTAGGTGATCAAATGACCTACTAGTGGTTATTGACAAATTTAACTATCGCATCGGTCAAATTAATTCTTAGGGTGGCCTAAAGGCTTGTAGTTAGTGGCATAACCCTAGTCATCTCCCAATGAACCAATGTATTTTTTTTAGACTATATAATATGAGACTAGCTCTAATAATTTTTGAACCTTGATGACCTATCCCTGATTTCTAAGGATATAGGAATGTATGTCTGGTTGGTTAGCATTAGTCCTAGCCAAGATTTGGCACTAGACGACTCTACACTCCTTAAAATTTCTAGACAATCGCCTAGATTTGACTAACTATGACTCACGAAAAACATGCTATCGTGTGATTATCATGCAATATAATTAGCCTAAGCATCGGAGTTTACTAACCTGAGTCACAAATCTGCCCCCTTAATCTCATGCTAAGTGTGACTCAAGTTACTGATCAGTAGCTCTCAAAGCACTCCTTAACTCACCCTAAACCAATTGGTATTATCACCTAAAGAATCCCATTAAGTGTCCAAATGAGAATAAGGCTAGAATGAGAAAACAAGAATGCATTCATCTAATGATAAAACATGATCTCTAGGTACATGAGTTCAAGAACCCTTGAGTTAAAATGATTTACACAATCATGGAACAAAGGAAAGAAAAATGCAAAATGAGAAGAATGAGTTATTTCCGTCTGTCCTCCCCCCCTCTTTTCAGCCTATGACCATCCATTTTCTATGTTCATTCACCACCTCTTTATCTTCCTTGCACATAATGCTCCTTTGGTCGTTCATGCTTGCCTCTTCATATTCCTTGCACTTAATGCTCCTTTAGCCATTCATGCTTGCCTTGAAACTCTTCCCACCTTCTAGAATGGATTATTCCTTGACTTGGATATTAATCCCTAGTGGTTTGGACATAATTCCAGGCCTTAAATTCGGATGGTGGAGTATCATGGCCCAAAACATACAAATCAGCCCTATTCCTAGCTCCATGGAGGCTTACTGAACTTCACCCATGCATAACTCCATTGAGATGGCCTTATCTTCTTCTGTTTCCCTTATGAGAGTTGTAGCTCTTTGAGTTGGCTTTCCATAGACTCAAATTTGGCGCTAAACTTTTTCCCCTTTATGAGATATGGCCGAAAAACTAAGCAGTGCATGGCTGATCTGCTCTGTCCAGCACCCCTCTTGTGATTAGAGTTCAATATTTTGCCTTGTTCAATTGGTTCAGAATTTGCATATGGTTTCTTGGTGGAAGTCATAGCTCAATCTCTTAGCTATCCATAGAAATTTGTTTTGTTAAAAGAAACCTCCTGCAACCTAAGAAATAGCTAAAGTATGTAAATTGCACAAAAATTGAAATTTACCAGATTTTTCTGATAACTAGGCATATGGACAACTATCAAACATACATAAAATATTTAGTATGAGGCAAAATATTACGCAAAACTTGGTTATTATTAGTCATATGATATCACTTGAGATTTAGAAGTCTTGAGTTTGGATTTCTCCTTAAGGGAATCTATTTTCAATTATTGATCACATTGTAGATGACAAATCCATCTATAATTGCATTTAAAAGGATTGCAAAGGTTGTAATTGCTTGAGTGAACTACAAGGAATGCAAAAGGTTGGATTTTTGAAATTGTTGTGTTGTTTAAAGTAGAATTGTAAAAGGCATGCTTAGATTATTTGATATGGTCACTATGACACATTCTTTAAGTGTGATGGCTAACATACTTGAACATAACCAAAGAAACCAATTTGCTTGAAAGAAGTGAATGCCTAAACTTCCCTATGATGACTATGTAGTCCTAAACTTGTTGACTTCACCACTAAAGTGTACTTAATATGACTAAATATGGTTTATGATCCATTCCTCAAGTGTAATGGATAAGAATACTTGGAAGATTTAAGATGATAATGTGAATTATTTGCCATAATTGTGGTTGCTTCAAGTGTACTTAAACATGCTCACAGTTTTAGAAATGTGACCTAATGAACCCATCCATTAGTTGTCTTCTTTTGTCATCACTAACTCATGCTCAATTGAAATGCCTTTATAGGCAAAACTAGCACTCATAAATCTTTACTAACTTCTAATTCATCTTATGCATTGCCCAAAAGTTTTGAATTTCAATGAAACCTCTTTATTTTACTTTGTATTTTAATGTTCTTAACTAGCTTATGGCTAGGATTTGCTTTTATATGTTTTGTAGCTGTTCAAGTCCTTCATATTTTGTCATTGTGCCTTATGATTTAATTTTAGATTTTCCATTAATCATTTCATAACTAGCAATTATTTGCATATGCCTACAATTTCCCTAGAGTTACCATGAGTTGTCTAGTGCTCATAATATTTTCTTTCCTTATTGAAATTTCTCATTATATTGACCTGGTCTTATGGTTGACTCTTGTTTAGGAAGTTTATTATGCATTAGGTTGCCACCCTTTTTTATTTTACTATAACTTACTAGGAAACAGTAGAGCTTGTCCTATAACTCTACTAAGGAATAAGTTCATGTTGCTTATGGTTGAAATATCACAAAATCATGAATCCCTTGGGTCTCTTAGAATGGTGGACTATAGATGCAACATTAAGAGGATACTATTACCCCTATAAGCTTTATACAAAGTAAGGAAGACTATATTATATATTTTTAAGTGCCAATTGACATATTTTCATTAACAAAACATGATTGAATCAACTACACATAGCTATTGTTAAGATCCTCTAAGGATGAAAAATTTTCAATTTATTCCAAGAGGAGATTATAATAATGTGAGCAGTGCAAAATATGAAAAAAAGAGTTTATTGCAAGGTATACGGAAGAGAATCGAGCTAAGAATTGTCAAGTGATGATAGCATTATCTATGTCTTGATAAGAGTTTAGCTTGAATACCTTTTATGTACAAACCATGACTATTTAAATATTTCACATTGTTTGTTGTTTAATTAATTCGTAGGGTCAACTTTCTGACAAATGCTCAGCCAATATGCTTGTAAACTTGGTCTCACTAAGTATGGTCCAAACTCTACTTCTAGATTAATTTGTAGGGTTGCCCTACCTGTCCATTGTTACTAAAGCAAAATATATATATATATATATATATTAGGAAGGTTGACTCCATCCATGCTAGTGAGAATTAATGCTCCATTAAAGAAGGCTTTCTTTAGAACATATATAACTTCATAATTAGGTGCCTATTTGCCTTATGGGTCATTTTAATTTGGTAAGACTTTCCTTAGAAGTATGTCTCCTCATTTGAAGTGTATGGGATGCATTTTCCTTTAGTGTAATTGTAACATCTACCTTGGGTATAATTGCTTATAACAAATGGTGCTTAGCCTCTTTTCTTTGATAAGGTTTAGCTACTTATATTTGCCTCCGATACATTCTAACTCATCTAATTCTGCTTCCATCAAAAACCTTAGGGAAGAGTTCCTAATTTCAATTTGGAGGACTACTTCAATTTTGTAGACCAATGGGAATAAGGGGTTGGCCTTGTTGATGTGCACGCTATTGTGTTATAAGCATGTAAATCAAAGGGTAGCATCTTGTTCCAATCTATATGTGTGATTGTCATTCTCTTAATGATTCACTTGAGATTTTGTTTGTCATTTTGATTGCTTATTCATCTTTCGCTTATGTGGGAAAGAGTTTTTAAGGCTTGATCTTAAACTACTCATATAGATCTATCTTCATTTTGTTATTTAGATTAGCAGTGTTTTTAGTGGTTAGCTTCTCTCACACGCTATAATGGCAAATGATGTCTTTTTGGATGAATACTTTACAAGTAATTTCTTTATAAGAGGTCATCTCGACTTAGTTAATGAAGTAGCCAATTGCCATTAAGATAAATTGATGTCCATTAGATGCTTTGACTGTGATAAAGCCTATTGCATCCATGCCCCTCATGGAGAACAACCATAGGGATGTTATAGCATACAGTAAAACAAGTGCTACATGTATGTCATCTGCTTGTATCTAATATTCAAGGCACCTTTTGGCATGCGAGAATCAGTTTGACTCTATAGTTGACCAATAGTATCTGGTTATAAGAATTCTTCTAACCATGGATAGGCCACCAACATGTGATCTACATAAGCTTTCATGCACTTCTCACATTATGTTTTTATTACTGCTACATCTACACATCATATCAACACTATGTCATGGTTACACTTGTTTAGAATATCTTTGTCAAGGAACAAGGTCATTATCATTCTTCCTGGGGTTCTTTTGTCATTTTTAGTTGCTCCTTTGGGATATTTTTGAGTCTATAGATAATGCTTAATGTTCTAATACCGTGATTTGCCATATGCTTCCCTTGTTACATCCATGTAAGGAGCTAAAGTGTGGTGAAGAGTAACTTAGATTGCTTGTACATTTACTAATGGGTCAAATATGACTCTTCTTTTCTTACTAGTTCCATCACGTTGACCTATACAACACATACACTACTCTTAAATTGTAAGATACAATATAAGTAGTCTACTTAGAACAAATGACACTTGAATTGGAGAATCAAAGAGATAATGTTTGATTGTCAAAGGCCTCTTGGCATTTGTCATCCCATTAATTCAAGTTGCTATTTTAAAGTAGGCTAATCATTGGCTCATATGTTGTTGCAATAGTTAAGATATGAACATAGCAATCTGTTGATCATTCTAAGGAAACCATTCACCTCATTTGGGGTGAATGGTATAAACATCTCTTATATCAATTTGATTTTTTCAAGATCACTTTTGATGCCCCTTTAACTAACAATGAAACATGGCAACTTACTTGAATTTTCCCAAACATGCAATTAGCTAGATTGAGCATAGGGTAGTATTTTTATAGCCAATCAAATGGCTTCTTAAGCACTACCAAGTGATCTTTACTTACATAGATCTCAATTTCTTGGTGAACATACCATTGGTCTTTGGTAAGTAGTGTCTACATTTTTAAGATCAAATGGCATGATGTTATAGTAGAATGTGCCCCATATTGTGGCAAATGTTGTTTTCTTTATTTCTTCTAAAGCCATTTCAATTTGGGTTTTAGGTTAAGAATTTGTCCATAAATGAAATCATTGAATGGCTAGTGATGTTGTCCACTAGGATGTTATTGTGCAATAGAAGAAAGTTGTCTTTAGGACTTACTTTATCAAAGTCTTGATAGTCTACATATAAGTAAACTTTGCCATCTTTTCTTAGAACTAGCACAATGTTGGCTACACATTTTGAGTAATTTTCCACTTGGAGGAATCTTGTAGCTAATTGCATTTTAACTTCTTTGATTATGAGTAAGACATTAACCTCCATTCTTCTAAGTTTTTGTCTAATTAATTTACACTTTGGCTTCAGCAATAACTTGTGAACCATAATGTCTATATTCAAACCATATCTTGGTACAACCAAGTGAATACATCTATAAGGTTTCAAACCATCACACCATTACACAATTTCCTAGTTGTAAGATATAGAAATCTAAGGAGAATGTATGACCTTGTATCACCCAATGAAATTTCTTACAATTCCTAGTACAGTCAACTACCTTTACTCTCTAATTACCTTTTGGCTAAATTGTACATCCTAATCTTTTGGCAACAGTTAAATCATGCAAATTCAAGAACATTCTTTATAAGAACAAAGAGGGATTTAGTTCCTACATAATGGTCAAGCACATTATTTTAAAAAATTCTTCCCCATTTTTAGAAATAACATACATAAAGTTTTGTAAGCTCTGCAACATAAGCTCACTTCTCATCAAATCTCTCACTAATGCAAAGCCTATTGTTACATGATACCCATGCTATTGTAAATTCAAGACCATCACCTCTTATTGGTTAGCAAGTGTGAATGAATCTTGCAAACTTTTTGGCACAAGCATCCTTACATGATGTTGTATTTGTTACTTAAGCCTAATGAGAAATATGCTCATGATGTGATCCCCTAGTAAAGCAACATGACTTAGCAAGATATCAAATTGATTTTAATATTTTGTAACTATTTGGTCTTGTTTAAAGTCAAGTAGTTCCAAGAGAGGGTCATCAAAAGCCTTAGACCTGAATCTCACTATAATCTTCTAAATGAACTCGTGCTAGGATATTGCCATTGTTTAAGGACAAAGTTTCACTTAGTTACAATACTACTAGAAAGCAATATCATCCAAATAATTCACTACTACCTTAACCTTGGATTCCCCCTACATTTCTTCAAGATTAAAGAAATTTTCATACTTATAGATCCAATTTGAAATATCATTGCCAAAAAGATTAGGAAATTCAAGTTTGACTCCATGCTTGTTGAATAGCATTCCTTCACTACCATTTGTTCAAGTTGAAGCTTTATATTTAAATGAAAATAAGTTCTTTGCCTAGGTTTGTGAAAACATTTGACTTTGCTACGAAATTAAGCTTATAGTTAGGATTTAATTTCTTTTAGAGTAGAATTTTACTTTGCTTTGACTCTTTGATAGTGTTTGAAAGAGTGTCTTCACTCTTCTTTCTATGATCAACAACTTTGTTATGTTATGCCAATAGAACCATACAGTTAATAGGAGTGATGCTTTAATACCATTAATGCTACTTCTAAGATTGGGAAGGGTAGAACATGTTGCAAAATCAATGGAGAATCAACTCTATAGTCATCCAATTAATGGAGAAAGCATGTTTAGAAGGAGAGGAGAAAGAACAAAAATTATGGAAATAGAATTGAAGAGAAAAAAACAAGCTTGGATGATTAATTCAAAAAGTTATCATTCAATACATGCCTTTTTGCAACTAGTCTACACATTCTTACATTTACAACATAATTTAAAATTACATGATTAACAATAAAAATTAACGGCTGCCACCAAATTTATTTTAAACCATAGGGAAACTACTTATATCAATTATAGTTCTAAATCACTTTTGAATATTTAAGAATTACTCCCACTAATTACTTTTTTAAACCACATTTGAATCTTTAAGAATTGCTCCCACAAATTCTCTTTTTATAACATACTAACATATTTTGAAAATTATGGACTTAATGTCCCTAACAACTTTAATAGATCTTTACTTCCCAACTCCTATCTAATACTACATTAGTGATTTAAGAAATTAATCTCAAACCTTAAGAATACTTTCCTCCCACCAATTTTCTTAACCTAAAGAAATATTTAATAAGTAGCATGGTAAACAATTTTGAAATGATTAGGATACACTTAACAATTTTCATTTTTTAGCAAAATTGAAAGGGAAAATTTGGGTGAACTCAATCTAGATGACTTTAATGGACTCAAATCTTAAAATATTAAATAGTGAACATGTTAGGGAGAGATAAAGTAAAGTTAAAATGTGGATAAAAAAGCCTTAAAAAATAGTTAATAAAGGGTAAAAGAATCAAAGTCTATATTTAAAATTTGAAATCAATAAGAGATTCTAAATCAAAAAATGAAATGCAAAAGGTGTAGCACAAGTAGAGATTTAGAAAGAAGAACAAAAAATAGTGAAGAATGATAGAGTGGCATAAGGAATTTTTAGTAAAAGAGAACAAAACTCTTTAAAAATCTTTCAAATCTCTATCACTAAACTAGGCCCTCCTCTCTTTTGGCACTTTAAGGAGGACTTGGTTGTTGTTAGATACTCCTCCTGTCCACCTTACATCTATGATTGCTCTTCTCAACCCCTTTTCTCCATACTTTTAGGTCAAGTTAATTCTTTTTCTACCTTTATAGTTAGACTTTCTAGATGCCCTTCATTTCCTCATTTTGATTTGCTTTATATTATAAATTCTATCAATTTCTTGTCTTGATTTGCTCTTCAAAATGATGGTCCATTACTTACATACATGTGTTATTAACTAATCTTAAAGAAAAAAAAGGAAAATTACAAATATGATATGAATGTAATTTATATATTTACATACTTGATTCATAAGTTCTAAGCATTTTAGTGAGAACACTTGAACAAGGTGGGGACTTGGTTGCCAAATTTTAAAAAAGTTTTTGAACAAGGTAAGGACTTGCTCTTGAACAAGGAAAATCATATTATCAACCATTAAATTAAATTCATATTTTCATATCATATTAAATGCTCTCATAGAATCATCAACAATGTGAAAACATCATTAGTAGGCATGCACTTGTAATAGTTATTTAATTGTTTACTTGAATGTATTATAACATCTAACATAGAGCAAAATCATCTTAAGGAGCTAAACTGTTTTGTAGTGGATAAGAATTTATGGTAGAATGGAATCATTTTGCAAATTGATTTTAGCATATCATATCAAGAAGAAAAGATAAAATAAAAGTTAGTAAAGTCAAAGTATTTGTGACATAAAGCATTTTTGCTATTTTCATATTTTGTTTTATTTTAGTTAGAAGACATGTAATTAGCATATGACTATTTTAGTATATACATGACTAAGATTAGCTAGGGTTTATTTATTTCATCAAGTGTTGTCATTTAATCTTATCATAACCCTAGTATAAATAGGTTTGGTTGCTAGACAAATTTTATAGATTTGCTATTTTATCAAAAAAAAAAATCAATGTTTCTAGACAATAGCAATTTTCTTGTAACCATAACCCTAATTCTCTTGTTCCTACTTCAATTTCTACGTAAATTGAGTTCCTATTTTAGTTTGTTTACACTAAATTTTTTATAAGAGCCCAAAAAATTGAATTCATTGATTTATGACATATGATTGAAAATTTGTTACAAGTTGTTTAAGCTTTACAATGATAGGAACCCATGGGAGCTTAAATAGAGATACCAAAAAGTAAATACAATGTCTTAAATACACCAAAACATGGTTCTTATGGATGAAATAGGTCTAGAAGACTTTGAAAAGTCATTTCATGATATTAGAATTATTAATCATGCATTAAGAGGTGGCCTATAAGTGAGGTTGATCCATGTTATTGATTTAAATGGTGGTGGACTAAGGTAGAAGTTGTTGATTTTCATGGGAAGATGCATGTTGGAGATTATTTTGATTTGAAAACTAGCTTGATAAATTATTTTGAATGGAAGCCAATGAAAAAAAATCACAAAGTATTATTTGTCAAATTTAAGATAAAGGGTCTTGCATTTAAATGGTGGAAGAGAATTGAAGGGTAAAGTGCTCAATGAAGTAAGCCTAAAATCAATACTTGGGAACATATGGAAGTGAAGTTATGGAAACTATTTTGGCCTATTGATTATACGATGGAGCTATATGAGAAATTTCGTTTGTCAAAGCAATAGAGTATGTCTATTGAGGAGTATACTACACCTTTCAACAATTTATCTATCAAAGTTAATTTGAACAAGACCAAGTAATAATTGGCTTCTCATTATCTTATTAGTTTAAATCAATCTATTAAAGACAAGATGGGAGCTATCTGTTTGTTTAATCTCAAATATGCTTGATAATATCCTTTAATGGCTGGAAAGTGAGTTTTGCTTAATGGAGCCAAGAAATCTATTTATGGAAAATTGAATGGCAATGGACAAAAAAGCTTTTGGAATAGTCAAATGGACCAAAAAAGCAATAGAGGAGTTGCTCATATTACCAAGGTTAGTATTGTGAATGTTGCTCACTTTGACAAGAGTGAAAAGGGAAAAATTTTGGCATGATTTGGCACTAAAACTTGTTATGGTTGGGATTCTTTTAAGGCTAGCAGTAGTTCATAAGTTTGATGTTTCACACATGATGAGAGGGGATATCAATTTTATAATTGCTTGCAACAAAGAGTGACTTTAGCTGAGCTTGCAAAGACTATAACTACCAAGGAAGAGGAAAAGGAGGAAGATTGGAGGTGGTGTAGCATTTTTCTCATGTTCTTTGCAGTGGAAAGATATATGATTTGATTATTGATGGAGGGACCATGGAGAATGTGATTTCAAAATATGTAGTGGAAAAGTTGAAATTGACTACAAAGAAATGCTTCCAACTCTACAAATTTTGATGGCTCAAAAAGGGCAATGAAATACTTATTATTTCTCATTGTTTGGTTAAATTTACTATGGGGGCTGATTTGAATGATGAAGTTTTGTGTGATATTGTGCCAATGGTTGCTAATTATGATTAGCATGATATGGAGCATCACACTAAATCTATCACTTATTCCTTTTTTAAAGGTAATAAGAAGTATACCTTACATCTTCTTCAAGAAGAAGCTAAGGAGGTGATTTCTTTGTCTATACATGGCAGGGTTAATGGCTTTACATCAGCAGAAAAATCAAGAAGAAGCTAAGGAGGTGATTTCTTTGTCTATACATGGTAGGGTTAATGGCTTTACATCAGCAGAAAAATTTGAAGTCGAGTGTGGTGAAGTGGTACAAGCTGCCCAAGCTGAAAAAGAATCCAAATATGATCCATAAATGCAGCAATTGCTAGAAAAATTTTGCAGAATTGGTTAGTAATGATTTACTTCAGGGTGTGCTACCTATAAGAAGTATCCAACATGCCATTGATTTGGTCTCAAGAGAATCTTTGCCAGACCAACCAGCATATAGGATGTCTCTTATGCTGTGAGCAAAGATGCAGAAGCAAGTTGAGGAGTTACTTGCAGGAGGCCTAGTGCAAGAGAGCAAAAGTTCATATGCTTGTCCAGCTTTACCTGTCCCTAAGAAGGACAGTTTATGGAGAATATGTGTTGAAAATCATGCCATCAATAAGATACTATCAATTATCATTTTCCTATTCCACGATTGGAGGACATGCTTGATCAATTGATATGGTTTATGGCATTTTCTATGATTGATTTGAGAAGCAGTTATCATCATATCAAACTAAGAGTTGGTGATGAATAGAAAACGACTTTCAAGACACTAGATGGACTCTATGAATGGCTAGTAATGCCATTTGGACTCTATAATGCACCAAGCATATTTATGCAAGTCATGATATAGGTACTGCAACGTTTCTTGAAATCCTTTGTTACTGTTTATTTTGATGATATTTTGATTTATAGTAGTATAAAAAATGAATATCTAACCCACTTAAGACAAGTTTTTGAAGTATTTGATAAAGAACAAATTTAGGTCAACCTGAAGAAGTGTATTTTTTTATACTCTAAGGTTGTGTTCATTGGTTTTATTATTTCTAGAGAGGGATTGAAGCCAAATCCTATCAAAATTTATGCAATCAAAGGGTGGCCAGCACCTAAATCCATCAAAGAAGTTCAAAGTTTTTGTGGGTTAGCCTTGTTCTATTGAAGGTTTATGAGGAATTTCAGTTCTATTATGTGTCCCATCACTGAATGCTTGGAAAAAATGAATTTGAGTGGTCAAATTCATCATTAAATGCATTTGAAAGGGTAAAGAATTTATTGATAGAAGCTCATGTTCTTGCACAACAAAATTTTAACAAGTTGTTTATTGTGGAATTTAATGCTTCACATGTGGGAATTATCATTGCTTACAGCCAAGATGGAAGGCCAATATGGATTTTTCGATGACAAGCTATCTAATGCTCAATTGCTTACAACTTGGAGTTCTATGCTTTAGTGAGAGCTATTCATCACTAGGAGTATTATTTGGCTTATGGGAGTTTGTCTTTTGCTCTAATCATCAAGCACTATTACATTCAACTCTAAGAAGAAGCTCAATAGTCAACATGTAAGATGAAGTGTTTTTCTGGATGCTTTTAATTTTTTTGTGAACTACAAATCAAATGAAATTAATATTGCAGCTGATGCATTGAGTAGATGCTCCTTACTACTCTATGTGATAAGCACACAAATTATTAGTCTTGAAGAACTAAATAATCAATATGTCCATGACCCTTATTTTAATCAAGTCATGACTTAATTATCTAGAGCAATAGTTGCAAGAAATTTTCCTTATTGGCTTTATAATGGCTATCTTTTCAAAGGGAATCATGTGTGTATTCTTGAGGGATCCTTGTATGAACAAATTATAAGAAAGCTTCATGGTTATGGACTAAGAGGACATTTTAATAAGGACAAGACCTTGGCAATGGTGGTTGATCATTATTTTTGGCCAAAGATGTATAAATGTGTTGATCATTTTGTTAGTAGATGTCTTACATGTCAGTTTGGTAAAGGGAATTCATAAAACATAGGTCTATACACTCCTTTACCTAAAGCTAAAGCTCTGTCTTTGCATTAAAATATGGATTTCGTGTTAAGACTTCTAAAGATAATGCAAGGATAAGATTTTATCATTGTTTTGGTTGATTGTTTCTCTAAAATGACATACTTTATTCATTACTTTAAGAGTTTAGATGCCACTCATATTGTTGATTTGTTTTTCAAGGAAGTGCTAAGCAACATTTATATCTTACATCTATTGTTTCAAATAGAGATGTAAAATTTGTGAGACACTTTTAGAGGATTTAATGGAAGAAATTGGGACCTTAATTAAAGTATTCTAGCATTCATCAGCCACAAATTGATGGCCAAATTAAAGTTGTGAACAGGAGCTTGGGCAATATGTTGATATAGTTAGTGGGAAATCATGTAAGGTCTTAGGATAATGTGATACCAAAAACTAAATTTGCTTGTAATAATTTAATCAATTAAACTATTAAAAAGACATTGTTTGAAGCTACCTATGGTTTGAAGCAAGAACATGTGCTTGATCTAGAGTCATTACCATAAAAAGCTAGAGTAAGTGATGATGGGGAGGCATTTGCTGAGCATATTCACCAAGTCCTTGAGGAAGTAAAAGTTGCCTTGAAATCAAGTACTAACACTTATTCTTCTACTACATACCAAAATCAAAGGTTTAAGGAATTTGAAGAGGGTGACATGGTACTTGTTCATTTGAGGTGAGAAAGGTTCCCTAAGGGCTCTTGCCATAAGTTGAAGTCCAAGAAGTTTGGGCCATGTGACATGCTAAAGAAGATTGATTCTAATGCTTACTTGATAAAGTTGCCACTTAACTTGTAGATTAATCCTTTTTTTTTTTTTGACATTTTAGATTTACATTCTTATGAAGGTGTTAATGAAGCAGTGGTTGCAATTAAAGAAAAAGTTCATCAGTGGCCAAAGTTTAACTAAAGTCATTGAAGGGGTTCAAGATTTTAAGGAAATGAAATTGTGAAGAGGTAATCAATATTGGAGATTTCTGATCAAGTGGTTGGGAAAACTAGCAAGTGAGAGTACTTGGATTGCAAAAGATGAGTTAAAAAGGATTGATCATGATGTGTATGATGAAGCCCTCAATGTTTTCACATTTGAGACCAACATCTTCTCCACTTAGGCAGAATGACACAAAAGCATCTTTGCTATTTAGATATTTTGTTTTATTTTAGTTAAAAGACACGTGATTAGCATTAACTATTTTAATAGATAAATACGTAAGATTAGATAGGGTTTTATTTCATTAAGGGTTAAGATTTAATCTTATCATAATCCTACTATAAATAGGTTTAGTTGCAAGAGAAATTTTAAAGATTTGCTACTTCATCAAAAGATCAACATCTCTAAACCTTAACCCTAATTCTTTTGTTTCTACTCCAATTTTCCATGTAAAGTTAGCTCTTATTCTAATTTCTCTACACAAAACTAACTAGCTAGTAATTAAGGAATATGACAACTATGTTCATCTGATCAATGTTGAGATTTTGGAGAAGAAAAGGGTGTCATTGAAATGATAGTTAGCTCATCATGACCATGAATTCATTTTAGGATATTGCTAAAGCCTATGAATACAGATACAAATCTACTATCAAAAATCAAAGACTGATATATTTCTTGTGTGCCATGATGATGATTTGTTGATGATGTGAAAGGAAGATCATACCAAGCTCTAATGGATTGTGCAAAACTTGACCAAGCTCTAAGCAAATGTCACTAATCCTTGGCTCATCAATAATGCATCTTGTTATGGTGGTGGCATGATGGTGGTATAAATGCAAGCCTCCTCCACCCAAATCTTTATTCTCTATAGTTGCTTTATTGCTTTAAGGCACTAGTTTTTGGAAACTAGATTCAAATGATTGTAATGGAGCTAAGGTTGTAGCAAACATGGTGTAGCCATTGGAAAGCCTACAACCTATATCATCATTGAGTTGTGAATCATCCCCATGGATTAAACCATGGTGGTGTTAAATAGAATGAAAGGATAGACCAAGATCTTTATAAGTATTGTGGCTACTTATGTAGTAAAATAATCATCAATGTAATATTTACTCATGTTGTATAGAAAGATTCCATGTAGTTTAAAGGTTGCCAATATGGCATAAATAGTTATTATTGTAATATAAAGGAGAATTCAAAAATAAAAATTATTAATTATTGTACAAAAGTCAAATATGCAGAACAAAATAGAATTCATGTTGTATTTTAAGAATTATGTTTTGTACCGAAATGCTTATATATAAAATAAAGATCATAAATATAGTATAAAAAGGATTCTATATTATGTAAAAGGTTTATATGTAACATTAAAAGTCAATTTTAATACTATAAAATGCACCAATTAATCTATATTTCTTCAAAACCAAACAATCAATTCATACATAATATCATCTTTAAATGGTTGTTTTTGAACTTTTTTATATATTCTCAAAGCATATTATGAATAAATATATGGTTTAAGAGGTGCAGGAAAGCATGCATTTTTTTTTTTGCTTATTTTAGCTCTAATTTACATGGTTAAAATTAATTTTTTTTCTATAAGTTTTGTAGTTCTTAAAAGTTGCAACAATAATTAGAACATTAAAAGAGTTAGTCATGTCATCACATGGCAATTCATGTAATAAAAATATAGAAGTTTAGAACATATGTGTAGATTTTGAAGTTGACATTTTCTTTCTCATAGCACAACAATCTAAAAACACTATTTTATATACACATTGACTTTGATGCTTAATGTTTTGAACCAAGATTTGTGTTACTTAGTTGTTCCATAAATTCTCTTCATTTTTAAGGTTGCTATAATTTTTAACATTGCTAAGTACAATTATTAATTAATTATTATCCTTAAAGTAACTAATATGATATAAAAATCATTAGCATAGAATCCTTATCGAAGCTAGATATTTTTTCATTAATGAGTGGTGTGTAATCTACATCTAATTGTAGAATTTCTTTTAAAAATCAAAATTTATTCCTTGCATTAATATAAACAACATATTTTCATAAGTTTTTTATAATTTAAAATCTTAAATATTAATCATTCTATCCTATTTAATTACCAAAAAGGCCCTTTATGTAGTATAAAATATTATTATAGCAAAACAAGTAATCCATGTTGAATAAAAATCCTATATGTAGTATAAAAGACAATGAATGTGATACAAATGGTCATGAATATGATATCAAAAGGTATATATATATAAAAGGCCTATATGTAATATAAATGACATCTATTGTTATATAGTTAAAATGTGATATAAAAAGGATCCTTGTTACATAAAGTGCTTAAATTTAATACCAAATGGTCACACGTAGTATAAAAAGAAATCTATATTGCATAGCAGGTTAATATGAAGTATAAAATGTAATTTTTTATATTATCAAATAAATTGATTCAAATATTACTTGAAAACTAACCAATCAATCAATTGATATGTAATATCATCTCAAAATGATTGCTTTTGGACTCTTACATAGAGCCTTAAAACAAATCATGAAATCATTCAAAATAATTGCTGATAAATGTAGATTTTGAAGCTGAAATTTCTTATACTTACCAAATATTCTAAGGACACTACTTCATATACAATTTGACTTTGATACCCAATATTTCAATCCAAAAATTTATGTTACTTAATTATTTTGCAAATTATTATCTTCAAGATTGCTACAATTGCAATATTGCTAAATATAATTACCAATTAATTATTTTCCTTATGGTTTGCAATTTAGCATAAAATGTAAGATGTTAACAAGGGACATTACTACTTGTAAGGCAGCATTTCAAGATCAAGGCTAATCACCAAAATCTCAAGTATCAACTAGAGCAAAAGCTATCCACACATGGTCGATTTACTTAGTTATCCAAACCCTTTGTGTATGATTATGAGATTATACATAAGAAGGGCAAGGCAAACATGGCAGCCAAAGCACTACATAGAAAGAATAGCAACTCTATGATGCTCCTAGCCATTCCAATGCTCTCTGCATTTCATTTGGAACAACTTAAACAATCTTGGCAGGCTAATACTTGATTGAAAGCTATTCTTAAGTCATTGCAACAAAGGATAGAGAATACTTCAACTTATTCTCTCTAGGAGGAGTTGCTCAAGTTTGAGGGTAGACTAGTGGTTGGTGCTAATCTGAACATGAGAAAAAGGATCATTAACAACTGACATGTTGAATTATATGAAGGCCATGGCATAGTTTTGTCTATTTTAATGGAAAGGCCTAAAAGCAACACCAAAGCTATATTAGGAAGTGTGATACAAGCCAATAATGCAAATACGATAATGCTACAACTCTTACCTCATATAGCCATAGCTTATTCTAGAAGGTTCTCAGAGGAGTAAATCTATAGACTTTATGGAAGGTACCTATAAAAATTTGGTAAAAGACAATATTTTAGTGGTAGTGGACAAAATGAGCAAGTATGCACACTTCCTTATTTTTGCTCATCCGTATTATTGATTTTTAGGTTTAAGTATTGGCTTATGATAAGTTAATTGATCTAATCTAGTCTAACTTAATAAATTAAGAGGGTAATTAAATGAGTAGTAGTTAAAAAGGGAGTTACTAGTATACTTTCTTGTAAGAGGGTCTCTACTCTTATTCTTTCATAAAAAAAAAAAAAAGGAATAAACATAAAAACAAGGAGACATAAATCTCTAATAATAATTGGAAATATGACTTATAATTAGTCTTACATCTTATAGTATTTGGGTTGTGAAAAATAAGTCATTTCTTATGTCATTTCACTCAAATTGTGTGTGTTATTTGTGACAATGAAAAAGCTAGTTATTCAATTTGAGATCTTGAATAGAGGAACATAGTTTAATTGAGGTATTTTATTATTAGCAATAATTTTGTATGAAAATTTATGTCATTTAACTTACAACATTGGAATTAGAGTACGTTGGGGTTGTTTCCTAACATGTCTGATGTTTCTTTTTGTTGTTAATATATAAATTCTTGGGTTTGTTTAGTGAAAAAAATGAAAGAAAACTAATTGCAGAGTTGCATGTCAAATGGCTTATAGTGTGTGAAATGTGATTAGTTAAGAGACTTGTGCCATTATGTGAAATAGAGAATATTGAAGGGTTAACAATTTGCTAAGGTCACATGTAAAAGAGTATTATATTATACAAGTCTAGTTAGATTCATTATGGACTAAGGTATGGCCTACACATGAATAATGTTAGGTTAAGTCAGGCACAACCTATCATCAAAACTTAGGTTAGATCAAGAACTTTCAATTAGTGGTCTAGGCTTAATGTGTCCTATTTTAGGCACAACATGGCCCATTATGTGTTAGTTTCTATTTTTCATTATACTATTACATATTAATATAATATTTTAATTTTTCACAACATGCCACATCATGGTCTAAATTTGAAAGTAAAATTACTACTCACCATAAAGAGATTAAGAGACTTATTGTGTCTTAAATGAAAATAAAATTAATATTATTCGCATGATTATGCTAAGAAATATGATAATTAGTCTCATTAAAGTGTTTGAGAAATATTTCACTTGTCAAATGACATGGTTTGCCTGTAAACAAATTTTGGAGGTACATTTATGATTAAGCTAAAGGACTCAATATAACTATTAAATTCTAAACTAAACATTTAATTGATAACATTAATAAAGGATATTAAGTTAGAATTGATCATATTAATTTAGACCTCCATTCAAGCAATAAGTACATGTTACAATTTAATCTTCTTTCAAAAGATTAAGAGCACATATAAACAATGACAAATAATAAGTGTATTTTGGCATTTTATGAAGTTGCTTAGTCTTCTTTTGTGTGGCTTAACTCACTAAGCAAACATTTAATACTTTTATGTGACTCAAGTGTTAAGTCCATTATTAGCAGTAGTCTACAAAAGAGTTACAAAAGGAAAAACCAATTGGCATGAGATGTTAACATGTCATTGAATAGAAGGACAAGACCAACTATTAAGTAAACATGTTAGTGAATAAAAGGACAAGACCAACTATTAAGTAAACATGTTAGTGAATAAAAGGACAAGACCAACTATTAAGTAAACATGTTAGTGAATAAAAGGATAAGACTAATAATTAAAATTAAGGCATGTAGGATCAAACATTGCTAAATGCATTTGAATTTATTGAATTAGAAGAGAAACATGGCCTATTGCCTATCTTTTATTTGTACTTGTGTTGCTCATTTAGTACTACTCATTAGATTTTATCTTATGTAGATTGTAGATTTTTAAGTAATGAATTGTATAGTATGAGAACTTAAAGCATGAATGAAACATCAATGATTGCTGTTAGAATACAATAGTTATGTAGAGAATTATTTGAATACTAAAAGGTAAAGTTACTTGCAAATGAGACTGCACCATGGTTAAATCCAATTTGTATGTGATATCCCTTAAGCACCTTAAATAAGACATGATTTGGTCCTTGCCATAATCCTTGTCTTTAGGTCAAAGCTTAAACTTTCATGACCATAGTATGAATGTTTAAGGTGATATTATTTATTAAAAGTTTTACCAAATAGATTTAATTAAGTGGAGAGTGAAGTTCATAATATTGATCATTGTTCCTTGATTACATCAACTTAAACAGAGCCTTTATGTCAACATTTAGTTTAAGAGATTAGGTCATGTTAGGCAACAAAGGATTAAGAGTTAAACTACAGAAAAGTCTATTAGACTTTCTCCCTCATGTTGATTAGCCCATATATAAGTATGATCTAATTGGAAAAACAAAATAAATACATTTAAAAGGCATTTAAAGCTATATATATATTTGCTATCAATCCATTTATGATATTTTTGGGCTAATGATTATAAGGATAAGGTTTTTAAACTCTAAATTTCATTATATTTATTAATGGCTTCAATCATTTGGTCATATATATAATCTTTCATTAGTCTATGCAGAGGAGTGCTTTAAGATGAAATTTGTGTGGTTGAGAATCAAAAGATATGGAAAGAAGAGTTAATGAAATGACAAAATTTGACTAAAAGCATGAGCACTTATTAATTCATTGTAATAGGCTTTATAATGAAAATATTGGAACATGGAAATTAGCCATTCAAGGAAACTTGTAATAAAATGTTATTGTAATAGGAAGAATAGCAAGTTGTAAAAACCTAAAAAGTAAGAATAATGCAAGGAAGAAATTTGTCAATATCATCATTATAAGATGCATAAGAGAGTCACATCTTATATATTTAACTTTGTACCTTGAATTCAATTATTCCTTACCTTATAAGCTAAAGGCAAATAAGAAGTTTGGCCTAAATAGTTTATAGCTTCAAGGTCAGCTGCTATTATTCATAACCTTTCCCTAAAGAGTGAAACTTGTGACCATAGATGCAAAAAATGTATTTTTGAGGATCTAATGAATTCTCCAATAAGGCATAGTGTTCATTGATGAAGGAGCATGTAGAAGTGTGAGTAAATTAGACTAATGAGATATCATAATCTAAAGGAAACAAGTTTGTGTGAATAGTAAGATTATGAGTCAAGTGGTGCACTAAACAATTGAATTGAAATATGTAATGATGTATCTCATCCCATTTCAGTTAGCGGGGACACCATACCAATTGAATTTGGTATTTGAAATTTCAACAACATGAAAGTAGTCATAAGATAATCTCACTTAAGAATTTTATGTATTCAAAGGGATGTTAAGTTATCTCCTTGTTAAGATGGTTGAGAACTTAAAGCAATATGGGATGCTCTCTTATTTCTTCCTTAATGTGAATGGCACATAATAGTAGAATAAGAAGTCAATGAAATCTAATCATGTCTAAGACATGATAGTTTTCCATTTAGGTGTAAAAGAATAAAAAATTAGCTAAGTCTTAAATATATGATAAGTAGATAAATACAATAATATAAAACTCATTTAATAGGGAAAAAATGTACCTAATAAGAGGACACATTAGTTTGTAAATCTTAAGGTTTATACTTAATTCACCATATTCTCATCATAGTGGCACATTTAGATCTAGAATTACATAAAACATGAGAGGAAGTTGCTTTCTTTTGTGAAAAATTTGTTAAAACATATGTACTAGATTGTATAATGTTTGACCTAAAACAATTATTAATGCATGGTATTGAAATTGCAGTAGGAAAGATTTATATGGATTTGTGGTTATCCATAATGAGTCCTATACGTTTGTTATGCATTTGACTACTTAGTTTATAATTCTATATCTTCATGTTGGTAAACTATGAGTGATTTAAGATTATGAATAGTTAATTAAAATCATTAAAGAATGGTTATCTTATACTTAAAGGTCGAATGACAATTATGAGTTATGTGGAAATAATTGTCCTTAGTTTAATGATGAAACCAAAAAATGGTTTAAAAGATTTCTTAAACAATTTCACTAGAAAAATGTAACCCAATTGACACTCTATAATAAAGTCAAAGAATTGGATCTTACATTATATATGTTGACTTCTTAAATCAAATAGTAAATTAGTAATGATATCACATTTTAATACTATAATTGGCAAATAATATCACATTTTTAAGTTGTACAATATACCTTCAAGTCAATAATAGTTTTGGCTCCATACATGCTTAAGAAATGTAATCAATTTGTTTATTGGAATTTTTTATAGGCACTCGAGAAATATAACTTTAGAATAATAAGTTGATTAAATTCTAAATGGTAGATGAATTTGCTTGCTTGCATAATGGTAATACCATTACACTAAAAAGTATGAAGTATACGTGTAGAGCCTTATGTAAATTAAAGCAAAATTTGAAGTATGTGTTTTGTTGTATTAAGTGATAAAATTTGCTTTAAAAGAACTTTGAAATGTTGAAAATTTCCATATACTATGACTTTCTTTAGATAACAATTTTGTAAGTGATACTTGAAAGACTTCGAGCAAGACTTTAAACTCAAACATATTGACTTTAAGTACAACTTGATGAGAGACATGATAATGTAGATGAAAAATTCTCATAAGCCTTTCAAAATTAAGCAAAAGTTTATAAATTTGCATAAAGTACAATAAAAGTTATGGCACATAGGTTATTATTGGACTAGGTAATTGCTTCAATCACTTGGAGAGTGAGTGAAGATGCGACTATTTGAGTAAAAGGGAACAACTTAACGAAATCAAACTTAAAATTATGGGTCACCTTGAAAGAGTCAGGATATGGCCTTGAAGAACGAAGGGAAAAGTAAGGCTGGTATAAATTGTCCACTACCCATATAACTTATAAAAGGCTAGATATGTGATCTCAATTTGTAATTTGAACTATGAGTACTTGGAGAACTTAGATTAAATGTTTGGGAGCAACTAAATCAAGATCTACATGATGAGTTATCATAAAACTAAGTAAAATGACATAGGCTTTAAAGAAGAGAAAACTCGTCATAACACATGATTTATACCATTTGTACTAATTGATCAATCAATAAGGAAAGTAGAAGAATTAATGCCTTCTTCTTTGCTATGTGAGTCTCTTAAGGCAATAATAGAGCCTTTATATGCTTTATGTTATTATTAATTATATCTTGAGGTGTCAATTTAATGGTCACTATTTTAGCAAGTTATTATTTACAATCATGAAAGGTTCTACCTTCTATATATGCTTTGGTTCTTCACTATAAGCCATGCTAATAATTGTTATTTTTTCCTTAATGTTTGTAGCCACTATGTTTTCCTTAATAAGCACATAGTTTGAGCTTCCAAGTGCATATGTGCTCGCACATCACATGACTCATTTACCAAGTATGAAATGATGTTTGAGAAAATCAAATTGTTGGTTTTTGGGTTTGAGTATCCACCCAAGATATGAGGATCCATTAGGTGTAAATGGAAGATGTTGATTTTTGGGTTTGAGTATCCACCCAAGATATGAGGATCCATTAGGCGTAAGTGGAAGATGTTGATTTTTGGGTTTGAGTATCCACCCAAGATATTGACTTCATTTGACCCATTAAATTAAGTGAGTAATTGAATAGGGAGTAGTACACTCTCTTATAAAAGGGTCCTTACTCTTATTCTTTGATAAAAAAAATGAATGAATGTAAAAATAAAGAGACACAATTCTTTGAAAACAAAGAAAAAAAATAGCCTATGTTTGTTCTCAAATCCTATGGTAAAATCTATGGAAAATGAATGATTTTCTATGTGATTTTACTCAGGCCATGCATTGCTTGTGATGATGAGAAAGTTGGTAACTCAACCAAAGATCCTAGACTATGGAAGGTACTCTTGTGTTGTTATTTTATTTTAAATAGTAATTTTGTATAGAAATTTATGCCTTTAAATTTCCAACTAATATAAAGCCAATAAGGTAGTCTAATGGTTCCTTGATCACATTTTTAAGGTACTATACTCCATGAGGTGATCATTAGTAATAAGGATATAGTATTTCTCATCAATTTTGGCAAGAGCTCTTCAACTTAATGATATGTAGCTTCACACTTCCACAAACATACCATCCTTAAATTGATGTTTATAATAATGTGATGAACATGTGTTTAGAGACTTATCTTAGGTGCACCACAAACTCTCATCCTCACATATGGGTCTAATGGCTACACTTATCTAAATGGTAGTACAATATTCATTTTCACTCTTCCATTCCAGTGAATCCTTTTAAAGCTCTTTATGGGTATCCTCCTCCCATTCATTGGTCCTATATACTTGGAGACTTTGAAGTGGCCTTAGCAAATTAGAATTTGCAATTACAAAAAATTATTATTAAACTATTTTAGTATTATCTCCATCGTGCTAAACAAAGGACGAAGTATTTGGCTGATAAGCATTGGAGATAAGACATACTTGAAGTTGCAAGACTATAGGTAGCAATCCCTAGAATCAAGGTCATCAAAGAAGGGAGCCCTTAAGTTCTTTTGCCTATTTCCTATAATTACAAAAGAAGGAATAGTTACTTATAAACTCCAACTTCCATCTCATACTGGTGTTCCATATTTCATAGTTCACAACTTACTTAGGAACAACTCAACATGTCACCTTTGACCTACTCATGGAAGTACTTGCTTTGTCATGTGTCACAATTCCCTTGGCTATTCTAGACAAATGTATTGTATAAAGAGAAAATAGACCAATCACTCAAGTCCTAATTTAGTGGTTGAATGGCCAAGTTCCAACTTAGGAATTTCTTTATGACTTATAACAAAAGTTTCCCACATGTACCCTTGAGGACAAAGGTTCTTAAAGGGAGGGTTTTTTATGCACAGGTTTCCTATATGCACCCTCTAACCCACTATGAAATTTGGAGTTCTCTCAAGTATGTTAATGAGTGATTATCTACTAAAGCTGGAGAGTCAACTCCTGGATCCAAGTGTCCTAAGCAACCAATTGTTGTGTTAAGTTTTGGTTTTCCTAAGAAAATGACCCCATATACTACGTAGGCTTGTCTATCTAATGTGTGTCTCTTCAGTGAATAGTGTGACATTTGCATTATCTAATTGCACTTAAAGGTAAGTGTTCTTTTACTAAAGGGTGTTTTGTAGTTTACGTAGATTTGTTTCGATTGCCCTTAAGTCCTAAAGTGCTTATTTGCCTTTAAAGGTCCTCAAAACATTTCTTGACATGATTGTAGGTGTGTTCAATGATGATCATATTGACTAGACTGATGGTTTAAGACAATATTCAACAAATTGGGAAGTAAATGCTTTCCAAAATGAATTGTATGAGATGACATAAGAAGGATAATAAGACAAAAAGGAAATGTGTTATTGTTAGCAAATAAAATAGAAATTAGATTCTAAATCCCACGAGTGTTTTTTCATCAATTATGGAATTGATGAATTCAAATATCATCTCTAAGATGATTGAAATAGAAAAATCATTCAAAGTAAAAATTTCATATTCAATGAAAATATTCTCTATAAAAATAGACATGTTGTAGAATTTGATAGTGTAGAGAAGCATGCTAGAAAAGGGGGAATATACTAAGTTTAAGGAAATTTCAAAAGAAGATGTGGGTGCAAAAGTATTAGAAAATTTTAAAAATATTTGAGTACAATCACAACCTAGGCTTTAGGCTCACACATTTCATTAATAAGTGGCATCATAGTCGATGGTTCAAGAAAAGGGACGAATATTGACTACACATGTTTCCTATTGGCTCTATAAGGAAGGAAGATATAGATTACACTCACTAAGAGTAAAGCCTAGGTGGAGTGGTAAGGTGTGGCTCCAAAAGAAGAGTGGTAACACATATGCTCCCAATGTGGCTCTCAGAGCATTGGTAGATGCACATTTGGATTAGGCAAAGCAAGGTTAGCTCACAAATGGGCTTAATATAATAGTAATGGGCTCTTGGCATGTTCAAGCAAAGTAAGCCCAATGTGTAAGAGATTCACACTTAAAGGGGAGTATTTAAGTGTGAATGTGTGAATTATGTGGTTATAAAATCTCATATTGAAAAAGAGAGGGAGTAGTAAGTAACATATAAGTGGAAAGGACACATAAGCCCAATATCTTAAAGTTTTGGGTTGAGATGTGACACAAGCCCTTGAGTCAATTGCTTATTCAGACCTTACTTTGATTTCTCCCTAGTTTAGGCTTTTATGTTTCCCCAACAATTGAATGGATCTAAACTAGGCCAAAGGTCCCAAAAACTCTTTCCCCTTATCGTTATTGGCTAATGTGAGAGCAAATAATATGAGTGAGAGATTTTAAGACTATCTTATATAGAAGCCATAGGCTTTATGAAAGACTCATACTTTCTATTGTCTAAGCTGTGAATGGTAAAAGTTAGGTTTTAGAACTCAATGAGTGTACGCAATTAAGGCTATGATGTAAATGACAATCATAAATATGCGAGAAGTAAATAAAGTACTTAATAGGAAATACAAGAAAGCACAGAAATAAAATAAGTTAAAGCAACTTGTTTCTTAAGTGAATTCCCTAGTGGAGTTGCCAAGCTATCATGATAAGCTACCTGGGAGAGGTTAGTAGACACAGAGGGAGGCATAAAATTTGGTGGCCTAAGTCTTTCTTGCATTTCTAAGGAAAGTGTGTTAGGATAAGAGGGGAGCATATTGGTTGATTTCAAAATCACCACCAATCATTTTAAGTGCAATTGGAACACCTTAGTGATTTAATTTGCTTTACCCAGATTTGTTGCGGTTTAGGAGTCATTTATATTTAGCAAAAGATGCAGCCAACCCAAATGTCCATCATAAGTGACGATATTACTCTTCATTCATCTTATTTTTTTACACTCTTTCTTGTTGATACTTTATTCTTTTCTCTCCATTTTTTTATGACTATCTATCATTACACACACTCATTTTTTATGGTAGAAAAAATTATTTGTGTTTACAAACTAACCCAGGGTGCTTTGGAATAGTGTTGGCATTGGAAACTTTATGTCTTATGTTTTCCCTCTTTTTGTTTTTTTATCTTCTCCCTATTTTATCTTTTTCTTTATTTTTCCTTTTTCTTTTCTTGGCCTTTAGGTGCCCTATTCACTTTCCTTATTTCTTTGGCACACTTCAATTGTTTTGCACTATTCACCTTCCTACTTTTTGTGCTAATTCATCTTTAACCCTTTTGAATTGGAATTTATCAAAACCAAGCCTCTTGATTTGATTTCTTCTGGGATTGAGGCTTATAATGTGAGCTTGCTTTTTTTTTTTTTTTTTTTCCTGTTTTTGGCTAGTTGATTTGTGGTATGAGCGTGTTTGTTATTGTCAACATCAAGACATCAATGACTTCTAATCAAGGCATGAGACACGTTGGTGTATAGCTAGGAGTCTCTTGAGTTAATCAACATTGGTTTTATGCATCATCTATTGCCAAAATCTGATGATTAAGGTGATGAAAGCTAAAGGGGTAGTGGCCTTTAGAGCATCTATTACCATTTTTTAGCAAGCCTTCTAGTGCAAGAGACTCACTAGTGAATAAATGGACCTTTAATGATTCAATTGGTCTGGGTCTTGGGCCAGACAACATCAATTGGTGGTGCATGCAAATGTGTTGATTGACAGTGACATTTTGGTGACTAGCAATGACTTTCTAACAACCTTCAATGATTTTCCAATGACACTTTAGCAACCGCCTTAGGATGGTATAAGCCTTTCCATATGCTTTCTTACCTCCTTTTTTTTTTTTTTTTGTTATGTTTATTTTGATTCTTTCCTTTTTATAGTATATAGAAATATTTGAATAAAAATGAAAATAAATTGAAAAACATACTAATTCTTACCTTTCTCATCAGTAAGGGATGAATTAAGCTGAGTGAAAGCAACAATGTTGGCTAGATAAGTGTTTATTTGTTGATTTTGTGAAAAATTGAAGAAGTATTAGTGTGTGCTATGAAACAATGTCTCAGCTAAATGAGTTAATTTGAATTTAATGGTCCAAATTAATGTCTTTGTGCATTTGAGTTCTCTATTGGTAAAATAGTGTCTTTGATTTAATATTTAGCTATTAATATTTACCTTAATCATAATTATGAATTTATTATGACTCATTTAAGTTGATGAATGTCCTGGAAAAATGTCATAAATGGAAAGGATAAAAGGAAAAGAAAATTGGAAGCTTGTATAGTCCTATTGTGGGTATCTTGGTTCCAATTATGGTTGATCAATGAGTTTGATCTCTTTTTATGGGTAGCAGCTTAAACATAGCATTGGGAAAATTTTGTGATGACATGCTATTGTTGCCTATACTCCTTTCTAGTGGCTTTAGGGGCTTTGGATGCATTGGCTTGGTTGAGTTTTTTGGTGCCAAATTAATTAATTGGCTCCTCTAAACTCACTAACTCTCTGCTCATTTTTCTTGTTTTTTTTTTTTTTTTTGTCTCTCCAAATTTGTTACCTTTTTATTCTTTCTTTGCATCTGATTGATTTTTTGGCCTACTCCTATTCTTTCCTCATTAATGAGGCTAGCCTTTATAAGTAAATTGGCCTAGTATTAGTTGTTCATCTCTAATTATTGTTACTAGACAATGTAGATTACCTTACTTTTTGATGAGTAGCTAAGATTGGCTTTTACATTTAATGTTGTGTGGACTTTTGATCTACAAAATTTGCACTTGGGTTGAGCTATTAGGCCTCACAAAGAGGACTAATGAACTGATATTGTCACAATAGGATGGTTGATCTAGGGTCTTCAAGAAGGGGAGGACCCACTTTATGGTTTGATGAGATGACTTATACCCACAAGCAATTTTTAGCTTTGGGTTTAGTTTGAGAACCCAAGGGGTTGCCAACTCTTTCTTTTAAGGTAGGTGTATGTTATAATTGTATATTGAACTGTATAAAGTGATTATAGTAATATAATATTTTTTTTCTTCTATTCAATGAACATTTTATTTTATTTTATTTTATTTTGCAACTTTTCATTTTTTTTCATTTTCAACCTGTGATCTAAATGCAATTTATGAAGAATAACTATGTGCATCAAATTCCAAGAATGAGTGTGAGACTATCCTTGATTAAGGCAAACAAAATAGGCATATAACATGGCTCAATAGACTTTATACAAGTTTAAGGACAACTTAGTTAAGGAGTTTAGACAAAATAGGGCATACCTTATGCTTTTTTTTCCACAACTTACCTTGTTTTTTTTGGGAGGGTCATGCGTGTTATTTAGTTATTTTATAATTTTAATAGGTTAAATAATGTTTTAATTTAATCTAAATATTCTTAATCCTTTATTTAAAATTTTGTTAGGCATGTTCATTTTTTCCTATTTTATTTTGGATTCTATTATATTTTGGATTTGCTATTCTACTTTAAATTATATATATATATCTATATAGGCATGTAATCTATTTTGTGGGGGTTGTCTAATTGATTTTTAATAAATTTGAGAAACTTTTCTCTTTGATTCTTTTAAGAACTTTGGAACTAATCAAGATTACTCTTATGGCATTTTAATTCTAATTTAGATCTTTGGTTGGTGTTTTCTTTATAAAATATGTGTGAAGGTTTTTTCTTTCTACTCTTGTTAAACCTCATTTAAATTTTTTGGGGTTTCAATTCCTTAGTTTGCTTATGGGTCTTATTGTGCTCTTTGGGGTTCTCCTCATCTTGGTATCTAAGTAGCAAGGTTGAAATTAGGTTGAATTAGTATTTGCTTGCCATGAGTATTCTAAGGAAAGGAAGGGGAAGTTGGCAACCATGGAGTTCAATAATTATGCTATAGTTTGATGGGATTAGCTTATGCAAAATAGGCATAGAAATTGAGAGCTCCTTAGTGAAACTTGGAAGGAGTTGAAGGTTGTGATAAGGAGACAATTTATTCCTAGTTGTTACTATTGTGATCATTTTCAAAGACTATAAAGCCTTACTCAAGGACCTAAAAGTGTTAAGGATTACCATAAAGAGATGGAAATCGCCACACTAAGGGTGAATGTAGAAGAAGATAAAAAAGCAACCATGGCTCAATTTTTGCAAGGATTGAACCATGATATAGTTAATGTGGTTGAGTTGCAACACAATGTGGAATTAGAAGATATGGTGCATATGACAAAGATAGTAAAAAGGCAATTTAAGTAAAAGAGCACCACCATTAAATATGGGTTAAATTCAGGTTCCTCATCTTCTTGGAAACCAAATTAGGCCAACAAGGATGATAAGGAAGTTTTTAAGTCTAAGGCCAAAGCAACTAAGGTTAAAGGAATTGGAGGGAGCAATGATTAGTGTAAAATAGAAGCTATACAATGCCAAAATTGAAATATCAATTGTTTTCATTACCTAAGGAGAAGGCACATTTCATTACAATATTACTAGCACTATTTTGATTGAAAAGCTAAATTTGCTTACTATAAAACATCCAAGGTCATATAAACTATACTGGTTAAATGAGTATAAGGAAATCGAGGTAAATAAGGAAGTGTTGGTTTCATTCACAATTAAGAGATACAAAGATTAAGTGCTTTGTGATGTGGTTTTAATGCATGCTTGTTACTTACTATTGGGGAGGTTATAGCAATATGATAGGAGGGTGATGCATGATGGCTTCTTCATTCATTATGAATTGAAACCAATCACTCTTAATCCATTATTTCCTTGCTAGGTTTACAAGGACTAAGTGAGAGTTAAAAAAGAGAGTTAGTTAAGAAAAAAAAAAATGAGGGTGAGAATAAGAAAAACCAAAAAAGAACATTTGAAAAATGAGTCAAAAAAGAGAGAAAAAGTTGAGAGTGTTGAAAAGAACAAGGGAGAATCAGCAAGCATTTATGCAAAAAGAAAGTGATGCCAAGGTTGCATTTTTAACAAAACAACTTATGTTTGTGCTTTTGTACATAGATGTGTATTTAACTACTAATGCATTTAACCCTTCTTTGCTTATTGTTATTAAATCTCTTTTGCAAGATTTTAAAGATGTATTTATTAGTGACATTGCTAATGGTTTACCACCTGTAAAGGGAATTGCTTATCAAATTTAATTTATCCCTCAAGCAATGATTCCATACAGACCTACATACAAAGTATCCTTAGGGAAAAGAAGGAACTTCAATGGCAACTTGAAGAGCTCAAAAAGAAAGGACACATGAGAGAAAGCATGAGTTTATGTGTAGTTCTTGTACTACATGTGCATAAGAGGGATCAAACTTAGCGCATGTGCATTGTTGTCGTATAGTCAACAAAATCACTATATTGGCATAGGGCTTATTTTAATGCAAGAGTGGTGACCTATTGCATTCTTTAATGTAAGATTAAATGGGATAGCGCTTAATTATCCAACTTATGATAAGGAGTTTTATGCACTGGTAAGGGCCTTAGAGACATAGCAGCACTATCTTTGGCTTAAGACTTTCATGAGCCATACGAACCATGAGTCCTTAAAACATTTGAAGAGATAAGGTAAGTTGAATAAATGGCATGCTAAATGGGTGGAATTCCTTAAGACATTTCCTTATGTGATCAAGTAGAAACAAGACGATGAAGACATTATGGCTGATACGTTATCTTAAAGGTATGTGCTTATCTTTACTTTAAATGCAACATTGTTAGGATTTAAGCATAATAAAGATTTATATGTTAATGATCCTAATTTGGCTAATGTATTTAATGCATACAAAAAGGCTACCTTTGGAAAATTTTATAAGCATGATGGGTTCTTATTTAGAGAAAATATATTATGTGTGCATAAGAGCTTTTTAAGAGAATTACTAGTAAGGGAAGCTCATAAAAGAGGTTTAATGGGAGAATTTGGTGTTACAGCCAAACCTCAGAGGGTCGGTGGGTGCATGTACAAAAGTTCCCTGCCACAATGCCGATTGCCAACTGAGGCAGCACGGGGACGTGCAGTTTAAAGGGGTCGGGAATGATGTGTCCCACATCGGTTCCTGAGGGGGTCTTTGGGCTGTTTATAAGGGTTAGGTCAATCCTCCATTCTTGAGCTAGCTTTCCTAACTCTGAAATGACCCGTTAGACCACCCTCATGAGCTTGTGTTACAACCAACTCCCTCAAAGAACTCATAGGCATGCATAAACGATTTTCCCTAAATAAGAAACCCTTATACCTATAAAACTTCTCAAAGGCTGACACCTCACATGCTCTATATACATTAGCAAAGTCAGGATCATTCACATATAAATCCTTAATGTGTTCAAATCCTAATAAGTTTGCAGTAAGTGTAGAGATAAGGGCATACCTGCGAGATAATGTGTCAGCTACCACATTTTCCTTACCACTGATGCGAAAAACCCCAAAAAGACGTGGCTTAGGGACCCAACGCACACAGGGAATCAAAGAACAACTAGGAAAGCTAAACCAGAGTTTAATATCACAAACCCTAGACCCACTCTGGGAAGGAACACGAACCTAGCGTATTTAAGAAGGATATGGACGCCACACTCCAAAAAAGAAGGGAATTGGGAGTGATAAGTCGATTAGAACGCCACAAGAAATACCTCTTAATAAGTTCTTTAGTCCCTAAAAGAACCGAAAGAAAAACCCTTGCTTTCTATTTCACTCAAAGTTGTCTGACTCTCCAGAGCTTACAAGGGGAGCCTATTTATAGGCTAAGATAGCAATCCTAAAGAGGCACAAATTCCTACTGAGGACAAATCCTTATTTTGGAGGAATTCCTAATTGTGGACAAATTCCAACATAAATAATAAACTCTTATTTAAGAAGAAATGCTATTACTTATTCTGACCTATTAAGTATTCTAATTATATTAATTAGGGCTGGACTCCTTGTCAAACTTGAATTCGCCCCATTTAAAGCTGGGTTGGCCTGAATGTCCTGAATTAGCCCATTTAGTGCTTCTTTAATCTTTTTGGCTCTAACTCATGTTATTGGGCCTTCTGGGATGTGCAATGGACCTCTTGCAACCATTGAAGCCTTCCACCCATCATCTCTATGGTTCTCATCATTCCCCCTCTCCTCAAAAGGATTCATCCCCGAATCATCACCTACATCAAAAGGGGAAAGATCAGAAACGTTAAATGTTGCACTCACATTATACTCACCAGGAAGATCCAACTGATAAGCATTGTCATTAATTCGGGCTACAACTTGAAAGGGACCATCTCCTCTGGGTTGTAGCTTTGAACGCCTTTGAGCTGGGAACCGTTCCTTGCGTATATGCACCCAAACCCAATCACCAGGTTCAAACACCACCTTCTTTCGTCCCTTGTTGACATGGGATGCATGGTGCTCAGTTTGTTTTTCAATATGTTGTCGCACCTTCTCATGCAATTTTTTTATCATGTCAGCCTTGCATTCCCCATCTAAGCTGGCATACTCATTGACAGCTATAGGTACTAAATCCAAAGGAGTCAATGGATTAAAACCATATACAATTTCAAATGGAGAGTAACTAGTAGTAGAATGAACACTCCGATTATACGCAAACTCAACATGTGGTAAGCAATCTTCCCATGTTTTCAAATTTGTTCGAATAATAGCACGCAAAAGAGTAGAAAGAGTTCGATTAACTACCTCAGTTTGCCCATCAGTTTGTGGATGACAAGTAGTTGAAAACAATAGCTTAGTACCTAACTTATCCCATAAAGTCTTCCAGAAGTAGCTTAAGAACTTTGTATCTCGATCTGAAACAATGCTTCGTGGCATGCCATGCAAACGTACTACTTCTCTAAAGAATAAGTCAGCCACGTTGTTTGCATCATCAGTTTTATGACATGGGATGAAGTGTGCCATTTTTAAAAATCTATCAACAACAACAAATACAGAATCCCTACCCCTTTTTGTTCGTGGCAATCCTAGTACAAAGTCCATAGATAAATCAACCCAAGGATGGTTAAGTATGGGTAAAGGGGTATACAAGCCATGAGGTAAAACTCTAGATTTAGCTTGTTTGCATGTTATGCATTTCGCACATATCCTCTCAACATCTCGTTTCATTCGTGGCCAAAAAAAATGTTCATTTAAGACATCTAGGGTTTTCCTAACTCCGAAATGACCCATTAGACCACCCTCATGAGCTTCTCTTACAACCAACTCCCTCAAAGAACTCATAGGCATGCATAAACGATTTTCCCTAAATAAGAAACCCTTATGCCTATAAAACTTTTCAAAGGCTGACACCTCACATGCTCTATATACATTAGCAAAGTCAGGATCATTCACATATAAATCCTTAATGTGTTCAAATCCTAATAAGTTTGTAGTAAGTGTAGAGATAAGGGCATACCTGCGAGATAACGTGTCAGCTACCACATTTTCCTTACCTTTTCTATATTGGATGATGTAGGGAAAGGTCTCAATAAATTCAACCCACTTGGCATGTCTTTTGTTCAACTTTCCTTGTCCCTTCAAGTGCTTCAAAGATTCATGGTCAATATGGATGACAAACTCTTTAGGCCAAAGGTAATGTTGCCATGTCTCCAAAGCCCGTACCAATGCATACATCTCTTTATCATAAGTAGGATAATTAAGGCTTGCTCCACTTAGCTTTTCACTAAAGTAAGCAATTGGGCACCTTTCCTGCATCAAAACAGCTCCAATGCATTGGCATCATACTCAATCTCGAAAGCTTTTGCAAAGTTAGGTAAAGCAAGTAAAGGTGCAGAACTTAATTTTTTCTTGATGCAATTAAAAGCCTTGTCTTGGTCACTACCCCACCTAAAACTCATGTTCTTTTTGATAAGCTCAGTGAGTGGTGCGGCAATGGTGCTAAAGTCTTTAACAAAGCGTCTATAGAAACTAGCTAGACCATGAAAGCTACGCACGTCACTAGTTGACTTAGGTGTAGGCCAATCACAAATTGCCTTAACTTTTTCCTCGTCAACCTCAACACCTTTAGCACTCACAACATAGCCATGAAATGTGATTTGATCAGTACAAAAGGAACATTTATGTAAGTTAGCATACAATTTCTCAGAGCGTAAAACACTTACAACAGAACGTAAATGATCAAGATGATCTTCTAGGGTTTTACTATAGACCAAGATATCATCAAAATACACCACTACAAATTTACTAATGAATGCACGTAAAACATGATTCATTAGTCGCATAAAAGTGCTTAGTGCATTAGTGAGACCAAATGGCATAACTAGCCACTCATACAACCCATACTTAGTTTTGAAAGCTGTTTTCCACTCATCTCCCTCTCTCATCCTAATCTGATGATATCCGCTTTTCAAATCAATCTTAGAAAAAACACATGACCCATGTAATTCATCTAACATGTCATCTAATCTAGGTATGGGGTGACGATACTTTATAGTGATTTTGTTGATTGCTCGACAATCAACACACATCCTCCAAGTCCCATCTTTTTTTGGTACAAGTAGGATAGGCACAGCACATGGACTCATGCTTTCCCTCACATATCCTTTGGACATAAGCTCCTCAACCTGCCTTTGAAGCTCCTTTGTCTCCTCAGGATTACTCTTATATGCTGGCCGGTTAGGGATGGATGCACCTGGGATGAAATTAATTTGATGCTCAATTCCTCTATTAGGTGGCAATCCACTTGGGATATCGTCAGGGAATACATCTTCAAATTCCTGCAATAATGCAACAACAACACTAGGCAAAGATGAGTCAAACTTGTTAGTGTTAAAATAAGCCTCCTTGTACAAAAGTACAATCATAGGTTGTTTGGCATAGAATGCTCTTTTGACATCACTTCCTTTTGCATAGAGATTTTCTTTTTTCTTCTCTTTTTCTTGTGTCCTCACGTTTTCTTCTCTTTCTTCTCTTTTATCAATCTCTCTTTTCTGTTCACTCTCATTTTTAATCCTTAATTGATCCTCATATGCTTGTTGAGGTGATAATGGTACAAGAATGACAGGTTTTTCGTTCATTACAAGGGAATATCGATTCTTGAAGCCATCATGCATAACTCGCCTATCAAATTGCCATGGTCTTCCTAATAGAATATGTCCCGCATGCATGGGTACAACATCACATAAAACTTCATCACGGTACCTTCCGATAGAAAATGATACGAGCACTTGCTGATTTACCTTCACTTCACCACTCTCATTCAACCACTGTAGTTTATATGGTCTAGGATGCTTCATAGTAGGTAGATCCAGCTTCTCAACCATAGTTGTGCTAGCAACATTAGTGCAACTCCCACCATCAATAATCATACTACATACCTTATCTTTGATGAGACACCTTGTCTGAAAGATGTTATCTCGTTGCACCTTATTTTCTTCTTTTGCTTGTACATTCAATGCTTGCCTCGTAACGTGAGCTACTCCGTTAACTGGATACTCCTCTCCATCACATTCACCCTTTGACGGTGGCACAGAATCATCATCTAATTCACTTTCAGTTTCAACATGACCGTTACTTCTCAGGATCATTGCATGCTTATTTGGACTTTGAGATGCAATGTGACCCCTGCCCAAACACTTAAAACATTTAATATCTCTATTTCTACTCAGTTGGGGTTTGAATGTACCTGTCTCCTTGCTAGAACCCACATTCTTGTGCTTGGGTAGCTCGGCTTTGGACTTGTAATTGGCCATCTCGTCCTTTTTACTCCAGTTTGGCTTCCATGATGAGGTAGAACCAGAATTCTGCCCAACCCGTGTGGAGCCCTTTCGTTTAAGTTGCCTTTCAACTTTCATGGCCATGTGCACCATGTCTTCCAATTCCACATAGTGCTGCAATTCAACCACATTTGCTATGTCCTTATTTAGCCCTTGCAGAAATCGAGCCATGGTTGCCTCTCTATCTTCTTCTACATTGGCCCTAATCATGGTAATCTCTATCTCCTTGTGGTAGTCCTCCACACTTTTGGTGCCCTGAGTGAGCCCTTACAACCTTTGGTGCAACTCCCTGTAATAGTGATCAGGGACAAACCTCCTCCTCATGATAGCCTTCATCTCCTCCCATGTATCAATAGGCCGCTCATGATTTCTTCTCCTAGTCAAAACAAGTTGATCCCACCAAATAATAGCATAATCAGTAAATTCAACGGCAGCAAGCTTTACCTTTTTCTCCTCGGAATAGTTGTAGCAATCAAAAACCAATTCAACCTTCTTTTCCCATTCTAGGTATGCATCAGGATCATTCTTACCTTGGAATGAAGGAATTTTCATTTTAATACTACCTAAATTATGATCGTAAGTGCCTTGCCTCCCAAATTCTCTTTGATCCCTTCTATTGTTACCAGTTCTAACCATCGTAGTTTAATCATCAACTTCATCATCTTCTACATCATCTTCATGGTCATAGGCACGTGTCAACTGCCTTCTTGCTTTGGGAGCCTCATATTCCCTATGTTTCCTTTGCAACTCTGCTATTGTAATAGCTTGCTCCTCCATCCTCTCCCTCATATCATCAAATCTTGTATTCATGCGCTCAAATTGTTGTTGCGTAGCTTTGATCATGAAGGACACATCACCAGCTCCCTCTTGAGCTACACCTTTGTCTTTGGACGTCATAGTCTTACTTCTGCACAAAACAAATGGGATACCTCACAGAACACTCCCTCACGTGTTTCATTCAAAAGATTATGTCACACTCCCTCGTGTTTACACTCTTTATGGTTTTTTTTTTTTTTTTATATATGAACTTTCACTCTTACCTTTTACCACTCAGATTTTCCCTTTCAGCTTTATAAAGAACTAAACAACGTAAATCAAGGGTATTGATTTTGAACAGAATAAGCTAAATGGCATAGAATTGAACAAATTGGAGAATAAGAATCAAGTGAAAAAAGGATGTCAACACAAACGAATTTAATGAACTAAACTCACAAAAATCAGGATAGGGGTAATATAACCTAGAGAACAACTTGGGTAACAAAACAGGAAAATAGATGGTAGAATTGGAGTTGAGCAAGAAAACTTTATTATTATTGTGGCCAATATGACCAAACTGTTAACCTTATCAATAACTTTGAATTTGATGTTTTCTTTCTTTTGTTCTTATTTCTTCCCCTTTTTTTTTTTTCTTTTTTTTGGTTTTTTTCTTTTCAACACAAAACAATAGTAGAATACTTAAACATACCAATTGGAATTGAAATTAGCACGTTTATGAGCTTAAATAAACAAGCAAAGAGAGAAGGATTGCAAATAAATAGATTTGTGCATTTGAATGATAATGCATATAATAGACAAACTAAACAACAATAATTAAATCAAAAGATAGAAAATTGAAGAGTGAGTGAATTCAACCTAATTTAGAACTAGGCTTTGATACCAACTGATGCGAAAAACCCCAAAAAGATGTGGCTTAGGGACCCAATGCACACAGGGAATCAAAGAACAACCAGGAAAGCTAAACCAGAGTTTAATATCACAAACCCTAGACCCACTCTGGGAAGGAACATGAACCTAGCGTATTTAAGAAGGATATGGATGCCACACTCCAGAAAAGAAGGGAATTAGGAGTGATAAGTCGATTAGAACGCCACAAGAAGGACCTTTTGATAAGTTCTTTAGTCCCTAAAAGAACCGAAAGAAAAACCCTTGCTTTCTATTTCACTCAAAGTTGTCTGACTCTCCAGAGCTTATAAGGGGAGCCTATTTATAGGCTAAGATAGCAATCCTAAAGAGGCACAAATTCCTACTTAGGACAAATCCTTATTTTGGAGGAATTCCTAATTGTGGACAAATTCCAATATAAATAATAAACTCTTATTTAGGAAGAAATGTTATTACTTATTCTGACCTATTAAGTATTCTAATTATATTAATTAGGGTCGGACTCCTTGTCAAACTTGAATTCGCCCCATTTGAAGCTGGGTTGGCCTGAATGTCCTGAATCAGCCCATTTAGTGCTTCTTTAATCTTTTTGGCTCTAACTCGTGTTATTAGGCCTTCTGGGATGTGCAATGGACCTCTTGCAACCATTGAAGCCTTCCACCCATCATCTCTATGGTTCTCATCACAATTAGGTTTAAGTGTGCAAGAAAGTAAAGTCACATGGAAGGGCAAGAAGGTAAAAGTCACATAGAGGGGCAAGAACATAAAAGCCTCATGGAAGGGCAAGACAGTAAATTCACCGCAAGTAAACCTTATCACAGTGTCATGAAAGAGTATATAAAGGTCATTGGAAAACAACAAAAAGACGTATCAACTATTGAGAAAAACGGGCAGAAAACCTAGGCACACCACCGGCAAGAAAGAGAAACTCGTGAGGAATAGCACACCAGTAGTCAGCAGTTGAGCAAATCGGCACACCACTGGTACACCAACAGTCAGCAATTGAGCAGATCGGCACACCACCGGTACACCAGCAGTCGGCAGTTGAGTAGATCGGCACACCACCAGCACACCAGCGGTCGGTAATTAAGAGATTTGGCAGAAAGAGATCCAGTCGACGGTGAGAGATCTGACAGAAAGAGATCCAGTCGACGATGAGAGATCCAACAAAACAGGGGCTGGACAAAAAAACAGAAACCAACGGTGAGAGAGATCTGGTTGACGGTGAGAGAGATCGGTCGACAGTGAGAGATCCGGCAAAATAGGGGCTAGACGAAAAAACAAAAATGTGAGGTGAGCCGTGAGACAAGGAGACGGGTGAAACCGTCAGACGGTGAAAGTAGGAGCTGTGTGAGACAACCCAGAGAAGGAATTCGGCGAAGTATCGAAAAGAACTCAATGTATTTTCAGATTTCTTCAAGAGCGGTTAGAGAGCGTTCGGTGAACTTCTAAGCGGCACTGGAGCAGTCTTTCAATTCAACAGAGGCAAGACAAGCTGGAAGAAGGGTAGACACAGTAAGTGACACTCCTTGTATTGTACTTACTTAGTATTTGCAATAGTGAAAGGAGCAGAGGATTAAGACATCCATTGTAACTGAAATTCTCAAGTATAGTGGATAGTCTCGGTAAGGGAGAGTCCCTACCACCGTAGATGTACGTCACGTTGACGAAACCACGTAAATCTCGTGTGTCCTTAATTTGCTTTACGTTCTATGTTTTGAATTGAGTTGTGAATGCAGCTAAAGTATCAACCAACCCATAACGTCCTTAATTTCACTTCACCATTCTCAAGAATATCCGAATTGTCTATTAGGAAAGGTGTCTAAATGGTGACTTTGGGGACTATTGTGATTAGTAGGTAGCAATAAATCTACCTTAATCGAGTCTAAGAAAGAGTTCGCTTTTAAGAAGAGGTTGAAGTTGTTTACTTACCTGCGAATTGTGAATTGTGGTGATACTGATTCACCCCCCCTCTCAGTATCATAAACTAGTAAATCCTAAGGAAAAGTCGGGAACTTCAATTGGTATCAGAGTATAGGTTCACCAGTTTGAAGCTTAACAGTTTGGTATACTAGTTTGAAGGGATCTAGAAGTTTAACTTGTTCAACATACTGAGAAATGGAAGCCAGTACCAGCACTAGCACCATTTACAACAAGAAGGTTCCAATCTTCAACAGAACCAACTATCATATGTGGAGAGCAAGAATGCAAGTGGTATTTGCAACCATGAGCATGAACATGGTGAAATGCGTACAGGAGGGTTTTGTGGCTCCGGAAGAAGGTAAAGACCCAACCCCAAAGGAGTTAAGGCAGTTTGAGATAAATGGGAAGGCCTCAAATGTCATTATTTTAGCATTGACAGATGCTGAGTATGCTAAAGTTATGGACTGCAAATCTGTCAAGGAGATATGGGACAGATTGCAGAAAGTCTATGAAGGTGATGGCAGAATGAAGGAGGCTAAGCTTCAAGTATTCAAGGAGAGATATGAATCTCTCAAAATGCAGAAGAATGAGACAGTTCAAGAGTTCTTCACCAGGATTATTGACGCTGTAAACGATCTGAGAAGTCATGGGAAGAACAAGAAGGACTTATCGATTGTGAAGAAAATTCTGAGAATTCTACCTGAGAGGTTTGCCTCAAAGGTGGCAGCCATAAAGGAGAGTAGAGATCTCAATTCTATGTCTTTACATGATCTTCAGTGCAATCTCATTGCATATGAGATGAGAATAAAGTTAATTGAGAGCTCCTCAATGTCAAAGGTATCAAAGGAGGCAGCTTTCAAAGCTATGAAACACTTAAAGATAAAAGAAGAGGAAGAATCATCCAATAAGGATAATGATGATGATGAGGAAGAAAGTGAAGGTGAAGTATTGGCTTACTTCACAAGGAAATTCAAAAGGGGGTCTAAGAAGGGAAAAGGACAATTGTCCTTGAGATGTTATTGTTGTGGGCAGACTGGACACTTTGCTTCTCAGTGCAAAGTGAAACTTGATGATGAAGATGAGGATGGTGATGATGAGCAGAATTCAAGATG
Organism: Rhizophora apiculata; assembly: GCA_037832385.1. NCBI lineage: Eukaryota > Viridiplantae > Streptophyta > Magnoliopsida > Malpighiales > Rhizophoraceae > Rhizophora > Rhizophora apiculata. The sequence goes on from CM075436.1 coordinate 5,620,012, forward strand.
GAGAAGATCATCATTCAAATCAAAGAAGTCCAGTAAGAAGATTGCCAACCCATAAAGGAAGACGAGAGGCTCATTCAAGAGTTATATGAGTCAGACAAAAGAAGCTGATGAGGAGGAAGATGAAGACTTATCAGATGAGTATGTCTTTATGGCATCAGTATAAGGTGGTAGCTCAACCTCTGAAGAGGAAGAGGAAGTTGATGAGGAAGAGCCAAATCTTGAAGCTGAGCTAGAAGTAGCTTCAAAGAAGATAATTAGAAGGGGTAAAACAATAAGAAGGTTGGAGGCCCATATAAAACAAGTTGAAGCAAAGTCTGAGGAAGCTGAAAGTCAAAATGATGAAATAAGGGCTGAGCATATTGACTTGAAGAGAAGATTTGAGGAACATATCAAAATATGTGAAGACCTTACAGTAGAACTTGGCTCAAGGGCTTCAAAAATTGAAGAAATGGAAAAAGAGTTGCTGAGACTTCAGCAACAACTCAAAAGTAGCAAAGTGAACTTGCAAAAACTTGAAATGATAAGAGAAACAAGTTCTAAAAGAGGAGAAAAGAATGTAGAGAAAGTGTAGTAATCTGAGGCTGCATTGGTTAAAGAAAATAATAATGTGTCACAGAAGTTAAAAGAGAAGGTTGTGACTCAGAAGAAGATAGCTAAGAATAAAGAAGATCTGAAGAAGCAACCTAGGGTGGCAAACAAGAATGAAGAAAAGAAAGTCTGGTAGTAGAGGGCTACGGTTGAACAGAAGAAGGAGAAGAAGGTGACTGAAATGGAAGTCACATAAGCAAAGAAGCTAGTTACTTTGCCTACACAGCAAGTGATGAACAGAAGAAGACAAGCAGTGATCAGACCCAAGAAGAGGCAATTTCAAGGTCATTGCCTTTATTGTGGAGTTTAGGGTCATAAGACGAGTAACTGCTGGTGGAGAAGGCCAATATATGTCTCCAACTTGAAAAGATACGATGCTGCAAATAGGGGGAGACAATACAGAATTCAAAAGAGAACACCTGTCGTGAGTTCTTGCACATACTGTAAAAGGCAAGGACACACTGACAAGGATTGTTGGTGGAAGCCCAAACCAGTGGTTTCAAAGAATAAGTTTGCTATATTAGCAGACTTGGAACAGTGTGAAAGATGCGGGCAGGATAGCCATAATGCCAAGAGATGCATGACACTTCTCCCTAAGCAAGAGAAAGCACTCAATGGCACAGTGAAAACAAACGGTGCAGTTAAAGCTGAGAAAAAGGAAAAAGCTATCTTCCAGCCAGTTCAAAAGAAGAAATATAAAGCTAAAAGGGAGGTGGCTAATATAGTTGAAATTGCACTCAAAACTAACTATAAGGATAAGTAGTGGATCCTTGATAGTGGATGTATTTCGCACATAACGAGAGATAAGAGTAAATTATCAAAGCTAAACAAATCAAGAGAAGGCAGAGTCAAGTTTGGCAATGATGATTCACTCAACATCAATGGTTAGGGGTCAGTAAAGATTGGAAAAGGAAAGTTGAAAGATGTTTTGCACGTTGAAAGACTTAGATATAATTTAGCATCTGTCAGTCAGCTATGCAACGAAAACCATAAGGTAATATTCATAAAACAGGTTACCAGGTAAAGAGTAAAGAAGACAATACTATTATAGTTGGGAAGAGAACAGTTGGAAATTTATATGTGATTGATGAGGATAAGACAAGCAGCTATTTACTCACCAAAGAAGAAGAAAATCAACTCTAGCATAGGAGGCTGGAACACCTGTCACAGAAGAACATGAGGAAGCTGACCACTACTCATGAAATCAGAGATATTCCTAACCTTAGGAGAGAGAGAGAGTATGTTTGCTCAGCATGCTCTAAAGGAAAACATGTCAGAAAGTAATATAAGACCAAAGAGTTCAGTTCTGAAGTAGTGCTTGACATTATGCATACTAATTTGTGTGGGCCAATGAGAACAAAAGGGTTGAAAGGTGAGAGGTACTTCATCTTATTTGTTGATGATTATTCCAGAAGGACTACATCATACACCTCAAGTACAAGTCAGAAGTTTTGAATTGCTTCAAGAGATACAGAAGATTGGCTAAAAATGAGAGTGGAAGGAAGATCAAAGTATTGAGGTTAGATCAAGGCACGGAATTTATAAATGAAACTTTTGAAGATTACCTTGAGAAGCATGGTATTCACCATCAAATGGCAACAGCGAGAACACCTCAATAGAACGGGGTGGTAAAGAGGAAGAATAGAGCTGTGGTTGAAATGGCAAGAACTTTACTACTAGAATCTAAACTTCACACAAAATTTTGGACAGAAACAACATTTACAGCCGTACACCTACTGAACAGAGTTCTACTAAGGCTTAATACTGATAAGACTCCATATGAGCTATGGAGTAGGAAGAACACAACAGCCAAGTATCTTAGAGTCTTTGGTAGCCCATGTTTTGTAAAGAACAAGGAGCAAAACTTGGGAAAATTCAACGCTAGGTCTGATGAAGGCATCTTTGTGGGATACTCAGCAAAGACAAAAGGTTATAGAGTTTTCCTTCATAAGCTAGGAAAAGTGATCACTTCCAGTGATGTGAGAATAGATGAGAACTAGAAAACAATGTAGAATGGAGAAGCTGAGGACAATGAAGAAGATGACTTCAATGTAGATAAAGAATCATACCAATCTGAAGAAAAGGAACAAAAAGTAAGTTCAGACTCGGAGAAGAGTGAGTCTGAAGATGAAGAAAGAGATCCTCTTGCAACTAAGACGATGCAAGGAAGAAGGACAAAGAAAACATGGACCAGTACTCATCAAGGAGATCAGATCATAGGTGACCCATCAACAGGAGTTACAACAAGAAGAAGAATTGTGGGAGCTACTGCTCTACTCTCACAAGTTGAACCTAAATCTGTTGAAGAGGCTATTCAAGACAAAGCCTGGGTCAAAGCTATCAATGAGGAGCTAGATCAAATTGAGAAGAATGATACATGGGAGTTGGTTCCAAGACCCACTAAGAAGAATGTCATAGGAACAAAGTGGGTGTTGGGGAATAAACACAATGAAGATGGCAAGGTGGTAAGGAACAAGGCCAGGCTAGTTTGCAAAGGCTACACTCAGATAGAAGAGATAGATGTTGATGAAATTTTTACCCTAGTAGTAAGGTTAGAGACTATCAGAATGTTCTTAGCTTTGGCAGCATACAAAAGGTATAAAGTCTATTAGATGGATATGAAATGCACCTTTCTGAATGGGCTCCTGAAAGAAGAAGTGTATATTGACCAACCCGATGGAGTACAAATCAGTGAGGATGAGACACATGTGTGTAAGTTGAAGAAAGTCTTGTATGGTCTTAAGCAAGCTCCAAGAGCATGGTACAGTAGGCTGGATGCATACTTGAGAAGGTTGAACTTCAGAAGAGGAATGGTTGATAATAACCTGTATGTGTTCAACTTAGCGAAAGGTCGACTAATAACCATAGTATATGTGGATGACATCATCTTTGGAGGGGATCACTTTGAGCTATGCTAAGATTTTGCACAGAAGATGAGTGATGGATTTGAGATGTCATTGATTGGAGAAATGATGTACCTTCTTGGATTACAGATAAAGTAGTGTGAAGAAGGTATCTTTGTTTCTTAGACAAAATATGCCAAAGAGATACTGAAAAGGTTTTGCATGGAGGATAGCAGATCTATTAGTACCCCTATGACAGTGGGTTATAAGTTAACAAAAGATCAGGAGGGAAGGAGTACAAGCCCTACAGAGTACAGGAAGATGATAGGGAGCCTTCTGTACCTTACGACATCAAGGCCTGATCTTATGCAAATTGTGTGCGCTGCTAGCAGATTCCAAGCTGATCCTAAGGAGTCTCATGTGTTGGCAGTGAAAAGAATCCTAAAGTACCTCAAAGAAACACTGGAAATGGGCTTGTGGTATCCAGCCATGGATTCTGTTAAACTACAAGCATACATTGATGCAGATTGGGCAGGAAGTATAGATGATAGAAAATCAACTAGTGGCTGCAGCTTCTACTTGGGTTCAAAGTGTGTTGCATGGTTAAGTAGAAAGCAAAATAGTGTTGCTTTGAGCACAGCTGAGGCTGAGTATATGGCTGCTTGTGCAGCATGTACATAGGTGATATGGATGCTAAGACAATTGGCAGACTTGGGTGTTGAAGTGAAGTTACCAGTGAGTATACTTTGTGATAATCAAAGTGCTATTGATCTCAACAAAAATCCGGTTCAACATTTAAGGAGCAAGTATATTGACATCCGGTATCACTTCATTAAAGATTAAGTGGAATAGGGTATAATTCAGTTGGAGTATATTGGCACTAAAAATCAAATTTCATATATTCTAATTAAATCTCTGTCCACAGAGCTATTTGAAAAGCACAGATTGAGTCTATCTGTGCAAATGCCTCCTCAAGCCTGAAGTTCAGGTGAATCCTCCATCTCCACTTTGCAAATTTTTTTTAGATTTGTAATTGGTTGGCAAAAGGGGAGAGAAACAACAATGCAGGGGGAACTGTTAAGAAAGGGGAAGTGCATATTTAGGGGGAGTTGAAACTGCTGCATAGTGGCTTTTGTTATGAGTGTTGCCAACAATTACAAAGGGGGAGATTGTTGTTCCACAACCTTGTATGGGTTGTAATTGTTGTCAACTAGGTTTAAGTGTGCAAGAAAGTAAAGCCACATGGAAGGGCAAGAAAGTAAAAGCTACATAGAGGGGTAAGAACGTAAAAGCCACATGAAAGGGCAAGACAGTAAATTCACTGCAAGTAAGCCCTATCAGGGTGTCATGAAGGAGTATATAAAGGCCATTGGAAGACAACAAAAAGACGTATTGGCTATTGAGAAAAACACATAGAAAAACAGACACCACCGGTAAAAGAGAGAAACCTGTGAGGAACAGACACCACCGGCACACCAGCAGTCGGTAGTTGAGCAAATCGGCACACCACCGACACACCAGCAGTGGGCAATTGAGTAGATCGGCACACCACCGACACACCAACAGTCGACAGTTGAGCAGATCGGCACACCAACAGTGAGCAGTTGAGCAGATCAGCACACCATCGGCACACCAGTAGTCGGCAGTTGAGCAGATCGGCACACCACTGGCACACCAGCAGTCGGCAGTTGAGTAGATCGGCACACCACCGGCACATTAGTGATCGACAATTGAGCAGATTGGCACACCACTGGCACACTAGCGGTCAGCAATTGAGAGATTTGGCAAAAAGAGATCCGGTTGATGGTGAGAGATCTGGCAGAAAGAGATTCGGTCGACGGTGAGAGATCCGGCAGAAAGAGATTCGGTTGACAGTGAGAGATCCGGCAGAACAGGCGTTAGACGGAAAAACAGAAATGTGAGGCGAGTCGTGAGACAAGAAGACAGGTGAAACCGTGAGACAGTGAAAGAAGGAGCTATGTGAGACAACTTAGAGAAGGAATTCAGCGAAGCATTGAAAAGAATTCAACGTATTTCCAAATTTCTTCAAGAGAGGTCAGAGAGCATTGTGGTGAACTTCTAAGCGGCAGTGGAGCAGCCTTTCAATTTCAACAGAGGCAAGACAAGCTAGAAGAAGGGTAGACACAGTAAATGACATTGTTTGTATTATACTTACTTAGTATTTGCAATAGTGAAAGGAGTAGAGGATTAAGACATCCATTGTAATTGAAATTCTCAAGTATAGTGGATAATCTCGGTAAGGGAGAGTCCCTACCACCATGGATGTACGTCACGTTGATAGAATCATGTAAATCTCGTGTGTCCTTAATTTGCTTTATGTTTTGTGTTTTGAATTGAGTTGTGAACGCAGCTAAAGTATCAGCCAACCCATAACCTAACGAAGGCCTAAACAAGAACATCCGAATTGTCTATTAGGCAAGGTGTCTGAAAAGTGACTTTAGGGACTATTGTGATTAGTAGGTAGCAATAGATCTATCTTAATCGAGTCTGAGAAAGAGTTCACTTTGAAGAAGAGGTTGAAGTTGTTCACTTACCTGCAAATTGCAAATTGTGGTGATACTGATTCACCCCCCTCTCAATATCACAAACTAGTAAATCCTAGGGAGAAGTCGGGAACTTCAGAGAAACTACTTGTTCTCCATTTAAGGTTGTTTATAGCTTTAGTCCACTTACCCCTTTAGATTTAGTACCTTTACTTGTTAAGGAATAAGTTAGTTTGCATGGCAAGAAAAAAGTTGAATTGGTTAACCAATTGTATGAAAAGATGTGTCAACACATAGAAAGGAGGACTAAGTAATATACAAACTAAGCTAACAAAGGGTGAAAGAAAGTTGTTTTTGAACTTGGTGATAGTGTTTGGGAACATATGTGTAAGGAGAGATTCTTTACAAAAAGGCATTTAACATTGCAACCAAGAGGAAATGGATCATTCTAAGTGATTATAAGGACTAATGATAATGCCTACAAATTGGATCTTCCTAGTAAGTACAACTTATCTCCTTTTAAGGAGAGAGGGAATAATGGGAATTAAGTTAATACTTTTAGTGATCCACCTGGAGACTTGTGTGGCAATGATCTCCTTGGACAAGGCACTTGGGGACTATTGAAATAGCATGCACACCACCCTTGCCATTGACAAAAGCATGGGTTAGCTTCCTATATGCATCATCCATCTCTTATTGACCAAATGTTGAGGGAAATGAGTAGTAGCCCCCATGCTGTCCCCTACTTGAGCAAACAACACTTGCTCTGCCCTAATAACACAATGCCATCACTGTAGTAGCCCTATGGGATCCCTAGCCTTATGCACCATGCAGCCTACAAGGGAGGTTAGCTTTACACATCCTTAAAGTTGAAAGGGAGCCTAGTAGTGAGAAACTCATCTAGGGAGCTTAGCTCTACATAGTATGCAGCCCACCTTTACTTATAAGGGAGGCTAGCAATGTGTAGCACTGAACCCATAAAGGAGGTTAGTAATGCTACTTTATTGCACCCCACCAACCAACTTTTGCACACTTTTTAACAACTTGTCTTTATTAACCATCCCTAAGGTCATGTAGCATGTTCCTCAAACTTTGTTTTGCTCCCTTTTGACAATTCCAATATTTCTTGAACCACCCTAACATAATTTTTGTAGGTGGTAATGCCTTAATGTTTCCAATAAGGGTGGCTTTTTTCACCGAGATCATCACCTTGTCGAGATGAACCTCATCATACTTCAGTCATCCCTAAGGTAGCGGAGCACCTTCCCTAAGCTTTGATTTGCTCTTTCTTGACGTCCTTTAGATCTTTTGAGCCACCCTAACACACTTATCACCTTGACATTGCCTTAATGTTTCCAATAATAAGTGTCGTGCTTGCCAAAATAACCCAATGTTTGTCTCATTATGCTCCTCACATTTTGCATACGTTCAAATAATGGGCAATGGATCATTGTTTCAACTATTAACAAGCATACAATTTGGATTGTTGGAGCATGATTTGATATATGGCTAGTGGATCATGTCTTAATGTGGTGTAGGAGTAGGTGACCAAGATTGAAAAGGCTTTTAGTGATGTCCCTAAGGAGTAAGCTCTTTCAAATTTTCCAAGGTTCAAAAAGTTGGTATGTATTTTGTAATCCAATTATGATAGTTTTGATTCTACATGGATCACTTGTTTTAATAAAGTTGAACAAGATGTTACTTTCCTTAAGAAGGCAATAAATAGTCTACCTAGTAGAGGGGTAGAGGGTTCATAAAAGATGAAGGTGCCACAAAATAAAGAGATCATGGGTGGTTACTCTAACTAATCTGTGCAATTTTTATGTTGATAATAAGGAGAAGTTTAACTACTTCAAGATAGCAAGAGAGGGGGTGTTACTGGTCAAGAACGTGGGAGACAAGTGAGAAACTTGGAGTAACTAGGATGTGCCATCCAAGCAGGAGAAGGTTGGATGTTCTAGAGCTTTTGAAATAAGGGATACAAAATTGGGAAGTGTGGTTACTTTCTTAGGCCACTAACCCATGAAACCATGTAATCCACTAAGGCATGGTTAGCTTGGCAGCCAGTCATGCAAATTGAAGTAGTTGTGGGAGTCAACTACAAACTTTATAAATAGTTGTGGGCATCCAAGGGTTCATAACAAGCGAAAGAGTCTTAAAAGTGTGAGGTACTTGGCATTGTATCCTTTGTATGGAGCCTTGGTTGAAAACACTTATGTAAAGCCTTGGCAAATCCTTTGTACTTTGTGAGGAAAGTAATAAAGGTTAGGAACTGATTCTTATAAGTTTCTTGTGCATTATGTGTGCTAAATTAGTGGAGACTAAGTTTAACTTATTTTCATCACAAGTTCCAAAATTTCACTAAAAAATTGGCTCTGTGACATGTACTATTAGCCCCCTAAGTCCCTTGATATGAAAATAAAAGCATTTAGTGTTACCTTGCACCAATGCTTGGCATGTGATGGGAATCAAAGGAAGCAAGGTGATCATGGAATTCAATGTGCATGGCAGCAAGCTAGAGGAGACTAAATGCTAGTTATGGCATTAGCATCTGGCAAGCAAAAAGTTGGACTTAGGAGCATGGGTGGCATTGTTGCAGCATTGTGGAGGCATTGTAGCAGTGAGTAGTGGCATTGGCTTGAAGTGGGAAAGGTGTTTTAGACATTGGTTGGTGCTGAAACATGTGCTAGCAATGTGACAAAATGCATTTGCAATACACCACCATGCTTAATGATGATTCAAACATATTGGTATCTCTTCCTACTAGACGACCAATTTCCTTAATGATTTTTAAAGGAGTAAATCTCTCTTAAAAATGAGCCAATGTTGGTGCACAAGCAAGGCTCCAAACTAATGATATATGGGCATAGGGAAATTTGGCTAACATATGTGCAAAGAATTGACTATGGCATCACAAAAGTTAGTGTATAGGCTGGGGTTTGAACCAACACTGTGCAAACCAACCTGCATTGAAGAGATTGACATGTAATTGGCTTGAAGTTGGCAACTAACATGAACAATCTTGGCATGCATTGGCTAGGAATTGGCAATAAGCACGCATGATCTCAAGTTACACAAAAATAGGGAGATCGTGGGTGGTTATTTATACTAATATGGACAACATGTGTGTTGATAAGGCTTTTAGAGAAGTTTGACCTCTTAAATATAGTAAGAGAAGGAGATTTTATTGGCCAAAATGTTAGACACAAGTGAGCAACTTGAAGCAGGTAAGTTGTTTCATCCATAAAGAAGAAGGTTGGTGTTAAGTCCAATGTTCTAGATTACTTGAACATGGACACAAATTTGGGAAGTTAGAGAACTTTCCAAGGCCAACAACCCATGAAACCATGTAATCCATGATTAGCTTATTGGCCATGTCATGCAAACCTATATAGTTAGGGTGTCAACTAAAAACTTTACAAATAGGTGTGGGCAGCCAAGGGCTCAAAACAATGGAATAGAGGAAAGAATGTGATACTTGGCATTATATTATTTGTATGCTTTATTGGGATAGTCTTAAAGGTTAAGAAGGTTCTTGCAAGTACTGTGTGCCTATTACATTGCCTGTGTGAATACTTTGCTTGTATTTTTGCATGCAAGCTTGGTTGAGACCAAGAGAGTATCTTGGTACCATCATAAGGCCAAAAATTTGTGTGGGAAAATTGGTCATGTGATAGACACCACCATTTGCAGCCGCCAACACTCCTCAACTACCCATTGAGGGACTTAAGTGTTAACGCAGGTGAGGTAGCTAGCTCTTTTAACTATGTCTAAGGGACTTGTGCTATGGCATACATGTTACCATTAACTAGGTGGAGGCATATGGAATAGCCTACACGTCGATGACATGAGGGGACATCCTGCTTATGGAGCCTACTCTTCCTCAGTGCCCACTTAGGGACTTGTGTTGTAGTGAGCTCCCTTGACAAGGTACTTGGTGACTTATGCCATGACATGCAAGTTGCCTCAGACATTAACAAAAGCATGGGTAAGCAACCTATGCATGTCATCTATCACTCCCTTGCTACATGCCAAGGGGCTTAAGTAATAGCCCCTGCACTATTCCCTACTTAAGTAAGCCTATAACGACTTAAAACTCATTTGGGGAGGTTAGGTCCATAAAGAATGCACCTCACAACTTGCAAGGGAGTTCAGCTTTGCTCAACCCTAAAGATATAAGGAAGCCTATGGCTACTTAAAACTCATATAGGGAGGTTAGGTCCACAAAGCATGCAAGCTTGCCTTTATCTCGTAAGGGAGGTTAGTAATGTGACTTTGTTCAACCCCACTAGCTTGCTCTTGCACTTTGTCCAATAACTTTTCTTCCTTTTTTTTTTTTTTTTTGGCAAAGTTGGACTCCCTTATACCATAGCTATCCCTAAGGTCGTCAAGCATGTTCTTTAAACTCCCTCTTGACCACCCCAACAATTTTTTAAGCCACCCTGACACATTTCTCCTAAGTGTTAATGCCTTATTATTTCTAATAATGGTGGTGCAACTCACCAAAATGACATTATTGAGAAGGAATTCATTGTACTTTAACAATTCTCAAGGTTAGGAAGCACATTACTAAGGCTTTGATTTCCTCCCTCTTGACACCCCTTAGATTTTTTGAGCCACCCTAGCACACTTACCCTCCCAACCCCACCCATTGGCATTGCCTCACTATTTCCAATAACAAGTGCTCCACTTGCCAAAATGACACAATGTTTATTTCATTATGTTCCTCACATTCTACATAGGTTAAAACAATAAGAAATGGATTATTGTTTCAACTATTAATAATCATAAAACTTGAATTCTTGAAGCATGATTAGATTTATGACTAGTGGATTGGGTCTTAATGTAGTGTAGGAGCAAGTAACCAAGATTCAAAAGGCTTTTGGTGATGTCCCTGATGGGCAAGCTCTTTCAATTTTGCTAAGGCTCGATGAGTTAGAAAAATTAATACATCTTTTGCAATCTAAATATGATAGCCTTGATTTCGTATGGACCACTCATTTTGAAAAGATGGAACAAGATGTTGTTATCCTTAAGAAGGTAGTAGTTAGCATACCTAGTGGTGGGGTAGTGGATTCATGGAAAATGAAGTTGCCTGAACCTAAGGTCTTTGAGGGTGAACATGATGTGAAAGCAATCAAAAACTTTTTGTGGGATATGGAATAATACTTCATCATTACATATGTTCTAGATGAAGAGAAAATGATGCTCACTAACTTGTATCTTGCCAGGGATGCCAAGCCATAGTGGCAAACAAGGTGTGTTAACAATGCAAACATAAACATATCTTAGATTGAGACTTGGGATGTGCAGAAAAAGGAATTAAAGGATTAGTTCCTACTCATAATACATCATAGGTAACAAAAGGGTCACTAAACTCCTTGATGCTTTGCATTTTCAATATGTCTAATAAGGATAACCTCTTTTTTTTCATGTTGGGGCTCTAACCATGGGCACAAATCGAGCTAAGGAGGCACGGTGTGAAGGACTTGCCCTCCACTCTTGCCACTACAAATGGTTTGGTTGATTTTCAAATCAACACCTCTAATTCTTCAAGTGTCCAATTGACCAAAGAAAAGGGAAAGAAGAAGAAAGAGGTCTCTTAAGAATGCAAGAAAGAGGAGGATAGTAAGGGGAAAGGCAAAGTTGTTACCCCAAACCAAGTTAAAAGCAAAACAAATTATAGTTTTATTTGCAATGGTCTATACAAGGTAAAGGAGTGTCCAAAAAGGGAAAAATTGAGTGCCTCAATGACTAAAGAGGGTGGTAGCAATGATAATTTGGATGATGGCAACCCTTTGTAGGTCAATCTAATACAACTAATTAATGTTGTGTGTATGGAGTGTGCCTTAAACCCAACCTAATTTATGTCAAAATTAAGCTACATAAGAAGGTGTTGTTATAGATGGTAGATTTTAGTGCAACCCAAAGCTTCAAAGCCAAGTAAGTGGTGAGTTCTAGGCTAAATGTGAGCAAAAGTGGTAGCTAAGTGAAAATAGCCAACTCAAAGGCATATGACATCCTTGGAGTAGCAAAAAGAATTAAGGTAACTCTTAGTCAGTGGATTTAAAAATGTGATTCCTCTATGATGTCATTGTATGATTTTGATGTGATCTATGATTGGATCATTTGTGCATGCAAAAACTACATTGATGCCTTATTTGGGTGGCTTGATGAACATGGATAAGAATCAACCAAACATGGATAAGAATCAACCAAGCTATGTTGCTAATGAGAAGCATTCTCCTACTAGCAAAGTTGCAAACACTTGTATTATGTTGTCTACCTTGTAGATGTAATAAGGGGTGAAAGAAGGAGGCAAGAAAGAATTGGAAATCTTAAGAGCAATTGAGCTCAAGGCAACAACAATGGTAATTATCAAAAGTGTTATGAAAGGTAGGGCAAGTCACCATTTGATGGCCAAGCCTCCTTTAAAGAAACATATCACAAACCTTAAGTTGATTTTACACGATAAGATATTATGGGGAAAAGAGTAGCAAGTGCTAAGAAGCCATGGTGTTGATAAAAAAGCTATCCTAGTAATGCCTCCTTAATGTTGTAGCAATGCTAACTATTCTCTTGAGTCAAATTCTTTGCCCACTAAATGTCAATGCCATAGCTTGCATCTAGCCTCCCTTAGTATACTGCCATGCACCTAACTTCCACATTCACCTTATTTCCTTTGACATGCCCATCTCACACTAATGTTATGCCAAGCATTGGTGCAACGTATCACCTAATATTTGCATTTCCATGTTAAATGGACTTAAGGGGCTAACACCTACTACTAGTCCATTAAGCACTTTAGCTTAAGAATGTAAGAAAATTGGTGGTACCTTGCACAAATTCTTGCATGAGGTTAGTGTTATTCCCTTAGTCCCTTGACAAGTAAAGGTAGGCATTTGGTGACACCTTATACTAATGTTGGGCATAGTATTGGTGTGACAAAGGCACATCAAAGGGAAAAAGGTGAATATGACAGTCAATGTACATAGAAACAAGCTAGGGAGGCTAGATACGGGCTGTGATATTTGCACCAAAAAAGTAAAGAGTTGGACTTGGGAGCATGGGTGTTGTTGTTGTAGTGTTGTGGTGGCATTGTAACGAGTGTTGGCATTTTCAAGTGGGAAAGATGTTTAAGATATTGGTTGGTGTCACAATGTGTGCAAGCAATGAGGTAGCATGCATTGGCAATACAGCAACATGCACTGGCAATGCACCAATAGATGGGTGACCATTCAGACATAAGAGTATCTCTTCCTATCAAATAAACAAATTCCTTATTTCTCTTTAAAGGGATTATGCATGCCTTACTTGAGAGTTAGCTAACATTAAGGCATAGCTAGGGTATGGACCAATGATACATGAGCATAAGTGAATTTGGCTAACATATGTGCAAAGAACAAGCTTTAACATCACAACATGTTGGCAAACGGGCTGGGATGTGGGCTAACAACATGTAGACCAAGTTGCACACATGAATTATGTATGTTTCATAGGTCAATTGGTTGGAAGTTGGTAGCAAGCATGCATAATCTTAAGTCTCACAAAAATAAGATCATAGGCTTTACTCCTACTAATATGGGCAACTTATGTGCTGATAAGAGGGCTTCATTAAATGTAGTAAGAGAGGGAGGTGTTGCTAGGTAAAAAACATGGGACAAATGTGAGCAACTTAAAGTGGGCAGGTTGTGCCATCCAAGTAGGAGAAAGTTGAATGCTCTAGAACACTTGAAACATAGGGTACAAAAATGGGAAATGATGGCTCTTTCCTAGGCCATTAACCCATGAAACCACGTAATTCATTAAGGCATGATTGGTTTGGCAGCCAAGCATGAAAACCTGTGTAGTTAGGGTTGTCAACTATAAATTCTATAAGTTGGTATGGGTAGCCAAGGGCTCATAACATGGGAAAAAGACACAAGAGTGTGAGGTAACTAGCATTGTATCCTTTGTATGGACCCTTAGTTGAAAATACTTGTGTGAGAATTTGGAAAATCCTTTGTACTTTGTAAAGAAAGTATTAAAGATTGGGAAGTGATTCTTGTAAGTGATGTTGTGCCTCATGTGTGCTAAATTGGTTAAGACTAAGAGTAAATTTGTGTCATCACAAGTTCAAAATTTTGAGTGAAAAATTAACTTTGTGACACCTACATTAGCTCTTTAAGTCCATCGATGAGTGAGAATTAATTTATATATTCCCTTTTACATTTAGTTGTTTTTAATAAGTTTTATATCTATTTAAGCTGATTAGAATATGTTTTGTAACTAAAGCATGTTTTGGGGAAGCTTTGAGAATTTGTGCTTTTTGTAAGCAAAATTCCAACATTTCGTCATTTTGACCTTTGTCGCTTATTACAAGTTTTTTAGTGATTTAGATTCAAAAAGTGGTCTTCAGTAAAGATGTAGTAGACACGTCACATTTTCTAGATTGGGGATGAGAGTTAAGATCTATGTTTGTTTAGGCCTTGAGACGTTACTTCAAAGATACAATAGAAAACTAGTCTCCAATTCCTAATTGGAGTAGAATACTTGTACAAGAATTAAGTATTTAAATGAACATGACTTCATCTTTAGACATCTAAATTGGGTGATTCAAAAGCCTAAATTGAAGTTCACATTTAGTCCTAAAATTGTCATGACGACACTCAATGCCATTTAGTCACTACATAATTTGTCACAAGCTAAACTAAGTAAGTCTCAATTTTTAGTTCATAACTTGGGATCTTGAACTTTTGTTTAGGTAATATTGGATGCAATAGAAAGATAAGGAAGAGCACTACAACTTTGATGAAGAAGAAAAACCTAATTTAGATTATATCTATTTAAGAATTAGCTTGGAACTCATTATAGGCATTAAAGAAATGAGTTTATTGTAACCTCAAGAATTTAGGAGATTTTTTAAGAGTATCACAAGGTTTTCTTATGTCTGCATTATACTTATTCTAGGTTATAAAATGGACCCTTTTAGCTATTAAAAATGAAAGAAGGAGAAAGGAGGAGACAAACACACAATGAGGGTAGCAAACATAACCTTAGTAAGAATTCAATTTCTTTTTAGCAAGTGTAGTCAAAATGTTTCAACAATTTCAGGAAATTTCAAAACACTTGTTATTTTTATGAAATAGATTATTTTGTTATAATTTTTTTCTTTTTGAATGAAATTATTTTAGTTATTCTAATTAAATTATTGAATAATAATTATTTTAATTCATTCAATTAGGCCTCCTAAATTAGTTAAAAGATGTTTGATTGCTAGAGTTAGAGATTAGGACTTATATTTATTCTATCCCTAATCACTAAGTAGAAATTAACAATAAGGGATTATGGACAAGTTTTCATCTTATTATTATCAATAACTCAACACAAGTTAAACAATCTAAGCTTGTGTGATTATTGCTTGAATTAACCTATTTTCCTAATTGTATGTAACCCCTCCCCGAATCATATTAGTGTCTTAAGTTGATAGCACTCCCTATGTGATCAACCCTTATTCACATTGCTACTATCACATGATCATAATAAGGTTGTTAATATTTTTGTAACTTTGATAATAGCTACCAAAAATTAGGCACCATTGTTAGGGAGTGTTTTTTATCAATTTTTTGCATTCTTTTTTTTCAAAGTTTTATTGAGTTGATTATAATGACTATGTCCCTATTTATGTGTTGAGTTAAGTGTTTTTCAAGCATTTTTAGTTATGGTGACACTATTCCTAAAGGTAGTTTTGGTTGAATTAGGTGATGATCTTTCATTATTTCAAGGGAAATGTTGTTTTGCTTAGAACCAATTGTTTGCACATTTTGGATGGTTATGGATAGATAGCATGGGTACTACAACCCACTCCCTCAACCACATTCAAGGAACTTATGTTGGGGCAGCTGATGGCACAAGAGGAATGCTATTTCATTGGGGTTCTGCAATTTTTTTTGTTTTTTTTGTTACAAATTCCAATTTTTCCCTAGATATTTTTGTATGTTTCTTCTCTATTTTGTGTTTATTTATGGTTTATGGCTCAATATCTCACTTTGAACTCAATTTTGATCCAAAGTTAAAAGTTTAGAGAACCTTGCATAGGTTAAGGTGAGAGGCTTGATGAAACCAAAAGCAATATCTAGTTAGCTCGCCTAGCACTTAGTCCTTATTTCAATATCTAAGAGTTCATTAAGTGACTTTGAGCTTGAGGACATGCTTACAAATAGTAGGACTTTGAAGGAGGTTGTTGCTACTAACTTTCATTTAAAACCTTTCTATGTACAATATCTTAAGTTAGTGTAGCTTTCAAGCTTAAATCAAGATTGATACATTTGTTACCTAGTTTTCATGATCATGTAGGAGAGGATCCCAACAACCATTTGAAGGAGTTCTAGGTGGTCTTTCCAAGTAAAGGGAGGTGACAAAGGAGCAAATCAAATTGAGAGTTTTTCAATTCTCCTTGGCAATGATGCCAAGGATTGGCCTTACTATTTACCGTTATGGTCAACCATAACATGGAATGTGATGAAGAGGCACTTTTGGAAAGATGATTTCCTATTTTAAGGGTTGCAAACATAAAGAAGGAAATCTGTAGTAATCACCAATACAATGAAGAGACCCTTTATGAATATTAGGAGAGATTAAAGAAGTTGTGTGCAAGTTGCTTACACCACTAGATAAGTGATCAGTTATCAATTCAATATATTTAAGAAGGTTTACTTTCTATGGATAAGAACATGACAAATGTAGTAAGTGGAGGATCTTTGGTGGGCAAGACACTAGATGCTACAAGGAATTTGATTTCCAATATGGTAGCAAACTCCTAAGAGTTTGGGATAAAGATAAGATGTCTGAATCAAAAAAATGCATGAGGTAAATACTATTGGAAAAATAATCAATAAAATAATGTAATACTACCACAAAAATAAATTAATCAAAAAGGTATCATATTTAAAGTGTGTTAGACGCTATCCTTAAGGATAGTTTCTGCCCACGTAGATAAATTGTCCTAATGTAACAGGTGTTAACAACTATCCTTCTAAGATACGACAAATCTTCCCACAAGTATGCACTTTAAATAGTGAGAGGATGAAAACAACTCAATATTTGATTAACCTAATAGTAAGTTATGGATTATAATGAATAGTGTCTACTATCTTCCATCTATTGTCTTCCAAGAATAAAAGGAAGAAACTAATTTATATTAATTGTGACTTAATAATTCATAAAGTGTAATAATATTTAACATAAATTCCAATGGTAATAAATGACTAGTGTTATTATGATCCATAACAGCTAGTAATGGACAAATAAAGGCTAGTCCAATGGTCATTTAATGACTTGTCCAATGGACATAAAACTATTAGCCTAATGGTCATAAAATGGCTAGTTGATCAAATCTAAAAACTTAGTATTTATCCTTCAAAAATACACTAATTTACAACAATCCCCTCATATTTTGAAAGGCTAATTCTACTAAGTTAATTAATGAAATATAACACTTCATCTTTGGTGCCTTTAGAGCTATGAACCAAAATGGGGATAAGTCAGATGTTTTAGAACATTTGAACTTGGGGCACAAAATTGTTAAGTGGGGGCACTTATCTTGGCCAGTAATTTCCATGTTAATGGGCTTAGGGGGCTAACAAATTACCCCACCTATTGAAGTTAACATCCACATTGGTTAGGTAAACTAGCCTTCCCACTTTTACAACTCTAATTTTCTGCTAATCTCGCCATTTGAGGTAGAATTCAACAAGAGTAGCTACAACCACTTAAAATTAATGTTACACCAATCATCAACATTTCTAAGGTGAAAATCATACCTTAAAGAAAACCCATAATGCATCCTACCTCCTCCTACAATCCATCATGTGTGCTATTTCCACTATTTTGGGCCATATCTAACAATTCTCACATCAAACTTGCATGGCTTCTCAACACCCACATCTCTTTTGCCCATGATGTCTAATTGCGCAAAATTGACTTACAATCTATGACATGCTCCTTCAAAGGAGGTTTGGCTAGCACACAGTGACTCGACCTTGTCCATATTAGCAACTTTGTTAGCTAACACTGTTGTTACCCCAATTTCCATCACTCTTATTGCTACCAAGTATTTCATGTCTCCTTTTCTTGACCTTTGCTACATCTATAAGGTAAACAACATAGCATAAGTTTGCCCACCTTTGCTAGTAGGAGAACACTTCTTGCAAGCAACAAAACATGGTTGATTCTCATCCATGATCATCAAGCCAACCAAATGAGGCATTAGTGCAATTTTTGCTTGCACAAATGATTTTAATCCTAGGATCAAATCAAAATCATCCAATGACATTATAGATAAATTGAGTTTACCAATCCACTAACTAAGAGTCATGTCAACTCCTTTTATTGTTCCAAGAATGTTACATCCCTTTATGTCAACTATTTTCACATGACATGAAGCAGTGGGTTGCACCAAAATCTGCCATCACTAATAGCTTCAACTTGCCTAGCCCAATTTTGACATAACTCAAGCTTGGTTGTGAGGCATGTTCATGCATATAACATTGATCAATTGTATTGGAGTGACTCATGAAAGGTTTCCATCATCTAAACTAGCTTTTCTACCACCATCTTCGACCACCAAGGCACTCAATTTCTCCCTTTTTGGACACAACTTTACCTTGTGTGGATCATTGAAAATAAAACAACCAAGATACACTTTACTTTTACCTTTGGAACAACAACATTACCTTTCCCCTTACTATTCTCCCTTTGCTTGAACACTTGAGAGTCCTCATTCTTTTTCTTGCCCTTGTCTTTGGGTTATTTGGCACTAGAAGAATCATAGGTGTTGATTCAAAATTCAACCAGGCCATCAATAGCAATAAATGCAAAAGGCAAGTCCTTCACACCTTGCCTCCTTAGGTCAATTTATTCCTAAGGTTGAAGCCTTAACATGAAATTTAGGAGCTTGTTTGCATCATTAGCATACACTGCCACACCAACCAACATCCCAAACACTTCTCCCAATTGAAGCTAATGTCACCACTCGCTACTATAGTGCCATCACAATGCTGCAGCAATGCCATCCCTACTCTTAAGTCTAACTCTTTGTTCATTTGATGCCAATGCCATAACCCACATCTAGCCTTCCCTAGCTTGTTGCCATGTGTGTTGTCTTCCACATTCATTTTGCTTCCTTAGACATGTCCATCTCATACCAACACTATGCCAAACATTGGTACAAAGTGCCACCAATTGCTTACATTTCCATCTCAACATGCTTAAGGAGCTAACACCTACTATTAATTCCTTAAGCTCATTGGCCTAAGAATGCAACCAAATTAAAGGTACTTTGCATGAATTCTTGAATGAGTAGATGATGCTAGCCCCTCTCGTGCTAATACTCTGTAGTTGGTGAATGTTGTCCAAGTAGAATGTGGCCTACAATCTAACCTAATGTATGTAAAAATTGAGCTCAATAATCAAGAGTTGATGGCAATGGTTGACACTAGTGCCACCAAAACCTTTGTTGCTAAACAAATGGTGGAATTGCTTGGGCTTAAGCTCACTATGAGTGGTAGCTGAATGAAGGTAGCCAACTTGGTGTTTCATGAGGTACTTGGTACAACAATTGATGTGAAGGTAACCCTTAGTAATTAGGTTGGAAATATAAAATTTATAATTATGCCTTTGGATGACTTGGATATTATTTTAGGATTTGAGTTCTTTATGCGTGCTAAAGTTGCTTTATTGCCTCATTTGGGTGGGTTAATGATCATGCACAAGAACCATCCTTGCTTTATTAAATGAAAGATAACTCCTTTAGCAAGCATTGATGGATTAAGTCTTGATGCAATATGCAAGGACGTGACCAAGATCGAAAGGCTCTTGGTAATGTCGTAGAGGAGAAACTCTTTCAAGCTAATAATTGATACATCTTTAACAAGCTAATAACAATAGTCTTGATTCTACTTAGGTCTTTAATTTTGGTGAGGTGGAACAATTATTTGTTGTCCTTAAGAAGGAAATAGATATCCTACATAACAGAGGAGTAAAGAACTTGTAGATGATAAATGTGCAAAAGCCCAAGGCCTTGAAGGGAAAAACCATCAAAAACTTTTTATGGGATATGAAGTAATACTTTAAAATTGCCTATGTGCCAAATACAAACAAGGTGATTCATTAGTATGTATCTTGCTAAGGATGCCAAGTTATGGTAGTGAACTAAGCTTGATGACAATGCAAGCATGGGTTGACATTAGATTGAGAATGAGGACATGGTAAAAAAAGGAATTAAAGGATCAATTCTTAATTTACAATACATCATGGGTTGCAAGGGAGTCGATGAAAAGATTAAAGTATAGTGGCACAATGCACGACTATGCCAAGGAGTTTAACTCTTTGATGTTGGACATTCCTAATATGTTTAACAAAGGTAAGTTCCTCAATTTCATGTTAGGGCTCCATCCATGGGCATAAATCATGTTGAAGAGGATGGAAACCCCTTACAAGTCAATTTAATACAACTGATCAATGTTGTGTGTGTAAAGCATTCCTAAAACCCAACTTGATTTATGTCAAAATTGGCTTAGGTTAGCATGAGCTATTGGTGACGGTTAATTTTGGTGTAACCTATAGCTTCATAGCTAAGTAAGTGGTAGGTTCACTTAGGTTAAATGTGAGCAAAAGTGGCAATCAAGTCAAAGAAGCCAACTCAAGGGGATGTGATGTCCTTAAAGCAACAAAAAGAGTTAAGGTAACTCTTGGATGATTTTGATGAGATTCTAGAATTGAATTCATTTGTGTAGGCAAAAGTTACATTAATGCCTCATTTGGGTCACTTAATGATCATGGATGAGAATCAACCATGCTTTGTTGCTAGCAAGAAGCATTCTCTTACCAAAAAGGGTAAGATCACTTCTATTATGTTATGTACCTTGCAGGTGAAGTAAAAGCCAAAAGAAGGAGATATGAAATACTTGATGGCATTAAGAGTGATGGTGCTTGAGGCAGCAATTGTGTTTGCTAACAAAGGTGCTTTAATGGATAGGGCAAGTCACCATGTGCTAGCCAAATCACCTTTAAAGAAGCATGTCACAAATCACATGCCAATTTTGCACAATTGGATATCATGGGGAAAAGAGTAGTGGGTGTAGAGAAGCCATGCAAGTTTGATGTAAGAACTATTTGATAAGGCCCAAAACAGTGGAAAGGACATATCATGGATTACGGAAGACGGCAAGATCAATTATGCATTTTCTTCAAGTTTAGAATTTTAAACTTGAAAATGTTAATGATATGGGTAACATTACTTATAAGTGGCAGCAGTTAGTCATGTGGAATTCTACCCTAAAAAGCAAGAATGGCAAAGAGTCTAAGTTACATAAATGTGAAGGCTAGTCTACCTTACCAATAAGGATGTTGGCTTTAATAGGTAGGGGTGGCTTGTTAGCCCCCTTAGCCCCTTGACAAAAAATGCAACCATTTGGTTGCATGTTACACCGATGCTTGGCATGTCATTGATGAGTGATGGGCACATTAAAGGAAGTAAGGTGAATGTGGAAGTAAATGTGCATGACAACAATCTAAGGGAGGCCAAATGTAGGATATGGCATTAGCATCCCTAGGAGCACAGGTGGCATTGTTGTAGCCTTGTAAAGGCATTGTAGCAATGAGAGGCATAGGCTTCAAGTGGAAAAGGTGTTTAGGATGTTGGTTGGTGTAACAACTTATGCTAACAACACCACATTTTGGATAGGTAGAAGATATTGTGAATGATCAAGATCCCCATTTCTTAAGTAGATTTTGGAGAACTTTGTTCAACATGATGGCTTCTTAATTAAAGTTTTCCACTACCAAACAAGTAGATCAATGGCTTGTTGGAGGAGTGTCTTTGGTAGTACATGATTGCTAATTAACAAAATTGGCTAGAGTTGTTGGATTCAACTCAATTTTGCTACAATCTTCATTGATCCTCCTCTATAGGTATGAGTTCCTTTAAATTGACTATAGGACTTCAAACCCATACTCCAAAGGAGATTGCAAGCATAGGTTCTAAAGGGAGTTATCTAGTTACCTATTGGTATGTATGTCAATTCAAAACAAAAGTTCTTTGATGAAGCCTGAGATAGCTTAAATAAGGTGACTAGTCACATAAAGGAGTATGCTAACAAGGGGAAAAGAGATATAAAGTTCCAAGTTGGGGATAAAATGTTGTTGAAATTGATTCCTCAAATTTAGAAGAAAATTAATAGCAAAATAGAATATTGTAGGTTGATTCCCAATTATAATGGTCCCTTTATTATGGTAAAGAAGGTTAATAACATTGCTTATCAATTATAACTACCTAAAAGGTTAAAGGTACACCTAAGCTTCCATATGAACTTCTTGAAACTATTCCATGACAAAGATGGTGTTAAGCGTCCAAGGAAACAAGCAATATGTGCTTCCCTAACAATCATAATGAAGTTCTAACATGAAGTAGGAAAGATTCTAGACCACAAAATGCAAGGACAAAGTAGGAAGAACTACCAAGTTGAGTTCCTTATGAAATAGGAAAATGCTTTAAATTATAACGCTAGTTAGGAAAGAGATATCATTGTATGGAAATTTAAGAAGCATATCCAAGACTACTTATTAACCCTACTAATAAGAATGTTGGCTTCAACTAGTAGATGTGGTTTATCAGTCCCTTAAGCCTTTTGGCTAGAGAATGCAAGCAAATTGATGGCATTTTGCACTAATTCTTTTATAAGGTTAGAGTGTTGGCACTTAAGCAAGTAAGGTGTCACAAGAACATGTGTAGAGCAATACAATATGGGAACTCAAAGTGGGAAAGGTGTTTGGAATGATGTCATTGCACAATTTTGATGTGATTGTGGGATTATATGCATCTGTGCAACCAAAAATTGCATTAATGCCTCAGTGGATGCCAATGCCATAACCCACATATAGCCTTCCTTGGAATGATGTCATGCATAATAACTTCTAAATTCACCTTGTCCCCTTCAACATGCCCATCTAATGCCAATGTTGTGTCAAGCATTAGCGTAAGGTGCCACCAAATGCTTGCATTAGTGTAAGGTGCCACCAAATGCTTGCATTTCCATGTCAAAGGGACTCAGGAGGTTAACACCTACTATTAGTTTCTTAAGCTCATTAGATTGAGAGTGGAGACAAATTGGTGGTACCTTGCACCATTGTATAGGATTAATGTTAGCCCCCTAAGTTCCTTGACAAGGAAATGCAAACTTTTAGTGACACCTTATACCAATGTTTGGCATAGCATTGGCATGACATGAGCATGTCAAAAGGAACAAGGTGAAAGTGGGGGTTAGTGTCCATAGCAACAAGCCAAGGAGGCTAGATGCAAGCTATGGCATTGGCAACAAGCAAGCAAATAGTTGGACTTAGGAGCATAGATGGCATTATTGCAACATTGTCATGGCATTATGGGAATGAGTGTTGGCATTGGTTTCTAGTGAGAAAGATGTTTGGGATGTTGGTTGGTGTGGCAGTGAGAGCAAGCAGTGTGGCAGCATGCATTGGCAAGGCACTAGAATGTTAGGTGGCCACTTAAACATATGAGTATCTCCTCTTACCAGATGCCAAGCTTTCCTAATGCTCTTTAGGGGGCTTATGCATGCCTCACTTGAGAGTTGGCCAATGTTATGCCATGACTCAAGTCTAGACCAATGATACATGAATAGAAGTGAATTTTGCTAACATATGTGCAAAGAATAGGCTTTGACATCACAAGATGTTGGCATACGGGCTGCAGTTCTGTCCAATAACATGCAAACCAATCTGTGCATGCAAGCTACATGTGCATTGTAGGTCAATTGGTTAAATGTTGGTAGAAAGCATACATGATCTCCATTCCCACAAAAATATGAAGATCATGGGTGGTTACTCCTACTAATGTGGGCAACTTGTGTGCAGATAAGATGGAGAAAGTTTGGCTCCTTAAAGATAGCAAGAGTGGCAAGTGTTGCTGGTCAAAAATGTGGGACAAAAGTGAGCAACTTAGAGTAAGTAGGTTATGCCATCCAAATAGGAGAAAGTGGGATGTTCTAGAATACTTGAAACATGGGATACAAAATAGAGAAGTGGGTACATTTTCTTAGGCCACTAACCCATTAAAACATGTAATCCACTAAGGCATGATTAGCTTGGTAGCTAAGTCATGCAAACCTATGTAGTTAGGGATGTTGACTACAAATTCTATAGATTGGTGTGGGTAGCCAAGGGCTCACAACAAGAAGAAGAGACACATAAGTGTGAGGTACTTGGCATTGTATCCTTTGTATAAAAGCTTGGCTAAGAATATTTGCATGAGGCTTTGTGTGACTTAAGTATGTTTTGGGGAAGTTTTTAGAACTTGTGCTTTTAGTAGGTAAAATTCTAGCATTTCATCATTTTGACCTTTGTTACTCATTTTAGGATTTTCACTAAGTTAAAGGTTCAAATTGGAAAAGTGGTCTTTAGTAGAGTTATAATAGACATTTTTAATTTTGTAGATTTAGGCCATGAGTTTAGATCTAAGTTTGTTTGGGTATTGAGACTTTGCTTCAAAGACAAGGCAAAAAACTACAGCTCAAATCCTAAATGGAGTGGGATTCCTATCCGAGCACTAAGTATTTAAATGGGCATAACTTAAGCCTAAGACATCAAAAGCAATTGATTCAAAAGTCTAAATTGAAGTTCACATTCAGGCCTACAATTGTTATGCAGAAACCCAAGGTCATAATAGTCTTTTAATGGTCCAAAAATAGCAAAGAATTTGCTTTAGAATCTGTCATGGACTGGGCTAAGCTAGTCTCAGTTTTTTGCTCATAACTTGGGCTCTTGACCTTTTTTTTTGGGCAATAATGGATGCATTGGGAAACTAAGAAGGGGACTACAATTTTGATGAAGAAGGACTACCTTAATTCATACAATATCTATTTGGGAATCAACTTGCAACTCATCATAGGAATTTTGTCACAATTAAGGTAATAACTTAATTGTAACCTTGAGAATTTAGGATTTTTCTTTTTTTTAGAGTCTTAGGGCCTTCTTGTGTCTATTATGTACATTTAATAGGTTATAAAAAGGACCTTTCTAGCTACTGAATGTCTGAAATGGTGAGAGGAGGAGACAAACACTCAAGGAGGGCAGCAAACATAGATTTAGTAAGAATTCAATTTCTTTTAAGTAAGTGTAGCTAGAATTTTCAATTGTTTTAGGGGATTTCCAAATATTTGATATTTTGATAGAATAGATTATTTTGTTCTATTTTTTTCTTTTTGATTGGAATTGTTTGATTTATTCTAATTAAATTATTGAATGATTGTTGTTTTAATTCATTTAATTAAGCCTATTGAATTGATTACACAATGCTTGATTGCTAAAGTTAGGGATTATGACTTGTATCTATGATATCCCTAATCACTAAGTAGAAATTAACAATAAGGGATTATGGACAACTTTTCATCTTATTGTTATTAATAACTCAACACAAGTTAAATAATTTATACTTGTGTGATTGTTGCTTGAATTAACCTATTTTCCTTATTCTTAAAGTTGCTAATATATAACTCTTAAGAGCTTGTGTTAGGGGTATAGTGGTTAGGGTATGAGTGAAGAGTCTAATCTACTTAGCAAATATTTAAGGGAAAATTTAAGTAACAAAGCTTGTTGTTATGTAGCATTAATAGTTCTAACAAAATTGAAACAACAATATGGATAATTAAAGGTATCAAATATCATAGTTATGAATGAATCTAGAATTAGAATTTTGTTAATTGATATTTTTATAAATTGTTTTGCTTGATCAAGTAGTTTACTTTAATTGTTATAAAGTTAGAATTCTACACCAACCCCCATTTATATTAGTGTATTTAAGTTTAATTATCTGGCATTAAGTTGATATTTCTCCTTATGGGATCAATCCTTATTCACATTATCTCCTATTGCATGATTGAGAATAAGGTACTTAATATTTTTATAGCCCTAACAATAACTACCAAAAATTTGGCATTGTTTATAGGGAGTGATTTCTATCAATTTATTGCAATTTTTTTTTGTTCATAATTTTATTAAGCCAATTATAGTGATTATATCTCCTTTTATGTGTGAACTAATGTGTTTTCTTAGGCATTTTTAGTGTTTTCAGTTGTGGTAGCACTATTCATAAAGGAAGTTTTATTTGAATTAGGTGATGAGCTTACATTGTTTCAAGACAAATATCATTTTGCTGAAAATCAGTCACTTTGCCATTGGCCTTACCCTTTGGAGCACTAAAAATGTTATTTGATAGGAGTTTTGCATTTTTTTTTTTTGATATAGATTTTTATTTTTTTTAGATATTTTTGTATGTTTATTTATGGTTTATGACTTAATCTTCCCCCTTTAAACTTAATTTTGATCCATAAGTTGAAAAAACTTTGCATAGGTTGAGGAAAGAGGCTCTACAAAACCAATTAATGGTTACCTCACCTAGCAACAACTTAATACTTAATTTGGTATCTAGAAGTTCATCTACTAACTTTGAGCTTGTAAATATGGTTACAAATAACAAAACATTAAAAGAGCTTGTTGTGCCTAACTTTCATTTATAGCATTTATATATGTAATATCCTAAGTGCAATAAAGCTTTCAAGCATAAATTGGGATTGATACATTTATTACCCATTTTTTGTGGTCATGTAAGAAAAGATCCCAACAAGCATTTAAAAGGGTTCTAGGTGGTTTATTCAAGCTAATGAGGGTGACAAAGGAGTCGATACAATTGAGAGCTTTTCCATTCTTTTTGGTTGATGATGCCAAGGATTGGCATTACTATCTACTATTAAGGTTAGTCACAATATAGAATGAGATGAAGAGGCAGTTTTTGGAAAGATATTTTCCTACTTCTAGGGTTGCAAACATAAAGATGTGGTATTCACCAATATAATGGAGAGACCCTTTATGAGTATTAGGAAAGATTCAAGAAGTTGTGTGCAAGCTATTCACACTACTAGATAAGTAATTAGTTATTGGTTCAATATTTTAATAAGGGTTTACTTCTTATAAAGAGGAATATGATAGATGTAGGAAGTGGAGAAGCATTAGTGGACAAGATGTCAAATGATATAAGGAATTTGATTTCCAATATGGCAGAAAACTCCCAATAGTTTAGGACAAGACAAGATGTCCCAATCAAAAAAGTGAATTAGGTAAATACATCTACTCTTTAGCAACAAATTTTTTATGTACAACAATATAACACATGTGGCATCAGTTTAACAAGCACCCATAACAAACAAGTTGCAATTGCCATGTTGACTTACAATTTCTACCGAGTAATGAGTAAAATCCTTAGTAGATGACTTAAATATGCGATAGGGTATTATGAGTGGTAGAGTGACCTTTCTACCATGATCCACTAAGCTTTAGCCCTTTATCACTTCAAGTCATCCCCCCTAAAACACCTTCCATCTTTATTAAGAGCAAAAGGACACTAATGTGTTCTTATGAGGTACTGTTGGTTTAGACATTGTGAATTATCCATGTGACAGTGATTAATCCTTTATCTCCTAAGACATAGCAAAGTGTTTCCATAAAGCACATTCTGGAGTGCTTGCTATTAGCTAGCTCATACATATAGATGGTTGTAGGCTAAAAGGCTAACATCTTAATGTGGGGAAGTTATTTGTTTAGACCTTATGAATGGTCTTAAGTGCTTAGGGGGCAACTACTCATTACATAAAATATGACAAACCATCTCCCATAAGTATTGGGGAGGCTCGAGCATAGCAAGTGTTGCCACTCTAATGTGTCAAATGGTTATGGACGAATATCCCAAGTGTGACTACCAATGCCCTTGACCATATGCATGGCACTTGCACTACAGCATGCATACCATCTCGACCATATGCCAAGGGCATGGTACCATTGCTACGATAGCCCCTACTGAAGTGGTAGCCTACACTTTAACCCCAACGGCATATGACCATTGTTATGGTAACCCTATGGTGCCCTATATACCTTATAGCCTACAATAAAGGTTGGCTTCACATAACCTTAAAGGCATAAGGAAGCTTAGCAATACAAACCTTATCTAGCGAGGTTAGCTCTACACAGCATACAAGCTCACACCTAGCCTACAAGGGAGGCTAACATCACACAGCCTTTAGCCCACAAAGGACATTAACAATGCTAGTTTGTAATTAGAGACTAAGAGATGACAAGGAGATTGAAGTGGGGGAGAATGTATCTACAGTTCTCCAAAGGAAGCTTCCCCCCAAATGCAAAGATACGTTCACAATCCAATGCAAAATAGGAAATACTAGATTTGAAAGAGTTATGCTAGAATTAGGAGCCTTTATTAAAGTAATGCCACATTCCATTTACACTTTTTTAAATATGGGACCTCTAAAAAATATTAGTGTTATTATACAATTGGTTGATTGTACAAATGTTTACCTGAGGATGTAATTAAGGATGTGTTAATGCAAGTGAATGAATTTGTGTTTCCAACTAACTTCTACATTAAAGATATGGATGATGATGCTTCCCCTAACCTTGCACCTATTTTAATGGGGAGGCCATTTCAAAAGACAGCTAGGATAAGGATTAATGTGCATGAAGGTACCTTAATAATGGAGTTCAATGGTGAACAAATTTGATTCAATATTTATGAGGGTATAAGGTACCCTATTGATGTTCACTTAGTTTATGCCATAAATGTTATTAATTATATAGTGCATAAAATGTTTAAGTTGACAAGAATCACTAGTCTATGGCAATTTAAGAAGCATATCCAAGGCTACTTGTCAACCCTACCAATGACAACATTGGCTTCAACTAATGGGGGTAGTTTACTAATCCCTTAAGCATATTGGCTAGAGAATGCAAGCAAGTTGGTGGCACCTTACACTAATTCTTGCATGAAGTTAAAGGCGTAGGCATCCAAGCAAATAAGGTGTGGTAAGAACATGTGTAAAGTAAAGTAGCATGATATGGGAGGCTAAAGCATTGACATCAAGTGAGAAAGGTGTTTGGGTCATTAGTTGATGCAAAAGTGTGCACTAGTAACATGACTAGGAGTGCTGGTGATGCACCAATGTGCTATTGGTAGCTAAGAGACAACTTAAGCACATCAATGTCTCTTCCTACCAAACAGCCAAATTCCCTAATGCTCTTTAAAGGAGTAGTGTATATCTCCCATCAAAGTTAGTCAATGTCTACAAAAGAACTTGAGTTCAAGATGATGATATGGAGGCTTGTGGCTATCAAATGTTGCAAGGATTAGCCATGGCATCAAAAAGTTGTTTGCGTAAGGGCTTTGGGCTCAGCTCAATGTTATTCAAGTTTGATAGTGGTCTAGCAGGCAAGGCAAGGGCTTGTGGTGCAGACCAAGTTAGATTGCATGAGTCATCAACTAGCGTTGACTACCTACCTTCCTTTTATACATACTACCCATTTCTCCTATGATTGAATGGTCTTACAAAGTGTTTGAATCATGACAAAGTGGGTGGTTTGCCACCAATAACATGATGAGAAGTCCATTAAACCTTATCATTTAGACCAAAGAGAAGTCATAACAAGATCATCGTAGGTGATCCCATGAAAGGATCATTGTCAAAAGCTCTGCCTAACAAAACAACTTGTGAGCATATTCTACCACCTAACATCGAGCAATCAATAATGCATATACCCTACCCACCTCTTTTGTTGTGGGGTTGATTGCCCATTAGTCCTCTCTTGGTTTAAATAACCAAACCTCAAACAAGTCACATGAAGGAAATCAAAAGTGAAAGGAAATGCCTAGCCACCCTAGGAATGGTGTGTGAAGGAAGCATTGTGCATCCATAACGAGAAATTGAATAACTCTCGACAACAAATTATCTCATCTCTTGCATCAATGAAGAACATAAGGAAATACAATACTTGGTGTGAATTGCAAAATCCCTTAAATCATCAAGTCTTCAAATGTAAGTTGCACCTAAAGCCTTTTAAACAAGGGCACATTTGCTTAGGTGGCACACAACATCATCCAAACCACCTTTAACTCCTCAAGGGCACAAATGGTTGTAGAAGATGGCCTCCCATTAGCACAATCTCATGGTTAGCCCAAAAACCAGGTCCTTAACATGATGGTTGAGAAATCCTAGCACAATATGTTTGCATAGCCTCTTTCATTCAATGAAAGAAAGATTGATAATCTGCTTTTGATTTTTCAGTTTTATATCAAATGTTTCATTGCACATTTCTTAATGAAATTCCCTACTCATTTATTTTTAAGACTATGCTTTTTAAAAAAAAAAAAACATTCCTTTATTTTAAATGCATTCTATCAATAAGTGTCTCAAAAATCCAATGCCATCATATAGTCTAAACTTTTGAGTAAACTATTAAAATTAGTTTTGAATCATAAGAATGAAAGACTTAAGGTTAGTCAGACAAATTTGCATTGTGTTGAGACCTAATATTGCTAGAATCTTCATTAACCACACTTTTATGGGTATTTCAGCTATGTTAGGTAAAATCTTCCTTAGAGTTTTATTCTTCAATCCTTGTAGTTATATTTACAACCAATGAAGAACACATGATGATATTATTAAAAGGACTAAAACCACACTTTTTTTAACTAAAATCCCTTATTCATTTAATTATAATTTTTTTTTTAGTTAAAAGTCTTATTAACTTTCTAGTAGTTAACTATGGCTATTACTTTGCTTATAATGCTGACATTCATTTTGACTTTATTTGATGTTATATAAGTCACTAACACATATGAGTACAATTAGGGAATGCAAACCACATGAAGAAATTATTTAAAGAGTAGAAAAAGTAGGATTTCAACATCTTGTGGGTTTAAAGGCGGTGAACCAAGATAATGAATTGTTATATATTTTTGAAAACTAGTGTGATGTCAAGAACGGTTTCACTTTACTAGCACAAGAAAAAGTGTACATTAGTTTGATTAACAGATTGGATAATGGGACTTTCAATAGATGGAAGTCTAGTGATGAGTTGTGAGGTCAAAGGTTCAAAAACATGTCTCAAGTACCTAGGAAAAGATGGGCACAATGGATCAACTAGTAATGTAAAATTGTCATGGTTAAAAGAGAATTTTAAGGAGCTGCACAATAATCCTAGTGAGAGAAAGATGGTTGAAATATTACTACAGCACCTACTAGAAACAATAATGCCTCGAACATGTATAGAAGGTATGTCCAAGAATGTTGATCAAATACCTCCTTATTGAGATTATCAAGTAGCTCCTCAAATTTATCTCTTAACCATTACAATTTTACATTACTATACGACCCAATGGCAACTATCTTGTCTTAGATTCTTGAGACATGTTTCTTAACATTTGTCCCTATAACCTATCACTAGTCTTGCATCCACTAAAAGTCCCATTATGTACAATTTATCAATCAAAATAATGTACACTTTTTTGATCCAAGTAAGAAGAAATTGTTTATCACATCATACTAGTTTTCCAAAAGTTTTAGTAATTCATTATCTTAATGTAGATCAAGTACCTCCTCACTTGGATTATATAGTAGCTCCTCAAGATTCTCTCATAACCATTTCAATTTACATTACTCTATGACCTAATGGCACCCATCTTTTCCTAGGTATCTAAAACAGGATTCTTAAGATTTGTCCACACAACCTATCATTAGTCTTCCATCCACTTGAAGTCCCATTATGCATAATTTATCAATCAAAATAATGTGCACTATTTTGGATTCAAGCTAAAAGAAACCATCCATAACATCATACTAGTTTTCCAAAAATTTTAGTAATTCATTGTCTTTGTTCACCTTGCCTTCATACCCATAAGATGTTGAAAACATGTTTTCTTCATTGTTTTAACAATTTCTACATATGGTTTCTAATGACTAAACTTATGCTAATATCGAATAAAGTCAACATGAATGTCAACATTATAACCAAACCAATAGTCATAAATAATTATTAGCAATTTAATAGACTTTAAAAAATAGTTTTATAATTAAATTGAAAAGGGAATTTTAACAAAAAAAATGTGTGCTTTTAATCCTTTCAACAATATCATCATATGGTCTCTATTGGCTATATATAACTATAAGGAAGGTTTTAGCTAACATGACTAAAACACCCATAGAAGTGTGTCTGATAAAGATTAAAGCAATATTAGGTCTAATCACAATACAAATTTGTCTCACTACCCTTAAGTGTTTAATTCTCATGGTTGAAACTCAATTTTAGAATAAAGAAATATTTAAATAAATGTTCAAGGGATTTCACCAAGAAATGTGCAAAGAAATATGAACAAAGGATTAACAATCTTTCTTTCTTTAAAGGTTTAAGCATTTTCAAATTTTCCTTCTATAAAGGAAATCATGAGAATTATACATAAACTAATACAGGAGGAAAAATAAAATTGAAAACAGAAAAAATATATATATAATTTGGAAATAGTAAGGTCTTGATAACTATTTGTAATCTAGAAATTGAGAGATGGAAAGTGGTCATGGTGGTTTTTTTTATCCCTTTAGATAAGTTAAAAGAGTAAATAAGGACTATATAGTAGGAATGTAAGAAATTAGAAACTTTGTAATGCATGGTGAGAGAGTGAGAGACTGAGTGATTAATGTGGTGTCAAAGAGGTTTACACCACTTTCAATTTTGAATTTCAAAGAATTTCAAATTGTGAGGTCTGTAAAACTATTAGTAATTCAGAAATTATAAAGAAACATTTTATACAAAACTAATAAATGAATAGGGGATTACTAGCCCTTCTTTCATTAAAGGTTTAACCATTTTCATATTTGTCTTCTATAGTGGCAGTCATAAGAATTGTAAGCAAAGTAATACCATAAGAAAAAAAAAATTGAAAATAGAAAATGGAAGATAATTTAGTAATGCTTGAAATTGTGAGACATCAATAACTATTTGTAATCTAGAAATATAAAGATGATAAGTGGTAATAGTGGTTGTGCAATCTCATTAGGTGAGAGAGAAAAGCAAATAAGGACTATATGGAAAGAAAGTAAGAAATTAGAAACTTTTGTAGCACATAGTGGGAGAATGAGAGAGTAGGGGATTAATATGGTGATGCTTAGAGTGTTAAAAAGGTTCATACCACTTTCAAATTTAAATTTCAAAAAATTTTTTGATAATAAAGGAAGATAAAGAGTTTCTCAATAAATAATTTGAAACTGTGAGGTCACAAAACTTTTTGTAATGTAGAAACAAAAAGATGGTGGTGATGGTGCTTATGTTGTCCTAATGGGTAAGTAAGAAAAGCACATAAGGATTATACGGAAAGAATGTAAGAAATTAGAAATTTTTGCAACAAGAGTGAGAGAGAAAGTGAGAGGGTGGCTAATGTGTAGGTAATTGACCTTATAGTTAATGGTTTTGATGTGCAAATCATTCATTTGACTTAGGTATAGGTGCAAAAGACTAAGTGTTTAGTAGATAGTTTCTCGCAAAGTTTCCCTTATGAGATGTTGGGTACAAGTGGCATTGGGTATGTAACACTCTTAAACTATTCTAAAACTTTAAATATGTAGGATGGCATAGTTACTCAGTTAAGTCATGCCAAGAGATCAAGAGCCCTAAGTGGGCTATTTTGGTAAGTAGAGCTAACAATGTGAGATGAACCAAAAGTCAAGTCACAATGCCTAATTGTGTGCTAACCCATATCCCACAAAGGGTGTTGGTCAATTAAGACAATAGGATGGTGTCATGGAAGTCAAAATTTGCTAAGGAATGTGCAACAACTCACTAGTCAAATCAACTAGTCCCAAAAATGGATGGTGCTTAAGTAGTAACCCTACATTGCCTCTTGCTTGGGCAATAGCCTGCACACTACCATCACTGCAGCAGCCCACTAGGGTCCTTAGCCCCATTTAATTGATAATCTGCAAGGGAGTTTAGCTCTAGAATCTATTATGGGCTAGACAAAGTGAGTCTCAATTTTTAACTCATAACTTGGGCTCTTGACCTTTGCTTTGGGCAATATTGGACGCATTGGAAAGCTAAAGAAGAGCATTACAACTTTGATAAAGAAGGAAAACCATAATTTAGACTATATCTATTCAAAAATTAGCTTGGAACTCATTATAGGATTTTTGTCACAATTAAGGAAACAAGTTTATTATAACCTTGAGAATTTAAGAGATTCTTTTGGAGCATCCTAAAAATCTTTTGTACCTATTATGTACATTTTCTAGGTTATAAAAAGGACATTTTTAGCTACAAAATGACACAAGGAGAGAGGAGGAGATAGACACACAAGGAGGGTGGCAAACATAGCTTTAGTAAGAATTCAATTTCTTTTAAGTAGTATAGCTAAAACTTTTCAATAGTTTTAGGGGATTTTAAAACATTTGGTATTTTGATGGAATAGGTTATTTTGTTATGTTATTTTATTTTCAATTGGAATTTTTTGAGTTATTTTGATTAAATTGTTGAAGGATTGGTGTTTTAATTCATTTAGTTAGGCCTATTGAATTGATTAAACAATGCTTAATTACCAAAGTTAAGGATTATGACCCATATTATCAAATCCATAATCACCAAATATAAATTAATTGTAAGGGATTATGGACAAGTTTTCATCTTATTGTTATCAATAACTCAGCATAAGTAAAACATTTTGATCTTGTGTGATTAAGCTTGACAAAACCAAGAGCAATTTGTGGTTACCTTGCCTAGTAGCAACATAGTCCTTGATTTAGTATCTAAGAATTCATCTAATAACTTTGAGCTTGATAACATGGCTGCAAATAATAGGACTTTGAAAGAGCTTGCTGCTCCTAACCTTCATTTGCAACCTTTGTGTATACAATATCATAAGTTAGATGATGCTTTCGAGCTTGAATTGGATTAATACATTTGTTACCTTACCTACTTTTCGTAGTCATGTAAAAGAAGATCCCAACAAGCATTTAAAGGAGTTCTAGGGTGGTTTGTTAAAACTGACGGGGGATACAAAGGGGCATATAAAATTAAGAACTTTTCCATTCTCCTTGATTAATGATGCTAATGATTGGCTCTATTATTTACCATCAAAGTTAATCACAACATGGAACGAGATGAAGCAGCAGTGTTTGGAAAGATATTTTCTTACTTTTAGGGTTACAAATATAAGGAAGGAAATCTATGGTATTCACCAACATAATGGAATGACCTTCTATGATTACTGGGAGAGATTCAAGAAATGTGCAAACTATCCACACCACCAGATAAGTGATCAATTATTGATTCAATGTTTTTATAAGGGTTTACTTCTTATGGAGAGGAACATGTTAGATACAACAAGTGGAGGAGCCTTGGTGGACAAGATGCCAAATGCTACAAGGAATTTGATTTCTAATATGGCAACAAACTCCCCACAATTTAGGACAAAGACAAAATGCCCCATTCATATAAGTGCATAAGGCAAATAAATCTACTCTTCAATAATAGATTTTTTATCTTGCCTTTATTGTTTAACATATGGTTATGGGAAATATGCAAGAAGCTAAGTTGTGTAGCATATGTTTAATGGTGGGACGTGCAATTGGCATGTGCCTAGTTTTTCAAAAGGAGCAACCAAATATTTTAGGAGGATTTTTAGGGTTACCA
This sequence comes from Rhizophora apiculata, assembly GCA_037832385.1. Taxonomy (NCBI): domain Eukaryota; kingdom Viridiplantae; phylum Streptophyta; class Magnoliopsida; order Malpighiales; family Rhizophoraceae; genus Rhizophora; species Rhizophora apiculata. The sequence goes on from CM075436.1 coordinate 5,655,512, forward strand.
AGGAGGTGTGATCCCTATTCTAATACATACAATCTAGGAATGCATATCCTAACAAGCCAATAGGGTTCCAATAAACTTAATAGTCATATCAACCTAAAAGGGCAACTTTTTCTAGTACAAGTACATCATTAAAAGATATGTTCAAAATTTCTTAACACATAATCAGCGATTCCAATAAGAGACAAGGGCAAACATACACAATTTGGAGAATAATGTGTCAACTAGCTTCCATAGTTGGCAGATTGGATGCATAAGGATTAGACAAATTAGCTTTTTAACCCTTAGTAAATCCAAAAAAGAATGTGAGTACCATATCATTGAGTAGTGGAAAACAACTGGAGGAACCTTATAAGAAAGCACTTATTATGACCATGAATAAGGATATTAAGAAAGAAGTAGAGATTTCTCCAACTAAGGTAAAACCTAACTTTTCCATTCAAGTTAAAGGTAAGCCCTTTCCTTTTCCTATCAAGCATACAAAATCTAAGTAGGAGGAGTAAAAGAGAGAATTCCTTCAAACATTCCTTAAGGTAGAGGTAAACATATCACTATTAGAAGTGATCAAGCAAGTACCAAGGTATGTAAAATTTCTTAAGGAATTATGCATTAATAAGTAGAGACTAAGAGATGATGGGAAGAATAAAGTGGAGGAGAATGTGTTCACAATTCTCTAAAGAAAGCTTCCCCCTAAGTGAAAAGATCCAAATATGTTAATAATCTTGTGTAAAATAGGAATACTAGATTTCAAAAAGCTATGTTAGATTTAAGAGCCTTTATTAATGGAATTCCTTGATCCATTTATGCTGCTTTAAATCTTGAACCTTTAAAAAATATTATTGTTTTTATATAATTGGTTACTTGTACGAATGCTTCTAAGGGGGTAGTTGAGGATGTGTTAGTGCAAGTGAACAAGCTTATGTTTCCAACTAATTTCCACATAGTATATATGGATGATGATACTTCCCTTAACTTTGCACTTATTTTATTAAGGAGGCCATTTTTTTAAGACAACTAGGATAAAGATTGATGTGCCTAAGGATACCTTGATGATGGAGCTCAATGGTGAACTTATTTGATTCAATATTTATAAGGTTATAAGGTACCTTATTGATGTTCACTCATTTTATGTCATAATGTTATTGATTATTTAGTGCAAGAAATGTTTGAGTTAACAAGTAAGAAAGAGTTAGAGGTGGCAATCATCAAACATCTTGAGCTATAAATAGAAGGAGAAGTAAAACTAGATGAGGAGCTGAAGAAAATTGTAGCTAAATTGCATTAATTATCAATGATTCTCAATTGATATGTAGTTTCTTCCATTTAGTTACCAATTGCTCACAAGAAAGTTTTACTTTTTGTTTTGTAAGCTTTCATGTTAGAATTGAAACTGTTACAAACTCATATGAGTTCAAAGACACACAAAAGTTACATGTAGGAGAATTGATGAGTGAGAATTTATTTATTTATTTCCTTTTATATTTTTGTTATTTTTAATAAGATTCATACCTATTTAAGTTTATTAGAATATATTTTATGACTTAGGTATGTTTTGGGGAAGCTTTGAGCATTTGTGATTTTACTTGGCAAAATTCAAAGATTTTATCATTTTGATCATTGTCGTTCATTTTAAGTTTTTCACTAACTTAAAGGTTCATATTGGAAAAGTGATCTTTAATAAAATTATAGCAAATATTTCAAATTTTCCAAATTTTGAGGTCAAAGGTTCAAAAGCATGTCTTAAGTATTTAGGAAAGGATGGGTGTCATAGGTCAAGTAATAACACAAAACTAACATAGTTAAGAGAGAATTTTAAGTAGCTGCCTAATAATCTTAGTAAGAGAAAAATGGCTGAAATATTACTGCCACTCTTATCTAAAAATAACAATATGCTGAACATGTATCAAAGTTATGCTAAAGAACTTGATTAAGTACCTCATCACTTGAATTATTGGCCAACTCCACAAAATTCTCTCATAACCATGTTAGTTTTACATTATTGTATGACCCTTGACACCCATATTTTCCAAAGTGCTCGAAACATTTTTATGAACATTTGACCTCACAGCTTGTCACTAGTCTCCATCCATTAGAAGATCCATTATATACAATTTATCAATCAAAATAATGTACACTTTTTCCTATCCAAGAAGAAATTGTTCATAACATGATACTAGTTTTCAATAAATTTTGGTAATTCATTGTCATGGTTCATTGCCTTTAAACCTGCAAGATGTTGAAAACATGTTATCTCTATTCTTTTCACAATTTTTGCATGTGGTTTCTATTAGATAAATGTAGTCATATGGGTCAGTGACTTATGTTAGCATCAAATAAAGTCAACATTATAATCAAACCAATTAACGTAGATAATTGCTAGCAATTTAATGATACTTTTCCAAAAAAAAAAAAAAAAAAAAGTTTCATAACTAAATGAACAAGATATTTTAACAAAGAAAGTGTATTTTTTAATCCTTTCAACAATATCATGATGTGGTCTCCATTGGCTAAACATAACTATAGAGGCAAAAGAACAAAACTATAGGGAAGGTTTTAGCAAACATGGCTAAAATACCTATAGAAGTGTGGCTAATGAAGATTCTAAAAATATTGGGTCTAATCACAATGCAAATTTGTCTGATTACCCTTAAGTTTTCATTCTAATGGTTGAAACCCAATTTTAGGAGTCTGTTCAATAACACTGAAGCACTTAAATCAAATGAATATTTTCAAAAAGAATTATAGTTTTAAAAATAAATGAACAAGGGAATTCATTAAGAAATGTGCAAAGAAACATTTGATATAAAACTAATAAATCAATAGAGGATTACCAATTTATCTCTTTTTAAAGGTTACCATTTTCTAATTTTTCTTCTACAAAGGCACTCACAATTATTAAGGAGGCTCAAGCACAATAAGTGTTGCCACTTGCATATGTCGACGGTTATAAACTAATAACCTAGACACATCTGCTAGTGCTCCCCACCATATACAGGACACTTATACTACAACATGCACATCATCCTTAATTATACCCCAAGGGACTTTTTAAGTAGTCCTCACACTATCCCATACTTGAGCGACAACCAATGCTCTAGCCTTAATTGCACAGTACCATCATTGTGGCAACCCTGTAAGGTTCTTACCCCTATGCACCTTGCAACTAGCAAGGGATATTAGCTTCACATAACCTTTAAGCCCACCTTTGGCCTGCAAGGGAGGCTAACAATGTGCAATCTTTAGCTTGCAAGGGAGGTTAGCACCACTTCTTTGTAGCACCCACCAGCCGACTCTCACACTTTGTCCAATAACTTGTCTTTGTTTTTTGGCATAGTTTAACTCCTTTATACTTCAACCATTCTCAAGGTCATGAAGCATGTTTTTCAAACTTTGATTTACTCCCTCTTGATGCTAGACATTCAAAATATATCCATTGAGGATAAGGTTTATAATTTCATGTTAGAGCTTTAACCTTAGAGTAAAAATTATGCTAAAGAGGCAAGTAGTAAAGGACTTTCCCCCTACATTTGTTGCTACTAATGGTTTGGTTGACTTTTAAATCAACACTTTTAATTCTTCAAGTGGCAAACAACCCAAAGACAAGGGCAAGAAGAATAAAAAGGACTCTCAAGAATTTAAGTAAAGGGAGGATAATAAGGGAAATGGAGTGCCTAAAAGGGGAGAAATTAAATGCGAGAACTATTTGATTGGGCCAAAACACTTAAACATGGGAATAAGTCAAATGTTTTAGAACACTTGAACATATGGCACGAAATTGGGAAATGGGGGAACTTTCCTTGGCCATTAATTTCCATGTTAACAAGCTTAGGGGGCCAACAAGCCACCCCTACCTATCCAAGTCAGTGTCGTTGTTGGTTATGTGGACCAGCTTTCTCACTTTTGTAACTATAATTTTCTACTAATCACATCATATGGGGAAGAATTCAACAAGATTGACTATAGCTACTTAAAAATAACATTACCCCTATCATCAACATTTCTAAGGTGAAAATCATACCATGAAGAAAACCGACAATGCATCCTACCTTCTCACATAATCCACCATGCATCATTTCCATTAGTTTGGGACCCATCAAATAATTCTCGCATCAAACTTACAGGCTTCTCAACACCCATTACTCTTTTACTCATGATGTCCAATTGTACAAAATCAACTTATGGTTTGTGACATGCTTCTTTGAAGGAGGTTTGGCTAGCACACAGTGACTTGGCCCTGTCTATCTTAGCAACTTTGTTAGCCAACACCATTGTTGCCTCGATTTCCATCACTCTCATTGCCACTAATTATTTCACGTCTCCTTTTCTCAACCCTTAATGTTCCTGCAAGGTAGATAATACAACCCAAGTTTTCCTACCTTTACTAACATAAGATGCTTTTTTCTAGCAACAAAAAATGACTAATTCTCATCCATGATCATCAAGTGACCTAAATGAGGCATTAGTGCAATTTTTGCTTGCACAAATGACTCCAATCCTAGGATCACATCAAAATTTTCCAACAACATTATAGAGAAATTGATTTTACCGATGTAGTAACCAAGAGTTACCTCAACTCCTTTTGTTGTTCCAAGAATGTCACATGCCTTTAAGTTGATTTCTTCCCATAACTGCCACTTTTGCTCACATTCAACACAAGTGAAATTACCACTTGCTTGGCAATGAAATTGTGGGTTGCACTAAATTCACCATCACCAACAGCTCTAGATTACCTAGCCCAATTTTGACATAAATGAAGCTTGGCTATGAGGCATGTTCTACACATATAACATTGATCAATTGTATTGAATTGATTCATGAAGGATTGCCATCATCTGAACTAGCTTCGTTACCACCTTCTTCAACCACCAAAGCACTTGATTTCTCCCTTTTTTTTTTTTCCTCATTTTCTTTCCCTTCATTTTAACTCCTAAAAATAGTGTTATTCTTCTTTCACCCTTTTGCTTTAATTTATAGTTAATATTTTAAAATATCATAACGTTTAAACTTTTATAGCAAATTTAGTGTGACCTTAAACACCCCATTCTAATACCCAAAGATCTATGTCCTTTGTTAATTTCTTGCTTCTGCTTGAGGTAGAATTGCTTTGAGTACATATAATGATTTGAGACTTGCACATATGTAAAGAAAATAGAAAACAATCTTAATTAAAGGGTTAAGAAGGTCACCGAGATATTTAGTTTTACTCTTTCAAATGGATGGATGACATGAGATGTGTGGGTAAGGCTGTTGTCTTCCCTCTCTTATCCCTCCCTCCTACAAAATTATTACAGAATTATGAGCTGTTCATCATAAAAACTCTCTTATAAATAGATATTCTAATTTTAATTTTATTTTAATCTCACATAAACCTACCTAGAATTTAACCATGAATAGTCATTTTTCTTTGTCACTCTCTTTTCACCGTCATGTCTCTGACTCACTCTCTCTCTCTATACAGATTTTTGCCCCTCTTTTCCTCCCGTTCAACATTCCCAATTGAATCGGGCATGTTAGCATGAGGAGGAAACTAAAGCCAAGATGGAATGGAGTTTGGGGTTTCGTTCGAGTACTGGCTTTTGTGTCTCCCGTACTCTGTTAGATATATTAATAATTGGAAAATAATACTCGACACATGAAAATGTGACGCAACCGAAGCATGGCCCGCCCTTGCAAGAAAATAATATATATATTTGAAAATCCATTTTTTTTACTGATAAAAATTATATGATATACAAGACTAACAAGGCGAAACAAAATATATATGAAAACTAATAAAAAGTGTAATATTAAGAAATATCATTTTTATTATACCTTTCTCTAGGCTCTCTGTACATTTTGTTTGGCTTTATTGTATATTTTATTAATCTTTTTATACAACTTGTATTTTTATCAAATATATATATATATATATATTTATTCACCTTGTGAACACTTTGCAGCTACTGCATCTCTTTAACGGGACTTAATAATTAAAGGAAAGAACACGTGATAACATAGGATAAGAAATGAACAAAGTGTGAAAGGGAAGCAAAATGGAATAATAAATAATTATAATGGTGCTGCCGCGTGGAGGCTTTAGGTAATGGATGGATGGTCCTGACTGGACTCATCAGGTCTCTCAATCTGGCACGCTAGCATGATTTTGACTCCTGTTGCTTTTTTTTTTTTTTTTCACTCTTACTTTCTTTAGTATTTATAAATAATATTAATTACAAATGTGTCAAGCAAGGTGAATTAGATGTACGCAAAACAGCTAAATATTAAAAAATATTAGATATATATTAATTGTATATAAATTAAATTATTATTAAAATTTAAATAAATAATATAATATTTAATTTTTTTAATTTAATAATTTTTTATTTTATTTTAATTATTTATATTATGCTTTATTTTTAAATATTTAATTAATTAAAAATATATTAATCTAATATCTATCAAATTAATCACTAATATTATGTTCATTATTACATTAAAGGCAATAAGTGTATATTAGTTATTAGAGGAGTTCTAATCAAAAAATTAAGAAGCTCCACCCACTATTGCATCCAAAAAAACAAATCTAAAAACCACATGCATATCTTTATTTGCTAACAAGAAACTCATATGGAAACATTGTACCTTTATAAATAATTGATGGTAATTTAGTTATATCTGATCCAACACTCTTTGATATTATAAATATCTCCAAAGAAAAAATATATATCTATTATCACTAACCCATAAGAAAGTAACCTTAAGTTCTATCTAAATTTCTACTTGCATACTTCCATTAGGGCTAACGTTTTGATTCCTACAAAATATATAAATCAGAATGGGCACAATTGTCTTTCAAAACATTGGTTTTGCTAAATTTATAAGTGTACATGTATCAATATATTGCATGGAATTTTAGTGATTAGCTTAGTGTATAATTGAATTTTTTCTTTTTTATTAGTTGTCTGAGAAACATTTGGAGACCCAAAAAATGCAAGAAGGAAAAAGAAATAAAAGAAATTTAGGAACAATAAAGGAGTTACAATTGAGATAATTATAGGACTAATATTTTGAAAGTTCTAACCAATAATTACATGCATTGTGTATGACGTGCATTGTAATTAACATCAATTAATGGGATTTCTCCAAAATTCAACCCTAAATCCCTTCTTCCTATTACCCCATTAATGAAAATTCCTTTATGATAATTCCATTCTTTAATTATGCTAAAAGCAACATCATTTGGCATATAGGAAAGCATATTTTAAAACTACTTGTAACAATTATTCTTTTTAACTACTTATACGCATTAGCATCATGTCTGTAACAATTACTTCAGCTGCAATTGCTAACCATTCACACATTTATTCTTCCAATGAAAAATATTAATTTTTGATCCGAACTGATTTTCTTACATCCCTAATAGAAAAACAAATTGATAAATCCTATAGCCCTAGAAATGACTAAACCAAAACTAAGGCACATAGAATAGTTGATATGATTGCTCAACAATTTACAATATGGTAAAAAAGAAAAATTTAGTGAAAAGAATTAGAATTAGGAATCGCATTCTAAAAATAAATAGATAAATAAATGAAAAAAAATTGTAGAATAAGCAACTAGTGTGAAAAAGGATGCACTAAGTAAAAGCAATGAGCAAATGACCTAGCCAACATAGCCATAAACAATTAATCCCTCAAAACAGGTCTATGGCGTAGTGAGAGTTGAACTGAAACATACATTTAACCACAAAAGTCATGTGTTAGACAATCAAAATTCAAAACACATGTAATGAATAGTCCAAAGAATGAAAGCAAAAAATAATCACCAAAAAAAAAAAATGGTGGGGAGTTTAGTTAGAGGAAGAATAAAAGCATAAATGAGAGGAACCAAAAATTTGAATAGGGCAACTTTGTTTTGCTTCCTAATGGACCACTCTCTTCAACATAATTCAAACATAGATATTAATTCTAATCAATAACTCATCAATCAACAAAGATTTTGAAGCAGAAATATGTGTATAATATGACAGGCCTATAATAGATATTTGATGAAAACTCATCGATTGGAGGCATAGGGATTGGACGATAAGGACATGGCTAGGAGTTTATTTGGAAAGTGTTTATTCTTTGTCCAAATCTAAAGGGGTTGTTTGCCATTTGAGTTGGATTTTGACCTTTACTAGAACAATGCAAGATGGAAATATTACAACTAATTTATATAGAATGTGTTAATTTTAATTTGCATTAAGTTAAATACATTGTCATATGCCTAAAGTTAGTTAATTTAATGCATACATGTATTTGATGGAAAGTTTCCTTTTTGTTGGTAAAATCAAACTAGCAAAAATATCAGGTTATTTAATTTTTCGTCAAATTTAAACACAATAACATTTTTTATTATCTAATTTGATATGAAACTTTTATATATAAATTTTCATAGTATTGTGAAAGATTTTAATTTAGATGAAGAGTAAAGAATTAACTTTCTTTGAAATCACAATATAAAATAACATGTCAAAAGTAAAGTAATGGTTATATGAAATAATTTAGAATAGTAAATAATTTCTTTTGAAGACAATATATTTTTGGAAATAATATATATATAAAATTTTCATGTTCTCTATGTACTTTAAATGGTGATGAAAGAACAGAAGAGCCTTTATGAAAGATGACCATAGGTACTCATATCCCCATTGAAAATAGTATTTACCAAATCAATCAAAAAATAAAATATGCTTTTTATTTTTGGTCATCCAATCATAATAATCTTCTTGGACTTCCAGGTTTTTCTTTTTTTTGAAATTATTTGAAAAACCATTCTCTTTTTTCTGTATTATACTAAGCATAAAATTTTTTTTTCTTAAAATTTCCTTTTTTATCACAAAATCTTTTTCCAAAACATTGAGCTGAGGATCCACCTTAAGCTTATAAGGAAAATGAACTTATGATGTCATTGCTTTAGGAGATTCTAGAGAATCCTACTATGTTGACGCGCAAGCGGCTTGGGGAACTTACCCACGTAGATTTACGCCGATAAGGTTAGATCTAATACTGCCAAATCTAGCATAAGTGCTAGAAAACTGTCTCACAAAAAGGCTTAGTTGAAGATAATTTGAAATTTTGGTTTCAAGATCTTCACCCTTACAAGACTCAGATCTAGTGCTTGTGAAGTGTCTGGCAAAAGATATGTTGACATTGCCATCTCTGTATTGCGTGATCCTATTGACATATGTTGTCATAAGAGGCTTCAGGGTCTAGGTGTTAGGTAGGTTTACTTCATGTCATTTAATGTACCTAGGCTTTTGTAAGTTTGCACTATGCATGTCTATTTCCCATAAAACTATTTTGCCTCTTACACCATGATGAAGGTTTTTGGTGTTAAACATAGTTTTCATTGCTTTGTAATGTATCCTATACATTAAGCTTAATGGAATTGATCCATTTATGAATCATTTGTTGTGTAGCTTGATTTGTAAGGTAAGAACATCAAGAATATTCCTATCATGCAAAGAAATTGTGAAATTTGAAAAATAATTAAAATAAATTTGTTGTTCCTACAGTCTTGTATGAGTTGTAATTGTTATCAACCAAATTTAAGTGTGCAAGCAGAAGTGGCTCATATCTTAGGAATTATAGGATAAGACTAGCATGTCAAATAACCTCGTAAAGTGATCTCCTTGGAGTGAACTTGTAAAGGGAGTTTAGCATTGCTTAAGTCTTAGTGTGACAATGTGACAGGGTTATATACGGATAATAAGTTCATAAGAAGTTAAATCTACAAGTCTGTAAGCTTGTCCTGAGACTAAGTCCAGGAGTGATTCCGGAGGAGCGGAATAATTCCGGGGTTATGGACAGACAGGGAGTCTACAAGAAGGGAAGGTTATGGAATTTTAACTTAGCATTTCCGAAATATGGGCAGTTATGGGGGCAATTTCTTCTGTACATTTTTAACTGTTCATGGACAATCTTGGCCGTTCATTCAAGCATTCAAAGGATGAGATTTCAGTAGAAAGAAAAGAGCAAGAAAAATAAATTAAGGAGGATAATACTGAATCTTGAATGGACTAGTAGTATGAAGCCACATAGAGGAGCAAGAAAGGCAGTCTGCCGCAGCTACAGTAAAAACCCTACTAGGGTTTCCATAGAGGGCAATATATAAACCAAGATTTATCTCTTTTGAAAGTTTGCGTGTAAGACAACCTAGTGAAGACATTCTATGAAGCTTAGAGAGAACTCAACGAATTTCCAGATTTCTTCAAGAAAGGTTAGAGAGTGTTTTGGTGATCTTCCAAGTGGCAGTCAAGCAACATATTCAAATCAAGCAGAGGCAAGACAAGTTAGAAGAAGGGTAGACACAGTAAGTGACACTCTTTGTATTGTGATTGCTTTGTATTTGTAATAGTGAAAGGAGTAGAAGATTAAGACATCCATTGTAACTACATTGTAATCATAGGGGATACCACTCTAGTATTCTTAAGTATAGTGGATTGTCTTGGTAGAGGAAGAATCCCTACCACCGTGGAGTAGGTCACATTGGCCGAACCATGTAAATCTCTTGTATCCTTGCTTTGAATTTACATTTTATGTTTTGAATTGAGTTGTGAACAAAGCTAACGAATCATCAAACTTATAACCTAAAAGAAGACCTAATCAAGAACAACCAATCTGTTTAATAGGCAAGGTGACTGAAAGGTAATTTTGGGGACTATTATGATTAGTAGGCAACAATAGATCTACCTTAGTTGAATCTGAAAAAGAGTTCATTTCTGAGAAGAGTTTGAAATTGTTCACCCACCCATATATTGACAAGAGCTAAAGTATTAAAGAAATAGAATACTTTGGCTTAAATTATTAGAGTTTTTCAAGTGGGTGATATTGATTCACCCCCCTTTCAGTATCATAAATTAGTAGATCCTAGGGTGAAGTTGGGAACTTCAATTGGTATCAGAGTTTAAGTTCACCAGTTTGAAGCTTAACAACTTGGTGTACTAGTTTGAAGGGTTTCAGAAGTTTTAATTTATTTAGCATACTAAGAAATGGATGCCAGTACCAGCACTAGCACTACTTACAGCAAGAAGGTTCCAATCTTCAATGGAACCAACTACCATATGTGGAGAGCAAGAATGCAGGTGGTATTTGCAATTATGGGCATGGACGTGGTGAAATTAGTACAGTAGGGTTTTATGCCTCCAAAAGAAGGTAAAGATCCAACCCCAGAGGAATTAAGGCAGTTTGAGATCAATGGGAAGGCCTCAAATGTCATCATTTCAACATTGACATATGCTAAATATACTAAAGTTATAGATTGCAAATCTACTAAGGAGATATGGGACAGATTGTAGAAGGTCTATGAAGGTGATGGCAGAATGAAAGAGGCCAAGCTTCAAGCTTTCAAGGAAAGATATGAATCTCTCATCATGTAGAAAAATGAGACAGTCCAAGAGTTCTTCACCAGGGTTATTGATGCTGTAAACAACCTTAGAAGTCATGGGAAGAACAAGAAGGACTCATCTATTGTGAAGAAAATTCTGAGAATTCTGCCTGAGAGGTTTGCCTCAAAGGTGGCAGCCATATAGGAGAGTAAAGATCTCAATTCTATGTCATTGCATGATTTCCAGTGTAATCTCATTGCATATGAGATAAGAATAAAGTCAAATGAAAGCTCCTCAACATCAAAGCCATCAAAGGAGGCAGCTTTCAAAACTATGAGACACTTGAAGATAAGAGAAGAGGAAGAATCATCTAGTGAGGATGATGATGATGATGAGGAAGAAAGTGAAGGTGAAGTGTTGGCTTACTTCACAAGGAAATTCAAAAAGGGGTCGAAGAAGGGAAAAGGACAGTTGTCCTTGAGATGTTATCATTGTGGGCAGACTAGACACTTTGCTTCTCAGTGCAAAGTGAAACTTGATGATGAAGATGAGGATGGTGATGATGAGCAGAATTCAAAATGGAGAAGACCATTATCCAAATCAAAGAAGTCCAGCAAGAAGACTACTAACCCATAGAAGAAGAAAAGAAGCTCATTCAAGAGTTATATGAGCCAGACAAAAGAAGCTGATGAGGAGGAAGATGTAGAATCATCAGATGAGCATGCCTTTATAGCATCAGCTCAATATGGTAGTTCAACCTTTAAAGAGGAAGAGGAGGTTAATGAAGAAGAACCAGATCTTGAAGCTGAGTTAGAAGCAGCTTTAAAGGAGATAATCAGAAGGGGCAGAACCATAAGAAGGTTGGAGGCCCATATAAAACAAATTGAAGCAAGGATTGAGGAAGCAAAAAGTCAAAAAGATGAAATAAGGGCTGAACATATTGACTTGAAGAGAAGATTTGAAGAACAAATCAAAATATGTGAAGACTTTACAATGGAGCTTACCTCAAGGACTTCAACAATTGAAGAAATGGAGGTAGAGTTACTGAGACTCCAGCAACAACTCAAAAAGAGTGAAGAGAACTTGCAGAAACTTGAAGTGGTAGGAGAAATAAGCTCTGCAAGAGAAAAGAAGAATGAAGAGAAAGTGCAGCAATATGAGGCTGCATTGCCTAAAGAGAATGAAACTTTGCCACAGAAGTTGAAAGAGAGGGCTATGACTCAGGAGAAAATAGTTGAAGAATAGAAGACAGTTATCAAACCAAAGCTAGGGCCAAAAATGATGTATGTGATTAAAGAGCAGCAGCCCATAGCTGCTAAGTCTCAGAAAGAAATGACTGATCAGTCAGAAATAGTGAAGGCTGAAAATAAAGAAGATTTGAAGAAGCAACCTAGGTTGCAAACAAAAATGAAGAAAGGAAAGTCAGCCAGCCAAGGGCTATGGTTGAACAGAAGAAGGAGAAGAAGGTGGCTGAAATGAAAGCCACACAAGCAAAGAAGCCAGCAACCTTGCCTACACAGCAAGTAATGAACAAAAGAAAACAAGCTGTGGTTAAACCTAAGAAAAGGTAGTTTCAAGGTCACTGCTTTTATTGTGAAGTTTGGGGTCATAAGGCAAGTAAATGCTGGTGGAAAAGGCTAGTATATGTCTCCAACTTAAGAAGATCCGATGCTGCATACAGGGGGAGACAATACAAAATTCAGAGGAGAACACCTGTCGTGAGTTCTTACACATACTGTAAAAAGCAAGGACACAGTGGCAAGGATTGTTGGTGAAAGCCCAAACCAGTGGTTTTAAAAAACAAGTTTGCTATATTGGCAGACTTGGAACAGTGTGAAAGGTGCGAGCAGGATGGCCATAATGCTAAGAGATGCATGACACTTCTCCCTGAGCAAGAGAAAGCATTCAATGGCACAGTGAAAACAATTGGTACAGTCAAAGCTAAGAAAAAGGAGAGAGCTATATTCAAATCAATTCAAAAGAAGGAATATAAAGCTAAAAAGGAGGTAGCTAATATAACTAAAATTGCACTAAAGGTTGACTACAAGGATAAGCAGTGGATCCTTGATAGTGGATGCACTTCACACATGACAGGAGATAAGAGTAAATTATTAAAGCTGAACAAGTCAAGAGAAGGCAGAGTCAAGTTTGGCAATGATGATTCACTCAACATCAGTGGTCAGGGGTCAGTAAATATTGGAAAAGGAAAGCTGAAAGATGTTCTGCACATTGAAGGACTCAGATATAATCTAGCATCTGTCAGCCAACTGTGCAATGGAGAACATAAAGTGATATTCACAAAAATAGGTTACCAAGTAAAGAGTAAAGAAGGAAATACTGTTGCAGCCAGGAAGAGAACAGCTGAAAATTTATATGTGATTGATGAGGACAAGACAAATAACTGTTTACTTACAAAAGAAGAAGAAAATCAACTCTGGCATAGGAGGCTGGGACACTTAATACAGAAGAACATGAGGAAGCTAACCATTACTCATGCAATTAGAGACATTCCAAACCTCAGGAGAGAGAGAGAGTATGTCTGCTCAGCATGCTCTAAAGGAAAACATGCCAGAAAGCAGTATAAGACCAAAGAGTTCAGTTCTGAAGGAATGCTTGACATTGTACATACTGATTTGTGTGGGCCGATGAGAATAAAAGGGTTGAATGGTGAAAGGTACTTCATCTTGTTTGTTGATGATTATTCTAGAAGGACCTGCATTATGCACCTCAAACACAAGTTGGAAGTTTTGAAATGCTTCAAGAGATATAGAAGATTGGCTAAAAATGAGAGTGGAAAGAAGATCAAAGTATTGAGGTCAGATCAAGGCACTGAATTCACAAAAGAAGCTTTTGAAGATTACCTTGAGAAGCATGGAATTCACCATCAAATGGCAGTAGCAAGAACACCTCAACAAAACGGGGTGGTAGAGAGGAAAAATAAAGCTGTGGTTGAAATGGCAAGAACTCTACTGCTAGACTCCAAGCTTCACACAAGATTTTGGACAGAAGCAACATTTACAGCCGTGCACCTACTGAATAGAGTTTTACTAAGGCCCAATACTAATAAGACTCCATATGAGCTATGGAGTGGGAAGAAGATAACAGCCAAGTATTTCAAAATCTTTGGCAGCCTATGTTTTGTGAAGAACAAGGAGCAAAGCTTGGGAAAATTCCATGCTAGGTCAAATGAAGGCATCTTTGTGGGATACTTAGCAAAGACAAATGGTTACAGAGTTTTCCTGCATAAACTGGGAAAAGTGGTCACTTCCAGTGATATGAGAATAGATGAAAACTAGAAAATAATGCAAAATAGAGAAGCTGAGGACAGTGAAGAAGATGACTTCAAGATAGATGAAGAATCAGACCAGCATAAAGAAAAGGGGAAAGAAGTAAGTTCAGACTTAGAGAAGAGTGGGTCTGAAGATGAAGAAAGTGATCCTCTTGCAACTAAGACTGTGCAAGAGAGAAAGACAAAGAAAACTTGGTCCAGTGCTCATCAAGGAAATCAGATCATAGGTGACCCATCAGCAGAAGTTACAACAAGAAGAAGAATTGTGGATCCACTACTTTACTCTCACAAGTTGAATCTAAATCTGTTGAAGAGGTTGCACAAGACAAAGCCTGGGTCAAAGCTATCAATGAGGGGCTGGATCAAATCGAGAAGAATGATACATGGGAGCTGGTTCCAAGACCCACTAACGAGAATGTCATAGGAACAAAATGGGTGTTTAGAAATAAACACAATGAAGATGGCAAGGTGGTGAGGAATAAGGCTAAGCTGGTTTGCAAAGGCTACACTCAGATAGAAGGAGTAGATGTTGATGAAACTTTTGCACCAGTAGCAAGGCTGGAAACTATTAGAATGTTCTTAACTTTGACAGCACATAAGAGGTATAAAGTTTATCAGATGGATGTGAAATTAGCCTTTCTAAATGGGCTCTTGAAAGAAGAAGTGTATATTAAGCAACCCGATGGAGTACAAATCAATGAGGATGAAACACACGTGTGCAAGCTAAAGAAAGCCTTGTATGGCCTTAAACAAGTCCTAAGAGTATGGTACAGTAGGCTGGATGCATATTTAAAAAAGGTTGAACTTCAGAAGAGGAACAGTTGATAATAACTTATATGTGTTTAACTCAAAGAAAGGCCAGCTGATAATCACAGTATATGTAGATGACATCATCTTTGGAGGGGATCACTCTGAGCTATGCCAAGAATTTGCACAGAAGATGAGTGAGGAATATGAAATGTCATTGATTGGAGAAATGACTTACTTTCTTGGATTACAGATAAAAACAGTGTGAAGAAGGTATTTTTATTTCTCAAACAACATATGCCAAAGAGATGCTGAAAAAGTTTGACATGGAGGATAGCAGACCTGTCAGTACCCCTATGACAGTGGGCTGCAAGTTAACAAAAAATTAGGAAGGAAGGAGTACAAGCCCTACAGAATACAGGAAGATGATAGGGAGCCTTCTATACCTTACAGCATCAAGGCCTGACCTCATGCAAGCTGTGTGCATTGCCAGCAGATTCCAAGCCAATCCTAAGGAATCTCATGTGTTGGGAGTGAAAAGAATCCTAAGATACCTCAAAGGGACACTAG
Organism: Rhizophora apiculata; assembly: GCA_037832385.1. NCBI lineage: Eukaryota > Viridiplantae > Streptophyta > Magnoliopsida > Malpighiales > Rhizophoraceae > Rhizophora > Rhizophora apiculata. Next base: position 5,671,465 of record CM075436.1, read on the forward strand.
AAATGGGTTTGTGGTATCTTGCCATGGATTCTATAAAACTACAAGCATACATTGATGCAAACTGGGCAGGAAGTACAGATGACAGAAAATCAACCAGCAGCTGCAGCTTCTACTTGGGTTCAAAGTGTATTGAATGGTTAAGTAGAAAGTAAAATAGTGTTGCTTTGAGCACAGCTAAGGCTGAGTATATGGCTGCTTGTGTAGCATATACTCAGGTGATATGGATGCAAAGACAATTGGCAGATTTGGGTGTTGAAGTGAAGTTACTAGTAAGTGTATTTTGTGATAATCAAAGTGCAATTGATCTTAGCAAGAATCCAATTCAACATTCAAGAAGCAAACATATTGACATCTGGTATCACTTTATCAAGGATCAAGTGGAAGAGGGCACAATTCAGTTGGAGTATGTTGGCACTAAAGATCAAATCTCATATATTCTAACTAAACCTCTGTCCACAGAGTTATTTGAAAAGCACATAATGAGTCTGTCTGTGCAAATGCCTCCTCAAGCCTGAAGTTCAGGTGAATCCTCTATCTCTACTTTGTGGGTTTTTCAAATTTGTAATTGGTTGGCAAAGGGGGAGAGAAGCAACAGTGCAGGGGGAGCTGTTAAGGAAGGGGGAGTGCATATTTAAGGGGAGTTGTAATCCATCTGCTTTTGGATTATTACTCTAAGAAGATTATGAAGGACTACTGCATAATAGCTTTTATTGTAAGTGTTGCTAACAATTATAAAAAGGGAGATTGTTGTTCCCACAACCTTGTATGGGTTGTAATTGTTGTCAACCAGATTTAAGTGTGCAAGCAAAAGTGGCTCATATCTCAGGAATTACAAGATAAGACTAGCATGTCAAATAACCTTGTAAAGTGATCTCCTTGGAGTGAACTTGTAGAGGGAGTTTAGCATTACTTAAATCTTAGTGTGACAGTGTGACAGGGTTGTATATGGATAATAAGTTCATAAGAAGTTAAATCTGCAAGTCCGTAAGCTTGTCCTAAGACTAAGTCCAGGAGTGATTCTGGAGGAGCGGAATAATTCTGAGGTTACGGACAGACAGGGAGTCTGGAAGAAGGGAAGGTTACGGAATTTTAACTTAGCATTTCTGGAAGATGGACAGTTACGGGGGCAATTTCTTCTGTACATTTTTAACTGTTCATGGACAATCCTGGCCGTTCATTCAAGCATTCAAAGGATGAGATTTCAATAGAAAGAAAAGAGTAAGAAAAATAAATTAAGAAGGAGGATGCTGAATCTTGAATGGACCAATAGTATGAAGCCACATGGAGGAGCAAGAAAGGAAGTCTGCCACAGCTATAGTAAACCTTACTAGGGTTTCCATAGAAGGCAGTATATAAACCAAGATTTATCTCTTTTGAAAGTCTGCATGTAAGACAACCTAGTGAAGACATTCTGTAAAGCTTAGAGAGAACTCAACGAATTTCCAAATTTCATCAAGAGAGGTTAGAGAGTGTTTTGGTGATCTTCCAAGCGACAGTGAAGCAGCCTATTCAAATCAAGCAGAGGCAAGACAAGCTAGAAGAATAGTAGATACAGTAAGTGACACTCTTTATATTGTGATTGCTTTGTATTTGTAATAGTGAAAAGAGTAGAAGATTAAGACATCCATTGTAATTACATTGTAATTATAGGGGATACCACTCTAGTATTCTCAAGTATGGTGGATTGTCTTAGTAGAGGAAGAATCCCTACCACCGTGGAGTAGGTCACATTGGCCAAACCACGTAAATCTCTTATGTCCTTGCTTTGAATTTACATTCTGTGTTTTGAATTGAGTTGTGAATAAAGCTCAAGAATCATCAAACCCATAACCTAAAAGAAGACCTAATCAAGAACAACCAATCCATTTAATAGGCAAGGTGTCTGAAAGGTAACTTTAGGGACTATTATGATTAGTAGGTAACAATAGATCTACCTTAGTTGAATTTGAGAAAGAGTTCATTTCTAAGAAGAGTTTAAAGTTGTTCACCCACCCGCATATTGACAAAAGCTAAAGTATTAAAGAAGTAGAGTACTTTGGCTTAAATTATCAGAGTTTTTCAAGAGGGTAATACAGATTCACTCCCCTTTCAGTATCATAGACTAGTAGATCCTAAGGTGAAGTTGGCAACTTCAAAATTGGACCTAAATATAGGCTTGTTTCAATAATACTTAAGAGAGAATCATCAAAGTTTAGAAAGGGGCTTGACACCTATATGGAAAAAGCCAAAGTGTAACAAGTTGTACCATTTTTGGTGATGCCTTACAAAGGCATGGGAAAGAATTTTTACTATTTCAAAAGAGTTGTAAAGATGGCAGTCCCATTCCTCCATCTTGATTATGTAATTGGTGCTTGATAAGAGCTTGAACCAGCTTTACTAGTAGATTTGCCTCTCAACAAGCTTTGGAATTTGCCACGTATCTATGGACTTATCAAAATCTTTAATCAGGACTTCATGCTGATTGATGACTCTTGAGGAGGAGGTTTTAGAATCATGGCTTGATGTAGAAAGTTGAAAGATAGCAAACATAGTTAGACTTTAAGGGATAGATCTACAATTGGAGTTGATAAAGGTTTTTAGTGATTTCCCTACATAAATCCTTGTGCTAACTAATGGACTCACTGCCTCACTAAGGACTCACTATTGGGACCACATTCATTCAGTTCCTCCTTAATAGCTTGAATAGAAACTTTCATCTCCTATTGTTCAAACTAAGATTCAAATTCTTAAAAGCCAGTTTGAATTTTTAATTTTTTTTAATGTTCCTAATGCTTTTTGGTTTCGAAAGCAACATGTGGTTACACTTTTATATGCTAAACATTTTGATGAAAGGAACATTTTAACAAAAACGTGACCTATCTAGATGAATCCCCAACTGCTTGACCACTACAAGCAGGAAATCAAAGCTCTTCTTGAAAAGAAGATTATTGGCCCATGCCAGTCATTGTGGAGTTTAAGTTGCTAAGTCTAGTAAGGACACGATGCTTAGACTATAGGCTTTAAGGGAATCTAAACTTAAAGCATCAACTAGCAAAGTAGTACAAGCTCTAACTACACCTGAAGGCAATTCCTCACAAGCTTCTATATTAGATACAAAATCCCTAAAGGTACAAAAAATCAAAGCAGAACCACTGAAAGCATCTTTAAAGGATGTACTATCTTAGACCTATGGCTCTTGACCTAGCCTTTGAAGAAAAACTTGCTTTTCTTCAAATAAAGTATAGTTCCAATTCAATTTATGAATGGAACATTGATGGGTATTCAAAATATCATATTTTGAATCTCCTTCAACAAATGTTAATGGTGTTTAATGCATATAAGACCTAAATTGTTTCGAGAAAGACCTTTATAACTAGACCCAACTAGTTCCACCAATGAATGAACCATAATAGGAATATGATTCATGCTTGAGATTCCTAGATGAATAACGTGGAATGCCTGAATTAAGAATTTTGATAATAAAAAACATTATACCATGCTTGTTGACGTTAGGCAATGATTTGTGGATTTTCATGATAAAAATCATTTTCAACCAATTCAATATTCTTAAAACTAGGTTTTCAAAAATATGGTTAAAGCTTTGAGAAAAATTTTTTGGAGGGGCATCAGAAATCACCACCTTTGATTTTGGAAAACTAATTTCTAGAGGGGACGATGAGACTGTGACCACCTCTTTACTTAATGATGATGGTTAAGCTACTAGCTTTGTTGAGGGTGGTGAAACCATCTACTTTTCGGATGATAAGGTTAGTGAATCTACCTTCAAGGATGTATTATCCTAGACCTATAGCTCTTGACTTGGCCTTTAAAGAAAAACCTACTTTTCTTCAAATAAGGTACAATTCCAATTTAATTTATGCATGGAAAATTGATGGGTATTTAGAATATCAAATTGTGAATCTCCTTCAATATATGACAATGGTGTCCAATGCATATAGGACCCATAGTCATACATTTGACCAAGCTATTGTTGAGATCCTTGTTGCAAGATTCTTAAGTCAACTTAAAGGCTAATGGTCATATTCTCACTCTAACTGACCATATAAACATAACCAGCATTTGAGTTGACCTGAGAATCTTGCAATAAGGATCTCAGTAATAGCTTGGCTAGATGTATGACTATTCTATATGCATTGGACACCATTGTCATCTATTGAAGGAGATTCAGAATTTGAAATTCTAAATACCCATCAATGTTTCCATTCATAGATTAAATTGAAACTATACTTTGTTTGAAGAAAAGTAGGTTTTTCTTCAAAGGCCACTTCAAGAGCTATAAGTCTCGGATAATACATCCTCGAAGATACTCCTAGTGGTTTTAATTTGATTTTTTGTACCTTGAGGGATTTTGTATTTGATACAAAAGCTTGTGAGAAATTGTCTTCAGGTGTAGGTAGAGCCTATACTACATTACTAGTTGATGCTTCAAGTTTAGATTCCCTCAAAGCCTATAATCTGAGCATTAAGGCTTCATGAAATTCATTAAAATTTGTATTTGAAACTTGAAAAGGTTTGAAAATAGGTTTTGATAAAAACTTTGTAGTAGAGACATCTAATTTTAAAATTTCTTTTGAATTTGAAAAACTGGAAATAGTGGCATCCATATTTGAAAGTTGGTTACCAATTGTTTGCAAAATTTTATTTGTATAATTATTTTGTTCAATAAGTTTTTAAATATTTTTTGTTGAAAAACCTTCATGCTCTTTATGTTGAATGGTGATGTAAGAACAAAAGATCCTTTATGCTAAATTGAATTTCACATGATGAAGGGTGAACTAACTCAATTTTAGAGCCATTCACTAACTCCCATTGTGGAGATTGGGTTTGAGCCTATATTTCATCTTCATCTATTAAAGATGTCCATGGGCACTCATATCCTTATTGAAAATAGTATTCATCAAACCAATCAAAAAAAATAAAACATGCTTTTTATTCCTTGTCATCCAATCATAATATTCTTGCTAGACTTCTAGTTTTTTATTTTGAAATTGTTTGAAAATTCTTTTCTTATAATTTCCGTTTTTTATCATAAAATCATTTGGCAAAACATTGAGTTCAAAATGTACCTTAGCCTCGTAAGGAAACTGAACTTGTGATGTCATTACTTTAGGAGATTCCAGAGAATCATATTATGTTGATGCATAAGCGGCTTGGGGAACTTGTTTGAATAGCTACACCTACAAGGTTAGATTTAATATTGCCAGATCTAGCATAAGTGTTAGATGGCTATCTCACAAAAAGGCTTAATCGAAGATAATTTGAAATTTTCATTTCAAGATCTTTACCCTTATTGGACTTAGTTTTAGTGCTTATGAAGTGTCTAGCAAAAGAAACTATGAGATTTGGAAAATAATTAAAATAAATTGGACTAGAATATAGGCTTGTTTCAATAATACCTAAGAGAGAATCATCAAAGTTAAGAAGATGATAATCTCTAAGGGCCACAAGAATAGAAGTATCTAACCCTTCTCTAAAAAAGGGCTTGATTCTTACCTAGACAAGGCTAAAGTGCAGGAAGTTGTATTACTTTTGGTGATACTTTACAAAGGCATGGGAAAGAAGCTTTACCATGTCAAAAGAGTTGTAAAGACGATAGTCCTATTCCTCCATCTTGATTCTATAATCAATGCTTGACAAGAGCTTGAACCAACTTAAGCCTCTCGGCAAGTTTTGGAATTTACCACATATCTATGGACTTATCAAAATCTTCAATCAGGACTTCTTCTTAATTGATGACACCTAAAGAGGAGGCTTCAAAATCATGGCTTAATGTAGAAGGTTGAAAGATAGTAGACATAGTTAGACTCTAAGGGATAGACCTATAGTTGGAGCTAATGAAGGTTTTTGGGAATTTCCTTACATACATCCTAGTGCTAACCAACAAACTCACTACCTCACTAAGGACTCACTATTGGGGCCACGCTCATCGGTTCCTCCCTAATCACACTTAACCTTTTGGGTGCTTACACTCAGTTTCTCCCTTACAAGATAACTATGGCTCTCTCTCTCTCTCTCTCTCTCTCCCCTTAACAAAAAGAAATGGCTATGATACCACTGCTACTATATGATCAACAAAATAAGAGAGAAATGCAAGATATAGATATGATATATATATATATATATATATAATAAAGAGAAGGATAGAGAAGACAAAAGAAAGTCTTACTTCTTCTTTTAAAACAACATTCACAAATTAGTTATTTATAGCAGTTGTCTAAAATAATTTATTTATATATATGGTATAACAACATATGATAAATATTCAAAATAAAGTCTCACCCAAACCCTTTTTGGGCTGATGTAAATGTAAATTCAAAGGTCTAAGCCCATTTATGGGTGAGTAGGCCTAGTGAGAAAGGCCAAGCCCATGACACACTTTAAAAAGAGTTTAGAGCTAAACCAAACCCATAAATTAAAGGCTAAAAACAAAAATCATCTTTACTTTAACTTCATTGAGCTAAAATCTGGTCGCTCATACTGAACACTTGGTGGGCATTGGACTTTTCCATGTTAAAGATGATTACATGTGTAGTGATGGGTTTAAATGTATGTAATTCAACTTAAATTAATGGGCCACAAACAAATTGCATTCAATGAGCTTGTCTAAATAAACCTTTCAAATGAGATAGAGACAAATTTGTTGGCACAATCACTTTTATAAACTAGGCTACTTGGTTCTGCGTAACAAAAATAGATTGCATCTTTTTACATGTCAAATGGTACAATTACAAGCACAAATTATGCAAATTCAATGGCTTGCTACCTTGTTCAATTTTTTTTTTAAAAGGGGAAAAGCTTTAGAAATAACTAGATTCTATTAAAGTGTAGTATAAACAAAATCTAATAAAAAATATTAAAATAAAATATTAAAATACAATATCATGAGTGTCATCATAATCTTATTCAAAATAAACAAATAATTATTATTAAAAAAATTAAAATTTAACAATAAATAACATAAAATTATAATAGAGATTAAAAAACCAACATTAAAATACAACAAACAACATTAAAATACAAAAGTGTAACTAATACAGCCTAAGAAAGAAACTCATCGGAAGAATTGATAGAAGGATTCTTAATGTTCTTTACAATTAAAGCTACTGCCTCCTTAACTTTACTACATTCATCATTAACTACAAAATAATTACGTAAAACAATAATAATCAAAATTGCATTAGGTGGATTATTTTCCATGACAAAACTAGCTACCAAATCCACGAACACCATCTTACGGATATATGCCTTTTGTGAGAGAGAAGATCCTCGACATAAGTAAATGCAAAAAAAGACAAGTGTAAAACAACACATAACAAATTTTGAATCAATAGAATCATGAAAGGGAAGTGTCTCAGGAGGAGCTAACATCATGCCTACAAAGAAACTATTAAGCAGCTTTAAGGAGGACGAAGAAGGATAAAGTGCTTTAAGACATAAATGATGTATGCAGTAGAAAAACATATAATTATCTCAAACACCATTCTTTTGCTAACAACCCATATGAAGGGTGGCAGATTGAAATTAACAAAGGTCAAGCAAAAGTTAATGGCCAATGTAATTATGGCTACTATACCAATGATTAACCATCTTGAGGGATGTCTTATGCTAAGGAAAAGGTATTCTTCTAGCCTAGAAAATTTGAGAAGAAAGATAGATAACTAAACAAAGACACCTACAAAAATTGTGAAAATCAATTACCTATAGCACAACTAAAGCAGTGTAGAAGCCATAATTTGATATTGTTTATAGAGGAGAGAAAAAAAAAAAAAAGCTTATGCAAGTTAGCTAATAATAGCTTGTGCAACAATGTTTCAATAACAAGTAAAACCTAAAATCTTTTAGGTTGTCTCAAGCAATGTCTCCATAACAAAAATCTTTTTTGTTTTTGCCCTTGCTATTATGGTGAAATGGATGGTTTGGAGAAGGAAGCGAAAGAGAGGCAACATTAACAATTATTGCATCAATTACTCTAGTAATTAAGTACATTATGTCTCTATTTTTTTTTGTCATTTTCTTCTTAATCTCTTTTCCAATCATTTGCCAATTGTCTTCTTCTCCAGACAACTATTGATCATTGACCTTAATGGGCCATTTCTTGTTTTGGTAGATTCTAATTTGACAATTTGGTTGTGCTTTGCACGTCTCTAGTAGAAACACTAGCCTCTCTGATCTTTCTAGCTCATTGCTTTTTGGGTTTTCCCTCATGTTGGTTTGTATTCTTATAATAATAATAATAATAATAATAATAATAATAATAATAATAATAGAGGGACATGTATATGTAATATAATTATTGTATCTACTTTAATTTTATTTTCGACAATTGATTATTGTTCAATAAGGTAGATTTCGTTTGATTAAGTGAAAAAAATCAATAACCTAATTCAATTAATATAGTTCAAATTAATATGAAAATTAGTTTTAGTTATTTTTGTCAAATACTAGTTTTTTCTATTGTTCTTTTAAATATTTTATTATTTAAAATTTTATTAATTTATGAAATAATATATTTTTATTGAAAAAATAATTTTGATAAATTTTAGAAATTTTGGTCAATCAAACAAACTATAGCAAACTTGTAAGCCATATGACCTTAACCATTCATTTTAAGGGCATTTTGACCATTCACTAATGTGTTTGTGTCATTTTTTATCAAAATTTGAGGCTTATATATTTCTATTGTTTCTTTTTCCCTTATTAGCAGTAACAAAATACTTATCCATTTTCTTTCATTTTTGTACAAAATATTTTATCTACACTAGGTAACATGAACTTTAGTAACAACATTGTAGACAAAAGAGGTTTAGGTTGAACTCCATTAGACTAGACAACAGAACAAGAATAGCACTAAGCACAATAAGAGCCCTAACCCACCTTCATATGGTGGGCAAAATGGTCCATAGCAACATCAAATCAGCTAGCATATTTCTTTAGCCCTACCATGATGCCTAGATTTTAGACTTTCATCTAAACTTACTATTTGGAAGCTCCATTTCTTTTAGTTGCATGGCAAGCTATCACTAATGTGTACGGTTTCATTGTATTACTCCTTGAGCTCTTGATTTGCAAAGCACTTAATGAAGCCTCATTAGGTAAGGAAGGCATTGACTTGTCTAAGTGGTCTAATTGGTGGTTCAGGAGGAATGGATGGCTAAGTTGTTTGATGTGGAGTTGATGAGGCATCATAACATTAAGGAAAAGAAGGTACAGTTGTTACAAATAACCATAGCTTGTGTCTTAACTATCCCTAATCAAAGACCAACAATGGAAGATGTATTGTAGATGATAGAGGATATCAATAAAGGAGAGACCAATGATGGTTTATGCCAATTGTCTAATGATCCATCAAAAGGATCAAACAGTCATACACTTCCCTCAAAGCCTAGGACTCCAACCAATCCTATGACTCCCTAAAAATTCTCCTTAAAAAAAATGTAAAAGGACCCTTTTCTTTGGCTAAGTGTCAGAGGTTGACTATATAAGCTCCAAGGATAAGGCAAATGATGATATCCTAGCAAAAGAAGAGATCATATCTAAGGCTAAGATTAAATTGGCCAAATATCGATTCGCTGCATGATGCTTCACAGAGGAAAAGGTCGGGTAGCTCCACATGTTGATTGCTAACACATCATCATTTCATGATGTCAAGTATAACTCCCTAATTGCCAATTGCCTCACCTTTGAGTTTAAGCCTTACTTGGAAGGGTAGCTTTCCAGCCATTGCCTAAGTTGGTTTTTATGGGCCATTGTCTTATAAGTACATTTTTTTTTTATTATCTTTCAAATGTTGTAATATAATTTAGTTCTTGACTTCTTAAGGCCCCCTTAACATGTTTAATTGGTCTAATCTAGTAACATTTCTTTCAATTCTCAACTTTTGTAAGATACATTAGAATCTATAGTTATCATTGTAATATAATATAATATTGATTATCATTATTGCTAAACTTAGAAAATAAATTATTAATGATAAGTATAAATATAAATATGAAAAATTTCTATGATAGAAACAGTGCCTATTACAAAGGTTGACATGTTTAGTTGTTTAACTATAATTTATGTCAACCCTATTTATAATATTAATTGTGTATAAATTCAGTTATTATAAAAGTTTAGATAGATAACATAATACTCAATTTTATTTCAATTAGTGACTCTTTTTTATTTTATTTCATATATTTATATCATAGTTTATTTTTATGTATTCAATTAATAAGAGATATATTGATCTAAAATATAGCAGATTAGCTATTAATGTCACATTAATTATTGCATTAGAGGAAATAAGTGTACATTAGCCATCAGAGGAGTTCTGATTAAGAAATCAAGAAGCTCCTCTTGAGATTGCATCAAAAAAAAAAAAAAGAAAAAAAATCTAAAAACCACATGCATGTCTTTATCTACCAATAGGAAGCTTAGATGGAAATATCATGCCTTCATAAGTAAATGATGGTAATTTAGTCATATCATATCTAGCACTCTAATATCTCCAAAGAAAATATGTAGATCTATCATCACTAATCCCTAAGAAAGTAACTTTAAATTTTGTCCAAATTTTCTACTTGTATACTTCCATTAGGAATGATTTTTTGATTCTTACAAAATATGGGAATCAAAATGGGCACATTTGTCTTTCAAACATTGGCTTTGCTAAATTTGTAAGTGCACGTGCAACATTATATCACACCAAATTTTAGTGATTAGCTTAGTATATAATTATTTTTTTTTATTAGTTGTCTAAGAAACATTTGCAAACCAAAAAATGCAAGGAAAAAAAAATAGAAGATGCTTAGGAACAATAGAGGGATTACCTTTGAGATAGTTATAAGACTAATACTTTGAAAGTTCCAAATTGATAATTACATGCATTGCGTATGACATGCATTATAATTAACATTAGTTAATGGGAATTCTCCAAAACTTAGCCCTAAATCCCCTCTTCCTCTTACCCTGTCAATGCAAATTCTTTTACCATAATTCCCTTCTTTTAAACTCTATTATCGTAAGAATTATACTAAAAATAGCATCATTTTGTACATAGGAAAGCATATCCTCAAACAATTTGTAACAATTATTCCTTTTAACTACTTGTATGCATGGGAATCATAACTGTAACAATTACTTTAGTTGTAACTGCTAACCATTCACACATTTATCCTTCCAATAAAAAATATGATTTTTTGATCTAGACTGATTTTCATACAATGTTACTAGAAAAATAAATTGATACCCCACAGCAAAAAAATTCTAAACCGAAAATAATACACCTAGAATAACTGATATGATTACTCAATAATTGACAATAAGGTAAAAAAACTTAGTGAAAAGTATTAAAATCAAGAATCACATTCTAAAGATAAATAAATAAATCAACAAAATAGTAGAATAAGTAGCAAGTTTGGAAAAGGATACACAAGTAAAAGCCATGAGCAAATGAACCAATACAATTGTAAACAATCAATCCATCAAAATAGGTCTATGGCACAATAAAAGTCGAATTGAAACACTACAATCACCCACAAAAGCCAAACATTGGAAAATCTAAAATCAAAACAAATGTAGTGAATTATCTAGAAAATGAAAAAAAATATATCCAAAAAAAAAATGGTAAGGAGTTTAGTAAGAGGAAGAATAGGAGCATAAATTAGAGGAACCAAGAACTTGAATGGAACACCTTTGTTTTGCTTCCTAATGGGTGCCTCTCTTCAACAAAATTCAATCACAAACATTAATTCTAATACATCAATCAACAAAGATTTCCAAATAGAAACATGTGTATAATACAACGGAACCATAATAGATATTTGACAAAACTCAACAATTGTGTTGATGTTGATCCAATTAGGAGTTAATCTAGATTAGAAGTTTATTATGATAAAAATCAATCTAACTAAGACTAATTTGAATTTTACTGTTTAGGTCGATTTAGGTGTTTGTAATTATATAAAGATATATTATTTATATTATTATGTGTGTTCTTCTTAGTTATTGTGTGACATTTTTATTAGATTAATAAAATTATAGTACTTTTATAATTTTTTATTAGTAGTATCAGAACTATTATCCCCTATTAATGGTATCAAAGCCAATTCAATTCAAAAGCCAATGTCATAACATGCATTTTTGATTTAGATTAAGAGAAAACATATAAGTTTTGTCAAAATTATCATAGAAGTCATCGAAGCCATCATAAAAGTTGTCAAATTTATACAAGTCACAAAAACCACTTCTTGTCTTTGTCAAAAATTCATCATTGACTACTATGCACCTTGGAAAAACTCTAAACATCGAAGATTTACAAAATTCTAAAGGTTTGCCACTATTTTCCACCACCAATTTTGTTGTTGCCACTTGTTGTTTTTGCCCTAAACTTGATGATTTCTACTTAAAGGTTGCTACTTTACCTCTTCAACTCACCAACATGTTGTTATCTTGTTGGAAAAGCTTGCTCTTCCTTCATATCATTCTATCAAAGTTGAGGGGCCTAATTAAAAATAAAAAATGTTTGGGGTTTAATTAGAAATAACAAAAGTCAAGGGGTTAGATTGTAAATAACTAAAAATTTGGGATAAATTGCAAATAACAAAAGTTTGGGGCCATATAAAAAAATCATGAATTTCAATATAAACGGCACAATCCTTATTTTAATTCTCATCTTGGATGAGAAAAATTATAATTGAAGGTGTGTGTAGATGAAAGTTTTGTTTGATTACAAGGAATTGCTGAGTATTATGGAGAATAGAATTATAGAACTCATAGCAAATATTGCAAAAGCATAGAGAGTACCTCACCAAAAGTTGCAAAAAAAGGACAAAAAGGCACTTTATTTCATCCTTCAGGGGGTGAATAATGAAATTTTTGAGAAGATTGTAGGAATAACATCATCAAAGTAGGTATAAGAAATCTTGATGACATTATTCTAAGGTGTAGACAAAGTTAAAAAGGTGAAACTTTATGACATTAGTTTGAAGTTTTATAGATGGAAGCTTTAGAACTAGTTTCAATTTATATAAGTAGAGATCTTGCCCTAATGAATCAAATGAGAATCTATGGAGAGCAACTAACTAATTAAGTGAAAGTTGAAAAGATCTAATGGACACTCACATCGTAGTATGAGCATATCATGGTCACTACAGAAGAAGCACATGATTTGTCTCAGATGTTAGTTGATGTACTAACTGGCACATTGCAAGCTCATGAATAGCATATGAATAAGAAGCACATTTAGAAGCCAATAAAGTAATCACTTTAAAGTTAGGGTCCTACCAAAAGTAATCAAAGTGATCAATCAAAGTAGAAGTAAGGTTCTTATTATGGTAGAGGATGAGGATATGCTAGTGATTATTACAATAATAGAGGTCAAAGAGGTTACTATAACAACTATGGAGATGGTGATGATCAATACAATGACCAAAAAAGATTAGAAAAATTGTACAAAGGTTAGGGTCAAGGTCAAGGAAGGGCTATGGTAGAGGAAAGTATGACAAATCTCATATTGAGTGTTACTTATGTTATAAGCATGGTCATTATGCTATTGAGTACAAGTCTTAGAAGCATAATTAGACAACTCATTATGCACAAAAAGGAGATTTAGATGATGGAAATGAAGCACTTATGACAATTATTATAATTTCTAAAAACCAAAGTATGATACATGGTTCCTTAACATCAAGTGTACCAATCATATATGCCAAAAGAAAGAGCTCTTTGTTGATCTTGATGAGTCAATTCACTCCATAGTCAAGTTTACTGATGATAGTAGTGTTCTAGTGATGGGAAAGGGCCAACTACTTATCAAGTTGAAAAATAAGGATCATAATTACATCTTAAATATATTTTGTGCACCATACATAAAGAGTAATCAATTAAATTTGGGCCAGTTGCTTGAAAAGGGGTATAACATTACAATTATGTGATAACTATCTCTCAATTCTTGATGGAAAAGGTACACTCATTCTTAAATCCCCTTTAAAAAAGAGTTAAATGTTTCAAGTTGATATTACCACCAATGTTTACACTTATCTTAGTGCTAATATAATGAAGAGTCTTGATTATGACATCTTTGTTTTGGCCATTTGAATATTTATAGTTTAAAAATGCTTGCACAAGGGAACATGGTAACAAGCTTGCCTAAGATACATCATTCTAATCAGATTTATAAAGCATATATTCTTGCAAGATAAAGCAAACAACCCTTTATGACAAGGAATTGGTGTGTAAGATGATCACTCCAACTTATCCACTTTAATTTTTGTGGCCCGATAAGTGTTTTATCACATGGTAACAATAGGTATTTTCTTACCTTTATTGATGATTTTACAAGAAAGACATGAGTTTATTGCATGCAAAGAAAGTTTGAAGTGTTTGATTGTTTTAAGAAGTTTAAGGCCTTTATTGAAAGACGGAGTAAATACTATATTAAAATTTTAAAAACCAAGGTGGTGAGTATATTTCTAATGAGTTCAAGGAGTATTATGAAACACATAGGGAATAAAGCATAAAGTCATAATTCTCTATACCCTATAGCATAACAGAGTTATTGAAAGAAAGAACAAATCACTCATGAATATGGCAAGAAGCTTATTAAAGGCCAAGACAGTTCCCAATCCATTTTGGGTAAAAGTTGTTTATGTTCCTTTTACTTGTTAAATAGATCTCCAACAACAAGTATTTAGAATGTCACTCCTAGAGAAGCATGGAGCACTTTTAAGCCTAGTATAAGACATCTCAAGGTGTTTCATTCTATTACTTATACTCATATTCTAGTGGAAACAAAGACAAAGTTAAATGATAAAGGAGTGAAGACAATCCTTCTTGGCTACATAAAAGGAGGATATAAGCTATTTAATCCTTTGGCAAAGAAGGTAGTTATGAGCAAAGATGTGACCTTTGCTAAAGATGAAGCTTGGAACTTTGATGTTGAGGAGTAAAATAACTCTTAAAAATGTCTAATTGCTATTTTAGGAGAAGAGGAACTTTAAGCTACAATCCCCACTATAAATGGGAAATTCTCACCAATTGGTGCACAAAATCCTATGCCATACTCTATAAGAGAATAAAAGACCAAGGAGAAATCACTAATAATCAGTTAGATTGCAAGATTATGAGGTAATCCCTAATAATGTTATTGATGATGATGGGGATTTGGTGCATTTTGCCATGTCTGTAGATTATAAACCAATGTCATTTAATGAGGCAATTTGAGATACAAAGTTGGTGAATGCCATCAATGAAGAAATCTTAGCAATTAAGAAGAGAATAATACATAGGAGATTACTACTATTCCATAAGATAAGAAAGCTATTGATGTGAAGTGGATCTTTAAGATTAAAAAGAAGTCCAATGGAAAAGTAGAGAGATAAAAAGCAAGATTAATCACAAAAGGATTTGAACAATGACTTAACTATGATTATTATAAAGTATTCTCATCCATTGCTCAAATGGAAACTATTAGATTGATAGTTATTTTGGCTACATAGAATTGTTGGAAAATTCATCAATGGATATGAAGTCATCTTTTCTTAATGGTCTTCTTAAAGTGAAAGTGTTTGTCAAGCAACTGCCAACCTTTGTGAAGAAAGGAAGTGAAAAGAAGTATAAGTTGAAGAAAGCACTATATGGCTTCAAATAAGCCCTTAAAGCATGGAACAAAAACATTGATACTTGTTTTCATTTTCTGAGAGATCAAGTTGATAAAAAAGATATCGAATTGGTTTATTCTATGTTTGAAGATCAAGTGACTAATTTTCTCACGAATTTGTTGAAAAATGAAGCATTTGTCAATTTGAAACAGATGTTGGGATTAAGAGTATCACTAAATTAGGATTAAAGGGCGATATTGATGTTAATTTAGATTAATAGTTAATATAAAGCATGAGTTTATTATGATAGAAATTAGTTTAGTTGAGTCAAATTTGAGTTTAATTATTTGGGTAGATTTAGGTGCTATAAATATACAAAAGCACATTGTTCATATTATTATGTGTGTGTTTCTTAGTTATTATGTGGTGTTTTTATCAAATTGATAAAATCATAGTATTCCTATAAATTTCTATCAATGACATTAAAACTATTGTACCTTATTAGATTAAAGGCATAGGGATCAGATGGTGAGGCCATAATTGGGAGTTGATTTGGAAAGGGCTTACTCTCTGTCCAAATCTAAAGGGTCTATTTACCAATCAAGTTGGATTTTGACCTTTATTAGAACAATACAAGATGGAATTATTATAGTTAATCTAAATAGAATGTGTTAATTTTAAATTTCTTTGAATTAAATACATTGTCATATGCCTAAAGTCAACTAATTTAACACATACCTAATTTTAATAGTTATTTTACTTTTCTAAAAAAAAAAAAAAGAAAGTAAGAAAAAAAGATTAGTACATGTATTTGATGGATCTTTTCTTTTTGTTAGGAAAATCATGCTTACAAAAATATCATATTACTTAACTTTTAACCAAATTTGAAACCAATAATATATTTTATTATTTAATTTGCCACAAAATCTTTGTATATAAATTTTTATAATGTCATGAAATATTTTAATTTAAATGAAGAATAAAGAACTTTCTTTGAAACTACAATGCAAGTTAAAAAGTTAAAAGTAAACTAACAATAATACGAGATAATTTAAAGTAATAAACAATTTTTTTTCTAAAGACAATATATTTTCATTTTTTTAAGAAAGGAGGATTATATATATATATATTATAAGTAAAGAGGGATAGGTAGGAAAATTTTATCTTTCCCCCTTAACAAAGAGTTAGACTAGTTCTTTGCAATAGTTGGTCTAAAATAATTTGTTTCTATATATAGTACATACACACATGTTAAATAGTCAGAATGAAGTCCTTCCCAAACCCCTTTTAGACTAATTAAAAGTAAATTCAAAAGCCTAAGCCCATTTACTAGCTAAGTAGTCCTTTTGGGAAAGGCTAATCCCATGATACTCTCTAAAAAGAGTTTTCCATTTATAAACCAAGTCCAAGTATATGAACACTCAAAATCTCAAGTATTACAATTGAAACACATACCAAATACAATTCAGAACAAACATCACACAACTAGTTTATGATTCATTACCTTTAAATGTAATTCATTAATCTAGGTTGGCAACTGATCCCAACTATGGGAGACTATGATCCCTATTTAGAATGTAAGCATAAGTATGCTGGAAATCACACTAGTTACTTGTCTAGGCGACAAATTTCTTTCAATTGGAATGATTGTTAACTATAGGTTGATTATGAGTATTTGATGCAAATTAAATGGATATGTCCAACTACTAAAATTAGCTTAACTATTGAGTCTCTTTGGTGGCTTCCCATTTGCAAATTGTAAGTGATTGGAAATTTTTCCTTTTTATGATTTTTTTTTAATGAAATTTACAATCATAACTTCATGAGCCCCGACAAGTAATATATTTGATGATTTGATGTTCTTTGTTGACAATATAATGTTCTCAAAAAGTTATAAAAATAATTATTTATTGATGAATCAAAACTTAATTCTATTCAAAATAATTTATATTTTTAGTTTTGGGTTTCAGTTAAGATTCTTAACTTATTACAATGTTGGGTAGTTTTAGTTTTAGTCTAATTTCAAACCTCTTTTTTAAAAAAATAAAAATAAAAAATGACCTCAATTTACGCGATATACTTGAAGGAGGAAAAACATGAATAAAAGATTGAACGCACTCTTGAATTTGGTATGTGGAATTTCAATTTTACTCTATTTTAATAATTTTTTCATTCTTATACAAATTTATTTTAATAAAAAATTTAAAATTTAATTTAAATATAAAAGGGTACAATTTTGACTAGCCATTAGAGGAGTTCCAATCTAAAAGCTCCTTCCAAGAATGCATCCATAAAAAACCAAAAACCCACAAGTATATCTTTCTACACTAGTAGGAAGCATAGAGGGAAACATTGCACCCTTGTAAGTAATTGATGGTAATTTAATCATATCATCCTATCTAACACTCATAGATGTTGTAAATATCTCCAAAGAAAATACATACATCCATTATCACTAATTCGTCAGAAAGCAACCTAAATTTTCATCTAAATTTTATACTCACATACTTCTGCTAGGACCAACCTTTTGATTTAAATCAAAATAGGCATATTTGTATTTCAAATTGGCTTTGCTAAATTTATAATTGTACATGCATCATTATAATGCAAAAAATTTTAATGATTAGCTTATTATATGATCAAGGTTTTTCTTTTTTATTAATTGTCTGAGAAACATTTGGAGACCTAAAAAATGCAAAAAGGAAAAAGAAATAGAAGAAGTTTAGGAACAATATAAGGGTAAAAGTTGAGATAATTGTTACATTTTTTTTGAAAATTCGAAATGAATAATTGCATCCTTTGCCTATGACACTAAAGCATTGTATTTAACATCAATTATTAAAAGGCTTCATCAACAAGATAAGAATATGATGAAACTCTTAAATAGATGTGATTGTAAATTTCTTTCTCATCAAACAAATTGGCCGCCTTTGCTCAAATAAATAAATAAAATAAAAATTGCAAATTGACCCTAAGCACTACAAAAAGCAACATAAGAAGCAAAATAACCTATCAAAATGCAATAAGTGGTGGCCCATATGACCACCATATCCTAGAATGAAAAATCACCATATGTCCATCTTGTCCTTTTTCCCAACATTTTCCATCTTGGCATGGTCCCCTCCAAGCCCTCAACTTTCCCTCTTTCCAAATGCCCTTCAAATAGTGCCTAAAACACCAAGAAACTATAAAGGAAAAACCCATCACAAAAGCCCCTTTCTCTACAAATCAATAAAACCCTAGAAATGGCTATTAATCTCCTTCGTCTGAGACCCACAATGGTTTGACCATGTGTTGCCTCATCTGTCACCCATAATGACGACCCAAACCATTGGAAAAGCTCCTTCCCCTCACTAAATTGATGGACCCCTCTCTTTGGCTAGTCCTTGTAGGCCAACTACATTGGCTCTAAGGATAAGGTGGATGATGATGTCTTATGGAAAGAAAAGATCAGATCCAAGGCCAAGACTAAACTGGCCAAATCTCGGTTCGCTCTAGGATGCTTCACAAAGGGAAAAAAGCTAGGCAGCTCTGCACATTGACTATCAACACATCATCATTTCACAATGTCATGTATCGCTCCCTTATCGCTAGCCACCTCACATCCAAGTTTAAGCCCTACTCAAATCGGTAGCTCTCTGGCAACTCTTTAGGTCGGTTCTCATGGGCCATCACCTCATAAGTACTTTTTTTTTTTCCTTTTCATTTTACCTTTTTTTTTTTTTAATCTTTCAAATGTTGTAATATAATTTAGTTCATGTCTTCTTAGGGCTCCACTGGCATGTTTGATTAGTCCAATCTAGTGACATTTCTTTCAATTATAAACTTTTGTAAGAGATGTTGGATTCTATAATTATCATTGTAATATCATCTAATATTAATTATTATTATTGCAAAGTTTAGAAAATAAATTATTAGTGATATTGTATAAATATGATTAAGAAAGATTTATGTGATAAAAATGGTGGGTGATGCTTGCATTGTAGATGTTGACATGTTTAGTTACTTAACTATAATTTATACGCACCTTATTAATAATATTAATTGTGTATAAATTTGGTTATTACTAAAATTTAGATAGATAATATAATGATCAATTTCATTTTAATTAGTGACCTTTGTTTTTATTTTATATCATGTTTTATTTTTATGTATTCAATTAATTAAAGAAGTATTAATCCAATGCATAGTAGATTAGTTGTTAATGTCACATTCATTATTGCATTAAAGGCAATAAGTGTACATTAGACATTGGAGGAGTTTCAATTAAGAAATCAAGAAGCTCCTCTTGAGATTGCATCCAAAAAAAAAAAATCTAATAACCACATACATATCTTTATTTACCAATAGGAAGCTTAGATGGAAACATCACACCTTTATAAGTAATTGATGGTAATTTAGTCATATCCTATCTAGCATTCTTTGATGATGTAAATATCTCTAATGAAAATATGTACATCTATTATTCCTGATCTATAAGAAAGTGCCCTTAAGTTTCGTCCAAAATTTCTACTTGCATAATTTTGTCGAGGCTAACTTTTTGATTCCCATAAAATATGTGAATTAGAATAGGTACATTTGTCTTCCAAGCTTTGCTAAATTTATAAGTGTACATATATCATTATATTGCATGGAATTTTAGCAATTAGCTTAGTATATAATTAAATTTTTTTATTTTCATTAATTGCCAAAGAAACATTTAGAGACCCAAAAAAAATGCAAGAAGGAAAAAGAAATAAAAGAAATTTAGGAACAATAGAGAGGTCACAGTTGAGATAATTATAAGATTGATATTTTGAAAGTTTCAAACTAATAATTACATGCATTACATATGATGTGCATTGTAATTAATATCAATTAATGAGAATTCTCCAAAATTCAACCCAAATCCCCTCTTCCTCTTACCCCATTAATGCAAATTCCTTTACCATAATTTTGTTCTTTTAAACTTAGCAATCACAAGAATTATGCTAAAAATAGCATCATTTTCCACATAGGAAAGCATATTCTTAAACTACTTGTAATAGTTATTCTTTTTAACAACTTGTATGCATGGGCATCATGTTTGTAACAATTACTTTAGTTGCAACTGCTAACCATTCACACATTTATTCTTCCAATAAAAAACATTAATTTTTGATCTGGATTGATTTTTGTACATCCTTAATAGAAAAACAAATTGGTACCCCCTATAGTCCAAGAAAAATCTAAACCAAAACTAAGGCACCTAAAACAGTTGATATGATTGCTCAACAATTGACAATATGATAAAAAAATTTAGTGAAAAGAATTAGAATTAGGAATCACATACTAAAAATAAATAAATAAACAAAATTGTAGAACAAGCAACTAGTTTGAAAAGGGATACACCAAGTAAAAGCCATAAGCAAATGAGTCAACTAACATAGCCATAAATAATCGATCCCTCAAAAGAGGTCTATGGCATAGTGAGAGTCAAACTAAAACGCTACAATCACCCATAAAAGCCATATGTTGGATAATTAAAATTCAAAACACATTTAGTGAATAGTCTAGGGAATGAAAAAAAAAATAATCACCAACAAAAAATGGTGGGGAGTTTAGTTAAAGGAAGAATAAGCATAAATGAGAGGAACCAAGAACTTGAATAGGGCAACTTTATTTTGCTTCTTAATGGGCCACTCTCTTCAACAAAATTCAAATACAGACATTAATTTTAATCAATAATACATTAATTAACCAAGATTTTAAGGTAGAAATATGCGTGTATATGACAAGCTCAAAATAGATATTTGATGAAAACTCACCGATTGGAGGCATGGGGATTGGATGTCAATTTGGAAAGTGTTTGTTCTTTGTCCAAATCTAAAGGCGTCATTTGCCATTTGAGTAGAATTTTGACCTTTATTAGAACAATGTAGGATGGAAATATTAAAGCTAATGTATATAAAATGTTTTAATTTTAATTTGCATTAAATTAAGTAGATTTCCATATGCCTAAAGCCAACTAATATAATGCATACATAATTTTAATAGTTATTATATTTTTCAAAAAAAAAAAAAAGGAAAATGCCATTAATACATGTATTTAATGGAAGTTTTCCTTTTTGTTGGGAAAATCAAATTAGCAAAAATATCAGGTTATTTAATTTTTAATCAAATTTAAACACAACATTTTTTATTATGTAATTTGATATGAAACTTTTATATATAAATTTTTATAGTATGGTGAAAGATTTTAATTTAGGTGAACAATAGAGAATTAATTTTCTTTGAAACTACAATATAAAGTAATGAGTCAAAAGTAATTTAATGGCTATTTGAAATAATTTAGAATAATAAATAATTTTTTATGAAGACTATATTTTTTAAAATAATTTATTATATATAAAGAGAGGGATGGAGAAGTCAAAAAGAAATCTTACCTCCTCTCATAAAATAACGTTCACAAATTAGTTATTTATAGTAACTATCTAAAATAATTTATTTTTATATACTTCATTCCAACTAGACATGATAAATATTTGGAATGAAGTCTTGGCCAACTCCTTTTGGGCTAATGTAAATGTAAATTCAAGGGTATAAACCTATTTATGGGGGAGTAGGCCTAATGAGAAAGGTCAAGCCTAGGACATGCTCTAAAAAGAGTTTGGAGTGAAACCAAACTCACACATCGAAGGCCAAAAACGAAAAATCATCCTTACTTCAACTTTATGGTGCTAAGATCTAGTCAGTCATACCAGACACTTGGTGGGCATTAGGCCTCTCCAAGAAATTGTGAGTGTAGGAGAAGTATTTAGTGAGATAACTTCAAAAATACAAATTATAGGGATTTTAAGTAAGCATGGATAGATTATGCAAAATCTTAAATTTATGGTAAATTGAAGGAAAGAAAAGAAATGATAGAGAAAAAGAAAAAGATTTAGAAATTAAATTTGAACTAATAAAAAAATGAGGGATATAAAAGTAAGCAGTACCTACTAGAATTGTTAGGGAGCCATTAAGGCTACCATTGTTAGGGAACCATTAAGGCAATTGAAAGAAAGAACCAAAATTTCTAAATTTTTTAAACTTGTTAAATTTGTAGATATATTAAAGAGAAAGTAAGTTTAGTAAGAGAGATTAAGTTTATTAATATTAATTATTTTATTATTCATCTTTCATTCAATTTACAATATTTATTCCCAAAAAAAAAATTCGTTGATTACTTGGAATAGTTAATAATACTTTTATAGACAACTTAAAAAGATTAAATTCTTAATAAATGTAAAAGATCCCAGTAAATTAAGGGGAAAAAAAATGATAGAGGAGAAAACAAAGATTAAAGGGAAAAGAGTAAGCGTAGATCCAACATATATTATTAGGAATCTCGTACATCACATTAATCCAACACTAGTAATATATATAAACAAAGTTGTGTGCATGTGTAATATATATATATATAGGTTTTTTCACAAAAATTACTCTAAATATTTATAATTAAAATAGTAAAAATTATAATTTTATATAAAATCATGATTTAAAAACTAAAATATTTTATTTTACTTATTTTTTTATAAAAAAAAAAAGGAGTTAAGAAAAGGGATTAAGTAGTTGGTTGACTGATGAACCGGGTCAAGTTGACCATAGGCTTTTAAGTCATTTTTGGGACAATATTAAAGAAATTAGGTTCATGATCCTATTTTTTGAACAAATTCGAGTTAGGTTGTATTCTCACATTTCTAATTACATTAGATTTCAATAGCAAATAATAAAATTATGTAAATGATATTAAAATATTATTATGACAATTTTCTTTTAAAAAATAAACAGTAGTGATAATTTGGCATTAGAAGAATTAGTAATAATACTACACAAATAAAGGATAATAATTGTTGTCCTTTTAACTCTTGAATTTCCATTTCCAACTTTTGTATGGCATCCAACTGCTCTTCCAACTGAAGGACCTTGTTCAGAAGTTCTTCCTTCTCCCTCTGAAAATTTGTGTGTTAATTAGCAAAAGAAATGACAAGATAAACAGACCAAATGACTTTAAACTATTATGTGCTTATACTAAGTAGCAAACCTTTCGGTCTTCAATCAGCCTCAAGGCCCTCCCATCTGCCTTTTTTTGATCCATTGACGCCAAATGGAGTGAATTGTTTGTCACATCATTCTGAATGAGACAAAATTTTCAGTTACAAATGGAAATGATAATCAAACAGAAGCTTTACATCTGTATCTCTTCTACAGCATTTGACCACTGAAACCAATGTGATCATGTCCCTATTAAACATTACCAGCACCAATGTTTTGATTATACTAAATTGAATGACTCTAGCAAAGGGACCTATAGACTATGACTTGAAACAGTTAATCATTTTTAGTGCCTATATGCATTATGTGATGTAGCGTTGAGTGAAAATAAAAATAATACTCAATTAATTCAACAAAATAATAATTTTTTAAAACAATAAAAATAAAATTTATACTTTTACTAAAATATCAATTTATTTAAATTCTTTTTAAATTAATTTGAATTATTTTAATTATTAATTTTATATATTTAGAAGTAAAATTATCTAATTAATTAAAAAAATATTTTAATTTAAATAAAAAATACTTAATAATTAATTAATAAAATATTCAATAATTTATATATCTTTTAAATAATTTAATTAAAATTTTTTATTATATTAAAATATTATAAATAAATAAATAAATTATAAAAAATAATTATAATATAATTTATAAAAAAATAAAAAATAATTTTTATAATATATTTAATGTCATTACTATAAAATCTAAATTTATTAATACAAAACTTTACCTTCTTTATATGTGAAAAAAGAAATTTAAAAAAGATAAAAAAGAAAAACTAAATCAAGTAGCTAGGTAACTCTGGTGGCATAAGGAATCTATAACATCCAATTAGGTAAAGAGAGTGCATGCCAATGGTCTTAATTTACTAATGCAGAATTGATTTGCAGCTTTTTACCTTTCTCTTCTCTTCCTCAGGTTTTTCTCTCTCACGCTCAGTTAATGCTTCATGTTTATTCAACTCTTTGCTCCAGTGATCAAGTGTCTCCTTCTCAGCTTCTACTTCATCATTCAAACTTTCCTGCTCTTCCAAGATTCTGTGGGTGTTATCCCATGCATGGCGCTGAATCTTCCTTGTTTCTAAGGAACAATAAAGCATTGATTAATAATCAGTTCACTGACCAAAATTTTCAAATATATGCCTAAATGAATAAAAAATTGGATTATCATTGTCCAGGGCTAACGGAACACATAAACAATTAACTATGATTCCATAATCAAACAGCTTCTTAATTCATTTTTCTTCTGCTAAACTCTGTGTATAGCTTTTTCAACAAGGGAGAAGCAATGCCTAAATCCAACTCCTGGATGAACACAGGAGCTATAACTTGCTGAATTTCATTTAGTTGTGAAGCGAATTAGACCAAAAAGTTTCATGGATCAAAAGCAAAAAGAAACTTGCTAATGTCCTTCGGAACTGGAACTCATCTGCCGACAATACAATTAATTAACAACGTATCAAAACGAAAAAAATGAAATACAGGACCAAAACTAAATCCAACATGCAAATTATTAAAAACAATCAAGATGTAAACTGAAGATAGAAAAAATTGGTAACATCGTGACTATTTCGGTCCCTTCTTTTCCTAAAATTAAACATAGGAGGAAGAGAATAGGAAATATTAACCCAATCTATATCCAATCCAAGTGTGTCTTCAACACAAGTCTACGTTAAACATCCGCAACAGAAGCTACGATCAATTAGCAAAGCTTGCTTCCTTAATCAGACGACAAAAGAGAAACAATTGCATGCAAAATAATTATTCAAACCCATTTTATAAAAAGAAAAAAAAACAGAGAGAGAGAGAGAGAGAGAGAGAGGGAGAGAAAAAAAGAAAGGGTTTACATTCATCTTTTTTCAAAAATTAAAACCAGAAAAACAAACCAAAATTCTCCTGAAGCTAACTAACTTAGAAAAAGAAAATGTATGAAAAAAGATTACTCAAAAATTTAAACAAACCAAAAGACCCATTCATTTTTTACCAGATGTTTATTTCAAGAAAGCAGAAAAAAAAAAAAAATGCAAGACGGACAACCCAAATATAATTTCCCTTTTTTCTTTACCAAAAAAAACAAGTAAAATAGATGATTTTGCTATTTAATGTTGTTAAATAAGTTATTGCATATGCATAAATAGGCTGTGGAGAGATTGTTGACGATGCCTGTTTCAAACGGTGTAATCCTTCTTCATGCCTCTCTAGATTTCTACAATAGTTCAATTCCTAGTAAGCAGATTAGTTGTTTGATTCCTTCTAGTGTGGAAAAAGTCGTTGCTAGCGGCAATAACGCCCCCCACTCCGCGGTTATTTTTTATGAACCCTTCAACAACTCTCACATGATTGATAGGTCTACTTAATTATTTCATCGAATACTTTCTTGCAAATACATCGTAGGAAGAGATTGATCCCAGATTTCCAAAACTAATGTCATATCCTGATGAAGGGTCCAATCCAATAAAAGAGGGAAAAAAAAAAGGGAAAAAAGAATCGGTGATTTCTTTGCAAACGTCACCTAAATACATTTTTTTTCTCTTCCTCTTTCTTAATAAAAAAATTATTGTAACTCAAAAATATCATATAAAAAATACAATAAAATATTTTTATTGATATAATAAAATTTTAGTCATATTAAAAGACTCCTATTAACATAGTCTTGATAAAGACTTGCCATGACGATAACACCTATCATCTGTTTTGATGACACCTCAACAACCATTTTATGATGCACATAATTATTTTATTGAAAGCTTCTTCTTTTCTCTCTAAAGAAATCAAAAAGTTAGCTTAATATCCTGCTATTCTCTTAAAGAGAATTATACTAAATTTATACTATATAGTAAATTTTACCATTATTTAAACCTACAAAAAAATAAACTTCATACTCATATAGCATGATATAAGTTTCTCATATATCATGACAAAAGATTAAGAGGAATTTGATTTTAAATCCTTGAAAATAAATTCATATATTATTGAGAAGCGTCTAATAAAAAAAATATATATCTATGAGATCTACTTAAAAATTGAATGTATGTAACTTACACCTTATTTTCAAAAAGGCCAAAGGCAAAAATTTTAAATGTGAAAATCGTTAACATCATTGTTTGAATGACTCAAACCAAATTAGAAGATTCTTTTTAGCGTGGCCTTGACAAAATCCTGATTTTTTAATGACGCATTTTCCTACCTTGATTACCCCTCAACAACCCTCTTACAGTCGAAAAAGGATGATGTAGAAATTATAAATTTTTTAAATTGGAAAAGAGTAAAAAATAGGAAGAAAGAAACTAATACATATTATAATATCAATTTTACTCTTTACACTATATAGTCAAAATAATAATATTTATATTAATATTTAAGTAATTTTTTAAAAATATTCCTAAAAATTATATTAATTGAGATGTGAATAATCTTCGAAAAAAAACTCACTTATGTTGGATACCATCTTGGCCAAACATTTTTCTTTCTTTCTTTTATTTTACTTATTCACAATTATTTTAATAAGTATAAAAACACAAAAAAAAAAAAAAAAACAGTATGCCTTGATATTAAAATGACTCTCCATAAGAGCCAAAATAATTAACCATTAAACATGTCATCCAACCATTAATAAGCTCGAAAACCACGTCAAGCTCTTTCTCTATCAGAAAGATTCAGCCCTTAGCCAGAATCCGAAAAGCACTCGGACCAAGGGGCGAGCGAGTCATTCAACCAAGAAGAAGCAAAGCGAGCGCCGTAACCATCCGACTCGCTTGCCAGACGAAAGCCTCCAAGACAACGTGTCCTGGTACCATAAATATATTGCCTGCCGGGTCCGTGCCTTTCATTTAGCAACTTGCAAGAATGTCCAAAGTAAATTTTCTGTCACCGCCACATTTGATGAGCAATAATAAAACTGAAGGGTCAACGGCGTTGAAATATATGCTAGTGTGGACCATAGCCTTTCCAGCGAAATTTCTACTCTTTGACACCAACAAATATGCAGAAAGAGTCAAGGAGGGCTATAGAGCGACAGGCAGAGATGGCCACATATATCGATCTAAGTATAAATATTGCCCTAAGGTCATCTGATTTGATGCAATTTCCTGCGCTTTCCCAAAGATGGCAAAACTCTCCAGTGCTTTTTTCTACGCACTGCTTGTAATTCTACTGCTTGGATTGGATGGCTGCACCAGTGGATCACCTTTTTCAGTTGAAGGTAAATTTCACTAAATTACACATAGCTAAGCTCATGCTACTTACCTTGTTAAATGTAGTGATCAATAAACTTATACGTGTCATGTGAGCCATGAGAAATCATTAACAAGGGAATTAACGAATTGCACATAACTAAGCTCATAATTGTTTTATAACATCATAGAGGCAAACACATGAATATATTGATCTATTAAATTGATATGATTTCTTGCAAATGCTTACAAAGGCCAATCCAATTGTTGAAGCTCTCTCGCATTTATTATTATTATTTTATTTTATTTGTTGAAGCTTGCTCGTGTGTATAAACACTTGTGCTATATTGGGACTTTGAGAAAAAAAAAAAAAAAATCAAGTCAATGAAAAAGTTTGTCCCCTCCGCCAAATAAAAGAAAGAAAAGCATCACACACGTAAAGGGAACATTCTATGCAGATTTACATGGAATTTCTATTTTGCAATAAATTGCAAGCAAGAAATTGTTTTACCCTGAAATATTCATTTTGTTTCTGCCCAAGGTTCTTTTGAAAATTTCGTTCCAGATCTCTTGCAGACTAAAAATAAATATTCTAATACATGAACAGGAAGAAAGCTGAAGCAGACGCATGAAGCAGTTGTCGAACGGTACTACCTCGACCCTGCAAGTCTGCACCGCGGAGGCAGGGAACACGATCATCCTAGAGGATCACCAGAAAAACCCAAAGCACCAGGTGGCCAAAGGCCTTAGATTATAAACTTTCAAACCTTAAAGTAATATTTTAATTTCAGAAATGTCTGTATAAATAAAAAATAAAATAAAATTCTAGGCTCCTAGCCATGAGCCGTACCACTTTTACTGAATATTTAAGTTCTACAATCTGTTAAAAGTGGGGCTCATACTGTCTATTAATTAAATTATCATGTTCCAATCTTTTAGTAACTTGAATGAAATTGACGAATTGATACGTGTGATTTGCCAAATAATTTTGCAATTATTGCCATATTTTTATTTTACATCTTGGCCCATTTGCTCCATTATATCCCTTTTTCTTCTTGCTATCCATTATAACTTACATTGAATCTAGTATTAAGGTTCCTCGTAATATTTGATAACTTGAATTAAGTGTTACTATTTATATATCTATAATGATAGGAAGATTAACTATAATTTGATTAGTTAAGCTGACAAAAAAATATGAATAATTTTCTTAATAAATAATTATTAATGTTTTATATTAACTAAAATGTGATAAAGTTTATGAAAATCCTTATTTACCGTATATTGTAATATTGGAATTAAGTGTAGTACGATATATAAAAATTTTTCTTACTTGTAGCATGAATACTTAGGTCCTATATCCAAAGAAAAATTAGTAAAATTAGTTAATAATGAAACTTTTTCAAATTTGGATTTTACTAATCTCAAAATATATATAATTGCATTAAGTATAAGCATACCAAACATAGCATGAAAAAGTTAAAAGAACCACCCAACTTCTTGAAATTATACACATTGGCATTTATAAACTTTTCGATACTCTAGTCCTATATCTCAATCATTAGATATGTTGACATATACATAAAGGAAGTTAGAAACAATTAGATAAAAGATAAAAATTGTAAGATTTTATAATAATGATGAATATTATAGAAAATATAATAATGTGGGGCAATATCCAAGTTCATTTGTGAAATTTTCTTGAAAGTTATGATATATGTGTGCAGTAAATTACATCATATACAACTTAGTAAAAGGTGTGATAGAAAGGTGTAATTAAATATTAATGGATATAATTAACATAATGAGTAATTACTCTCTACCTAAATCTTTGTGGATATGTATACTCAAAACTACAAAATGATTTGTTAAATAAGGTTTCTAGTAAGACAATTCAAAGTATTCCTATTGAATTGTAAATAGAAAAGAAACCTAATTTAAGGTATTGAATGTTTGAGGTTACTTAGCAAATGCAAGAATCCATGTTATAAAAAATTAGACCCTAAAATGATTAGTGGTTGTTTTATTGGTTATCTAAAGAAGTCTAAAAGGTATATAACTATAGTTTAAGAATTGTAGAAACCAATAATGTGAGATTTATAGAAAATGGTGAAGGTAATGGGAGTAATGAGTACCAAAATGTGGATATTAAAAAATTAAGCTAAATATTTCTTTACCTCATTATAGTTTATTCATCCACCACAATACTAAATGTAGTTTCAACAATTGAAGGACATTTAGATGAAAAGATATTTCTTAAAAGAATTAACTCACAACTAACTAATGTAAATAAACCACAAGTGGTAATATTAAAAAGATCTGAAAGAAAAAAGAGATTAGGTATCTCAGATGATTATATGGTTTATTTAAATGAATCAAATTTTAATACTGGAATTAAAAAGGATCTAGTTTTGTTTTCATAGCCATAAAGGTATTAAATATGATTATAGTATTAATGGCTTAATATAACTTAAAGTTATACCAAATGGATGTAAAAATTGCTTTTATCAATGGAAACAATGAAGAGAAAGTTTATATGGATTAACTTGAATTTTTTTTTATCAAAGGTAAAGATTAAATATTGTGTAGGTTAAGGAAGTCAAGATATGGATTGAAACAAATTTCTCACATCTTTTCGATTTAAGAAAAAATACCTTTGATCGGTGTATATGCTAAAAGATTAGTGGGAGTTTTTTCTAGTTTTATATGTTACTTGCTGTTAAAGATTTTTTTTTGAAAGAATTTTATACTTAAAGTTATCAAATAAATATCTTATGTGATAAAAATAAAAATATTTTGTAATAGATCACAATAAATGAAAATTGTTTCAAAATAACTATATCAAAAAAATTCTAAAAAAAAATTAATATGAGTTAATATTTACCTAAAGTTATTTTCATACAAAAAAGTGACAAATTCAGTTTTACGTAATTTAATTGAATTAATTTGCCCACAACTCAACAAAAGGTAGTTATTTATTTTAACTTTTCAAAGTTTTTTTTTTTAAGTTGTTGACAGCAAACTCTAAAGTAATAAAAAAAATATATATGTTATTAAAAAATTATACGAATAATTCAAGATATGTAACATATCATTCCTTTTTTTTTTTTTGATAAATTTAAAATTTTATTTTAATTATTTTATTTATCAAAATTAACCACAATAATTTGCTTTATTTATGTAGAAAAGAAATGCATAGTACTTGCATTTAAAAATGTTATATATAATAGTAAATTCTTTAATAATTATCACTAAGCATATTTTCTCCTATGCATCTAACAAAATTCATTGGCATGTAAGCAAGATGCCATAAGCATTACCAAATATTATTAACATTATGTCCTAGTAGAGTTTATTATCCATTGACCCAAGTTTTTACCTCATGTCATCAACAATCAAAAACAAAATGCATTCAAACAAAAATCTACTAAATTCACCTACTTTTTTTTTTTTATAGACTTGTTATCCTAAAATGCAACACAACACTGGCAGAAAATTGAATCAACAAAAGGGACCATCTATCTATCCTACTTGGAGAATTCTCATTACAAATCATCCCAAAAATCTTTTGAAAAATTAGTATTGGAAATCATATAACAACTCTCTTTAAAAGTGTTATATTCATGCGTTCAATAATATCATTCTACTAAGGAGTCATATTGAATGTGTGGTGATGAATAATCCCTTCATTTTCACAAAATTTATTAAATTTACATACACAAAATTTTAAGTGATTATTTGTCCTAAGCTATTTAATCTGCTTCCCTATTTGTTTTTTAATCAAGACTTTCCACTTTTTGAATGTTTGGAAAACATTATTCTTATATTTCAGGAAAAAAAAAAAAACCCAAGTTTTTCTTGAATAATCATTAATAAAAATCAACATGTATCTAACACCACTTTTTGACAGAATGTGAGATGACCCCAAAGATCTAAATGAATATAATCCAAAGTATTTTATATTTTGTAAATTGTAAAAGACTTGCAATTGATGTATTTCTACTACCTAAAGATGTAATGCTTATAGAAGTTCAACTTCCCAATACACTGTCCACACAAAAGGCCTCTTTCATTCAATATAAATAAACCTTTCTTACTAATATACTCTAACTGAATATATCATAACTTCTTAATATTTGTCTTTGAATTAAATGATGTAGAGATTACAATAGTACTTATAATTGTAGTCCCTACAAAATATACAAATTTCCATACCTACAAGCTTTTATGACAATAAGAGTATCTTTATTGACTTTTAAAACTCATCTTTCATCAATATACCTATAACAAAAAGTCTCAAATGTACCTAAAGAGATGAGATTTTTTTTCAATTCTAAAACATGTCTGACTTATGTGATTGTTCTTACAACATCACCATGAGTTTTAACTCTAACTATACTAATCTCAATAATTTTGTAAATTGTATTATTATTCATTATAACAACTCTATTTTCAATAGACTTCTAGGTGGAAAACTAGTCCTTATTAAAATAAATATGGTATATGCAATCAGAATTTAAGATCCATTAATTGGAAAATTTTAATTTATCATTAGTAAAGAAAGTAATTCATTCACTCTCATTTTCGACAACATTAGCCTGAGTTGACTTATTGCTTTTGTACTTATCCTTAACTTTTTCTTTATCATTCAGCTTAAAGTAATTAACTTTGATGTGTCATTGTCTTTTACAATAATTGCACATCAAATTTCCCAGAAGGTAAGAAGAAGCACATGATTTGTCCCAAATGTTAGTTGATGTACTAACATGCACGTTGTAAGCTTATGAACAACACATGAATGAGAAGCCAATAGAGCAAGCACTTCAAAGTCAAGTTCCTACCAAAGGCAATCAGAGTGATTAACCAAAGTAGGGGTAAGGTTCTTATCATGGTAGAGGATGAGGATGTGGTAATAATCACTACAATAATGAAGGTCGAAGAGGTCACTATAACAACTATGGAATGGTGACAATCAATACAATGGCCAAAAGAGATCAAACCAAATGTATAGAGGTCGAGGCTGAGGACAAAGAAGAGGTCATGATAGAGGAAGGCATGACAAGTCTCACGTTGAGTGTTACTCTTGTCACAAGTGTGGCCATTATGCTACTGAATGCAGGTCTCAAGAGTATAATCAAACAGCTTATTGTGCACAAGAGGAAGATATAAATGGTGGAAATGAAGCACTTATGATGGTTATTGCAACTCCTGAAAAACCAAACTAAAATACCTAGTTCCTTGACACCAAGTGTACCAATCATATATGTGGTAAAAATAAGCTTTTTATTGAACTTGATGAGTCAATTTGTTCCACAGTCAAGTTTGCTAATGACAGTAGTGCTCTAGTGATGGGAAAAGGGTGAATTCTTATCAAGTTGAAGAATGAAGATCATTATTATATTTCAAATGTATTTTATGTACTAGACATGAAAAGCAACTTACTCAGTTTGGGCCAACTACTTGAAAAGGGATACAACATGTAGTTAAATGATAATTGTCTCTCAATTTTTTATGGGAGAGATACACTCATTCTTAAATCCCCTTTAATGAAGAATCGGATGTTTCAAGTTGATATTGTCACTAATGTTTATACTTATCTTAGTGCTATTATCAAAGATGAGTCCTGATTATGACATCTTCGTTTTGGCCATTAGAATTTTTGTAGTTTAAAATTGTTTGAACAAGGAAACATAGTGACAGGCCTGCCTAGGATACATCATCCTAATCAAATTTGTGAAATATGTATTTTTGCCAAACAAAGCAAACAATCGTTTGTGACAAGAACTTGGTGTGCAAGACAACCACTCCAACTTATTCACTCTAATGTTTATGGCCCGATGAGTGTGTCATCATATGGTAACAATAGGTATTTTATTACCTTTACTGATGATTTTACAAGGAAGACATGAGTTTATTGCATGCAAAGAAAGTCTGAGGTGTTTGATTATTTTAAGAAATTTATGGCCTATGTTAAAAGATAAAGTGGATACTATGTTAAAATTTTAAAAACTAATGGAGGTAGTGAGTATATTTCTAATAAGTTCAAAGAGTATTGTAAAACACAGGAAATAAAGTATAAAGTCACAATTCCCTATACCCTACAATATAATGAAATTGCTAAAAGAAAAAATAGATTAATCATAAATATAGTGAAAAACTTGTTAAAGGCTAAGAGAGTTCCTAATCCATTTTGGACAGAAACTGTTTTATGTGTGGTTTAAATAAGTATTTAGAATGTCACTCTTAAAGAAGCATGGAGTGATTTTAAGCCTAATGTAAAGCATCTTAAGGTATTTGGTTCTATTACTTATGCTAATGTTCCAGTAAAAATAAGGATAAAGTTAGATGATCAAAGAGTGACGATAATTTTTCTTGGCTATAGAAAAAGGAGGATATAAGTTATTCAATCCTATAATGAAAAAAGTAATTATGAGTAGAGATGTGACTTTTGCTAAAGATGAAACTTGGAACTTTGATGCTGAGGAGCAAAATAACTCTCAAAGATATCTAATTGTTATTTTGGGAGAAAAAGAAACTCAAGCTGTAATTCTCACAGTAAATGGGAAAGTCTCACCAGTTGATGCACAAATTTCTATGCCACAAGCTCTACAATAGAATAAAAGACTAAGAAGAAATTGTTAACAATCAATTAGATTACAAGACTATAGGGTAATCTCTGATAATGTTATTAATAATGATGGAGATTTGGTATACTTTGCCATGTTTGTAGATTGTGAACCAGTGTCATTTGATGAGACATTCAAGATACAAAGTAAATGAATATCATGAATGAAGAAATTAAAGTAATTAAGAAGAATAATATATGAGAGCTTACTACTATTTCATAAGGTAAGAAAGCTATTGATGTAAAATGGGTCTTCAAGATTAAGAAGAAATCTAATGGAGAAGTAGAGAGATATAAAACAAGATTAGTTATAAAAAGATTTGAATAATGACCTAATCATAATTATCACAAGAATTATTGGAAAACTCATCAGATCGATATGAAGTAAGATGACGCAGATGTTGGGATTGAAAGCATCACCTAGATTAAGAGAAATATTGATGTTAATTTAGATTAAGAG
The DNA here is from genome assembly GCA_037832385.1 of Rhizophora apiculata. Classification (NCBI taxonomy): domain Eukaryota; kingdom Viridiplantae; phylum Streptophyta; class Magnoliopsida; order Malpighiales; family Rhizophoraceae; genus Rhizophora; species Rhizophora apiculata. The sequence goes on from CM075436.1 coordinate 5,706,360, forward strand.
ATTAATATTAATTTAAATTATAAGTTAATTTAAATTAAAAATTTATTATAATAAAAATTAAAATTAAATTTAATTTAAAATTTAACTATTTAGGTAGATTTAAATATTTATTTTTATATAAAAATATATAATTTATATTATTTGTATATTTTTTAATTATTTTTTAAATATTTTTAAATTATTATAAATATTTCTTAATTATTATATATCTATTTTATTATATTAATAAAATCACAATATTTTCCGTCAGACCTACTTTCCTATCAATATACACATGCGGGACATGCATGGGACACTTGTCCGACATGCCTAGTCATGTCCATAAACAAAATATATATATATATATATTGCTGACCCGGCCATGAATAAAATTAGAAGAATTGATGGGTTTTCCCAACTGGTAACCCAGAAAATTTCAAAACCCACGTGTGGCTTTTGTTGAATCATTTTACAGCAGCTGCTTTATGGAAGGCTGATCGTCCATGGAGGAAGGTAGTTGCAATTCTGTGGAAGCCTGACTGTCCATGGAGAAGCCGAGGAGGTGAAGGCAGTAGCGGCATTGTGGAAGGTTAATCGTCGATAGAGGAGGCAAAAGAAAAAAAAAAAAAAAAACGACATATATGGCATATGAATCAAGAGACTTGGGACTTCTGAGATGGTAAAGTCAAATCCAGGAAAATGGATATGGGCTACTATAACCACCAATACTACTGTGATGGGTGTTCTGCGAATATGAGAAATATATAAAAGATTAGTTTTAAAATTAAGAACTGAATTATAAAAAATTAAAATCATATTTTTTTCATATATATCTCCAATAATATGGGGTTTAAAGTTTTCGTATGATGCTTGTTTGATTTTGTTGGCTTATCTAGTGATTTGAGAAATGGACTTTGAGTTAAAAACAGAGATAGATTTTTGCGCAATAACTAGCGGGACGTCATGGAAAATGTTGTTTTACGCGCGCAAATACGTATTAGTCAGTGTTAAGGAAAGAGGAAAAAAGAATAATAATGGTTGAGAAGAATATGAAACATTAGGTGTGGGGAAAAGATAGGTAAAAAGAGGGAAAAAAAAAAAGGTAGTGGGAGCATCGAGACCGAAAAAGATGAAAATGGGCTTGACCCAATACAAGTAAACCCACACTCGTCCTTCAATAATAAAGACGAGTTAAAAATATTTTAATAGACTCCAACTAAAATTTTGATGGGTAGTGCAATTTAATTTGTATTGTGGTGAATAAAAATTATTTTTAAATCAGTGAAAAAGAAAAAAAAAAAGGGTAGAGAGAGCATAAAGATTAAAAAAAAAACAAAGGGTTTGACCCAATATAAGTATGTCCGCGGTCGTCCTTCGATAATAAAGACGAGTTAAAAATATGTTGATGGGCTCCAGCCAAAATTTTGCTTAGTAATATATTTTAATTTATTTTTGTTTTGTTGCAAGTAAAAATATTTTAAAACTAATGAAAAAGATAAAGAGAGTATGAAGACGACGACAAACGACGACAGAAAAAAAATAAAAAAAGGCCTTGACCCAATATAAGTAAGTCGACGCTCGTCCTTCAACAATAAAAATAGGTTAAAAATATCTTGGTAGACTCTCACAAACATTTTGTTTAGTAATGCATCTTAATTTGTATTGTAACAAGGTATTTTCAAATTGATATAATTAAAAATTATTTGATTATTCTTATAAAATTGAGTTTTCTCATTTTAACTTTTTCAAAACTTAAATTTTATAAAATCATACACTTTTTTTTATTTATTAAATTAAAATATTTATAATAATTTTAAAAAAATTTTATATATATCAATATAAATCTTATTTATTTTATCTATACTTGTTCTCTAAATTGGATATCATCAAAGATAATTTTTGAAATTTTATTATTATTTGAGATTTCAAGTAAAATGAGTATATTTATTATTTTTTTATTTTAAAATTATTATTATTTTAAAAAAATTACCAAAATAATATTTTTATTATTTATTTAAATTAATATAATAAATAAAATATATGATATAAATTATTAATAATATATTTAATATTAAATATATAATTTGAAATATAAAAATATTAATTATATTTTTTCATCATATTATTTATAATTAATTTATAAATTAAAAATTATTTTAATAATATTTTTACTAAATATTTATAATTTTATTAAATTTATTTAATAATATTTTTATTTTTATTATTATTATTATCAAATAACAAATAATTTTTAATATTAATATTTTTACTTTTAATATTCTTATTTGTAACACTTTTATTCACGTCACTTTATCTAACAACATTGTCAAAGAGGGTTTAATTGTTAATCCCACTAAGAAGGCAAAATCTCTTGTTTAAAGCATATTCAAAAAATTAAAATTTGAAAATTTTGGAATATTACACTTGCTTTTGCTTTTTATAAAAAACAATAATTATAATTTAAGCTTTTTGTTTTTCATCTTTTATGTCTATTTTTTTAAGTTATTTACAAATTTCACCTTTTAAAAAAATAAAAAATTCTCCTAAATTTATCTTTTAAAAAAAATAAAAAATAAGACCAAAAAAATCCCCAAATTTTCTTTTTGATTTCTTACCCAAAAAAAAAAATTTAATTTAATTATTTTTTTAAAATAAAAAATACTTTAAATTTTTAAATTTTCTTAAAAAAATTCCTTTTTTGTTTTTTTTAATGAATGTTTGTCTTTAAATATATAGTCAAATATCAAAAATTATTGAATTAAGTTTTGGAACTATTTTTCAAATTAGTATTTTTGTTTTTCCTAAATTCTTTTTTCTTATTCCTTGATGAATTTATATTTTAGTACATATTAATTTATAAATGGGTTCTTTCTCCTTTTCTTGAGTAATAAGTGCTCGTGACTTTCTCTTATCTCTTGCATGATGAGAATAACATCAAATATGTATAGTTTTTTATTTTTTTTCTCACTCAATTTTTCATATTTAGGTTTTTCAAATGCTCATTCATCTTGTATTATTTTTTTTTTTCATTTATTTTCATTGAAGCATAATGTTCTTGAATAAATTTGCTTCAATGCATTATTTTTTTTATTAATTCTATATTTTTTAACATTATATGTTTTATTACATAATTGAAATATGATTTGTAATCACATAATAACTAGAATTTATCTCAATATTCAACATAACTCATATTAATATTTTTCCATAAATATTATGAACTTCTTATGTGAAGTGAATTTAATAATAGTAATATATATAAATAAAGTTATATATATATATACTTGTGTTTATAATTTGTATATATAAATAAAATAATAAATAAAAATATAAATAATAAAAAATAATAATTTTATTTTTTAAAAAATAAATTTTATAAGATTTATAATTAAAATGGTAAAATTTATTTTTTCAATAAAATTATAATGTAAATATTAGAATAATTTAATTTACTCCATTTTCTCTCTTTTTTTTTCTAAAAAAAAAAAGGTTAAGTCTTTCCAAAATTTTTATAATTGAATTCTAAATCTTTTTATGTTTTTAAATTAATCTTAAACATCAAATTTTCATTCAATATGAGTTTTCTTTTAAATATAAATTAGTCAAATATTATATACATAGTTTGAATTTACAAATATTCTCCTAAAATACATTCTAAATATACAAAAATACATATGCATATGTATTTTACTAAAATATCGTCCTTTATCTAATATCTAAAAGATAAAAATCTTAAATTCTTTTCTAATAAATTTGGAAAAAATGAAAAAAAATTAATGTTTTTATATTTTATATGTGAAAAAGGAGCAAATTTACAAAAATAGGCTCACAAATATTAGGTACTTTTTTATGCAATCTTTGTTAAGTCAAACAATGTAGTCAACAATTTGATTAATTTATGTCTAAAAAAAGACTCATATAATTGAAAATTAAAAGTTAAGGACTAAATTAAAAAATCATAAAAATTTAGAATTCAATTACAAAAAGTACCAAAACTTTAAGACTCCCTAAAAACTTACCTTGTTTTTGGGTCATTTTTGGGCTCAAGTCAAAGAAATTGGATCGATGACTCATAGCTCCAATTATATTTGATTTCAAGAGCAATAATAAAATTATATAAATCATATTAAAATATTATTATGACAAATTTCTTTAAAAAAAATAGATAGTAGTGATAATTTGGCATTAGAAGAAATCGTAATTATACTACACAAATAAAGGATAATAATTGTTGTCCTTTTAACTCTTGTATTTCCATTTCCAACTTCTGCATGGCATCCAACTGCTCTTACAACTGAAGGACCTTGTTCAGAAGTTTCCTTCTCCCTCTGAAAATTTGTGTGTTAATTAGCAAAAGAAATGACAAGATAAACAGACCAAATGACTTTAAACTACTATGTGCTTATACTAAGTAGCAAACCTTTCGGTCTTCAATCAGTCTCAAGACCCTCCCATCTGCCTTTTTTTGGGATCCATTGACGCCAAATGGAGTGAATTGTTTGTCACATCATTCTGAATGAGACAAAATTTTCAGTCACAAATGGAAATGATAATCAAACAGAAGCTTTACATCTGTATCTCTTCTACAGCATTTGACCACTGAAACGAATGTGTTCACGTCCCTGTTAAACATTACCAGCACCAATGTTTTGATTATACTAAACTGAAAAGCTCTAGCAAAGGGACCCATAGGCTTTGACTTGTAACAGCTAATCTTTTATAAAGCTATATGCATTATGTGATGTAATTTTTAGTAAAAATAAAATTAATATTCGATTAATTTAAAATAATAACATTTTAAAAAAAAGAATAAAAATAAAATTAATATTTTTATTAAAATATCAATTTATTTAAATTTTTTAAATTGATTTGAATTATTTTAATTTTTAATTTTACATATACTTATAAATAAAATTATTTAATAAATTAAAAAAATACTCAATAATTAATTAAAAAATATTTTAAAATATTTAAATAATTCGTATATATTATAAATAATTGAATTAAAATTTTTAATTATATTAAAATATAATTAAATAAATAAATTTATTTAAAAAATAATTATAATATAATTTATAAAAAAATAAAAAATAAATTTTATAATATATTTAATATAATTACAAGATCTCAATTTATTGATACAAAATTTTCTTTCTTTATATTTGAAAAAAGAGAAAAAAGAAAAGAAAACTAAATCAAATGTATAGGAAACTGTGCTGGCATAAGGAATCTATGACATCCAACTAGAAAGTGAGTGCATGCCAATGATCATAATTTACTGATGCAGAATTGATTTGTACCTTTCTCTTCTCTTCATCAAGTTCTTGTCTCTCACGCTTAGTTGAAGCTTCACGTTTATTCTACTCTCTGCTCCGGGGATCAAGTGTTGTTTTTCTCAGCTTCTATTTCATCATTCAAACTTTCCTGCTCTTCCAAGATTTTGTGGGTGTTATCCGATGCATGGCGCTCCATCTTCCTTGTTTCTAAGGAAGGATAAAGCATTGATTAATAATCAGTTCACTGACCAAAATTTTCAAATATACACCTAAATGAATAAAAAATTGGAAATGGAACACATAAACAATTAACTATGATTCCATAATCAAACAGCTTCTTAATTCATTTTTCTTCTGCTAAACTCTACGTATAGCATTTTCAACAAGGAGAAGCAATGACTAAATCCAACTCCTGGATGAACACAGGAGCTATAACTTGCTGAACACAGGAGCTTCATAATGGTTCAGCCTGGTGGCTGCTGACTGCCTTTCTTACCATGCCCAAATCATGGGTTCAAACCTCCAAACCACACTTTTTGTGGGAAAAGCATCAATGTAAACTGTAAACCTCCAAACCTTGCATTTAATTTGAGTGCTCTTTGACAAAAGAAGCCACCTTTCGAAACTGTAAACTTGAAATTAACAATTTCAAGTCACAATTTCGTTTCGAAGCCACCGCTTCATTAGTAAGGGCAATAAACCTCCTTAAAAGCATAAAACAAAAATGAAGTTGATTGAAACCATGCAAATGAATTAAATAACTCAATTCCTCTGTACCGCTCTATGCCTAAACATGTGTTTTGATGCAATGTAGAAATGACTTTTTTTTTGTGTATTGTTTTTACTATTAAAGGACATTTATACGTTTTTTTTTTTAATATGTTTTTTTTTTTATGAAATGAAATTTTTATATAATCATCAAATAAACTAAAAAATAACTCTAAATTTTATTTTGAAAATATCCCGACACCATGAGTAAGAGTACGGTGGTCACTCCAATCCTTCCTGTTCCGTATCCATTGCACAGATTTTGAATCTTCACCTCCGTCTCACTTCAATGGGTGTATGTATGCACGTGTGTGTTGGCATGACATGACCTATTGCGACCTTTTTGTCGAGAATTAATTAAAGGGCAAAAGGTACAAATTGGAGCCTCGGTGGCTCAACAAAAATCACAAATCACAAGATATATACGTTGAAGTTTGTAAATTTGTATGTCTAAGAAAATTTTTTTATTGATCTCTCAAATTGTATTATTTTATTTAAAATAAAAAAAGATGAAAAAAAAAGGACAATCAACCACATGAACTGAGTTCTAAAAATATTACATTAAACAATAATATATATTTTGAAAACAGGTTAGGGAGAACAAAAAAATATAAAGCTAATTGCCGCTTCATCAACTACTGGATGTCAACACTAGGCACATGAATCGTTCAGCTTAGAACTACTCTACCCAACTTTATTCACCACAGAGTCAACATAACGTTAGTTGAATCGTTTCACTCAATGATTACCTTTGCAGGTGGAGAAACAATATTGGCTATGGCATAATCTGGAAGCACAGCGCCGGATCATTCTTCTATTACAAAAATTATTATGATTTTGTAGTATGATGAATCAAACTAAATAGAAAATAATGATTCAGCATCATATAAGGTGTCCGTGTCTTTTTTTTTTTTTTTTTTTTGACAATTTTCGTTTAATATAAATGTCAACAAAAGTCTTAATCTTATTTAATTGAAAATTGTCTAGATAATTTTTTTTTATTATTTTACTTATTATAAATTATGTAAAGAATAAAATTTTAATTATTCTAAACTTTTCTTAATTAAAATGTCTCAATAAATATCTCTATTAGATTGCCACTAAAAATAATTAAGCACAAAAACTTTAAATGAAAAAAGGAAGATCTTTTACAGACTAGGCTGAGAAAGGAAAATAATGCTACGAAATTACAGACGGTAACCATTTAAGAGTCTTTTACCCACGCATGAGTTAAATATACCAAAAGTGAAACGATTGTCACTGAAAGGAAAAATAAAAGAAAAAAAGGAAATTAAATCTGGTTTCAATATAAAATAACAAATCCTTTTATTTTTTATTTTTATGTTTAACCAACGCACTCTCAAGACGTGAACACCGTCAATTTTACACATATTAGAGGTGGTCCTATGAAAAGAAAATTATAAGTGAGGAAAAAAAAAAAAACCACACTAAGATATCTGATAGGACAAAACAAACTTTGTTACTAATATTTTCTATTATAATAACATTTTATATATAATATAAAATATGTTTTATATATTGCATAAAAATTTTTATATCAATATTAGTTTATCAACTTTTGTGGACGTAATTAATTCTAATTAATATGATACTTCCCTGACATACTTACCAGCCTCACTGCCAGACCTTAAAAGTTGAAAGTTCTTTTTTTTTTTTTTTTTCGTTTTTTTTTTTTTTTCACATGGGACACGCACCGAATAGAGGAAAGGAAATCTTGATATCTGTTCCATCTAACTTGTATATTTGCGTTATACTCCAAACAATTTGAGAGATCAACAGAAATGATTTTCTTATACTTACAAATTTACAAACTTTAAGTAAGCTACCAGAGCCTACAAGTGCAACTGACCATAATGAATGAAAAACGTGGGTTAACAGAGAGGAAAACATCCGTGAGCAATAACATAGTTTGTGAATCATCAATGGACGCTTGTGATTCCAGAACTCCAATATCACAGAGTGATAGAACCGAGCTGTTTATCTATTGTCCAGCGGGACTCAAAAGCTCCAATCCTTATCCATTGTACCATTTTTGATTCTTCTCCAGCATTTTCACTTCGATGTACATGTATGTAGGTTAGTGTTTGCATGACATGACCTTTTTCTTTTAACCGAATGCATGACATGACCTATTTTTAGACCGAATGCATGACATGACCTGTTCCAACCCCTCTCATAGAGAATTAATTAGAGGGCAAAAGGTATAAATTGGGGCCTCGGTGGTTCAATAGAAATCGCAAGAAATATATTAATCCAAGATACCTAAAAATAAATAAATAAATGATAAACAATAAACAAAACAAAATGAAAATGCCTTTGATTGTTCCATCCAACAATGACCTGTTTCTTTATTAATAGTTGATTGTCCCAAGACTAAAGAATTCAATACCATACTCTTCGGTTAAATGACTGAAATTTTACTATTTTACTTAAGATAAATTTAAAAATTTTTTAATATTTAAAAATAAAAAAGATGCTTTTATTAAAAAAATTATAATAATAAATAATTAATTTAACTAATAGTATATATATATACATATCACGCATAATTATATATAAAAGGAAAATTTTAATTTATACAAAAGTATATAATAAGAATAAAATTGAAAAAATATTGAATTTACGATATTAAAATTATAAATACTTTTTATTTAAAAATAATTTTAATTTTTTATAAATATTTGAATTTTTTATTACAATTTATAATGAATTATATTGTATATATTATTGAATATAATTTTTGTCACTATACTTGAATAGTTCTAACTAACAAATAGTGCAATATAATTTAAAAATAATAACTGATAAATAATATTAATGAATGTAAGAAATTAATTAATATTTTAAAAAATTTTTGAATTCGAATATGTGCGATCTTCAATTAATCTGCTGAGAAAACAGTGATTATATTCAATGGAGTGTTAAATATCATGTCAAAGGCATTCTTTAGGTGTGACTTCAACTTCAATGGATCTATGAAATCCTTCTCTACTTTTCCCATGCAGCTTACCACTTGCATCATGCAACTATGCAATTTCATAGTAAAGAGCATGTTACAATTTCCCCACCTTTTAATAATTGAAACTAAAAAAATTTTCTATTTTAATTAATAAATAGGATTAAAGTTATGAAAAAATTTATTTTTATAAAACACAAAAATAAAGTTATACATTTGATTTTTTTTTCCATAACATGAAAATCTATTTTTTTTTATAGCATAAGAATCTTGTCTATTATAACACCTTTTTTAATTACCATTCAAATTGAATCAACAGATATTACTTCTCTATTGTTTCGTATTATTTTTGGCTAGCAAATCAATTGCGTGTGGCTATATTTGTGCTATTGAATTTTTAAAAGTAACAAAATTATTTTTTTTGTTTTCTTTTATTTGTAGACTTAAAGATCGAATTTAAATTTAAAATTAATAGTTCGAGAGATCTACTACTAAATTAACCGTTAGACAACAATAGCTTTTTCAACACTAGACCGCTTACCACAGCTACTAGGCCTCTACTTGTTGCTGTCCGGCTCCAGACAAAACATGTGCAAAAGTTTGAAACAACATGGGCTTTGAAAGATTCAAACGATGGGGCTGTGAAAGACCAATGCTCAAGGACAATATACGTGCCTCAACAAAATGCCTGTGACTTCACTTTCAAATCATGGGAGAAATTAACTTGGGCCTTGAGATTCCCCTGGCAACTCGTTTTCGTTGCAATTAAGAGGGATCTGGCATTGAAAGACGATGCAGGTAGGTGGCACAGGTTGATATTATTGGATCAGAGTACTGGATTGGGCACTGAAGGACGATACAGGCTGGTGGCACAGGTTGATATCATTGGATCGGTGGCATAGGTTAATATTATTGGATTAGAGTACTGTATATTTATATCCATTGTTTGATGCAGATAGGTGGCACAGGTTGACATTATTGGATGAGAGTACAGGATTGGGCATCGAAGGGCGATGCTGGCTGGTGTCACAGGCTGATATTATTGGATCGGTGGCACGGGTTGATATTATTGGATGAGAGTACAGGATTGGGCATTGAAGGACGATGCAGGCTGGTGGCACAGGTTGATATTATTGGATCGGTGGCACAGGTGGATATTATTGGATTAGAGTACCACGCCAGTTAGTTGAACGTACCTGGGGGAAACCCGTCACTGCAAAGTACAAGCCTTTAATTGGATGATTAGAAAAAGTCATTTGTTTCTCAATGTGTCGTACTGGTAACTTGAAGCGGCCTACATATACATGGGTGAGGAATATCATTAAACTTCAACCCTCAACGTATAATTTGTGTTATTAAAATTAAATAATTATAATATTTATAATTTTTTAAAATTATTATATTAAAAAATAATATTTTTTATAATTATTATCTTTAATTAAAGAAAGATAATATCTTTTATATATATATATATATATAAACATATTTTTTTATAATTATTAAATAAATTAAAAAATATATTTAATTTTATTTAAAAAATATATTTAATTTTATTTTAAAAATATTTTAATAAATTTTTGTCATTTTTAATATATTAAAAATATAACATATCATTTATAATTTTAAAAATAAAAAGTATGAGTAAAAATATTTTATAAATTAAATTTTTATATAATAAAAAGTGTATTAAAATAAATTTAAATAATATAATAAATAAATTTTAAATTAATTATTTTTATTAATAAATTATAAAATTAATTTAAATAAGTGATTATATAATACTATTTTTTAATCAATTAATATATAAAAAATTATTATATTTTATATCATTTTTATGAATATTTTAAAATCAAACTCTTCAACTTGTTAGAATAATTAAAATATTTCACATTCATATAAACAAATTAAAATTTTATTATAAAGTATTTTTTTCAAGTATATTAAAAGTATTAAAAACTTTTTCTTTTCAATTTATTGTGAGTACCAAACACTATGTGACTTTAGAAATAATTTATATAATATTTTAATTATATTGATAACATATTTTGACTTATTAAACTTAGAATATGATGTAATATTTAATGTTAAATTGAGTTTTTATTATAGGTAATTTGTAAGTACACACTTGAAACATCACTCTTAATATCTTATTCATCAAAACTATTGTCAACTCTTTAAGCTTATTGATTAATCAATATATAATAATTGCCAACATGTGCACTAGATTATACCATTAACAACATATTCTTGCAAGTTTTTCTTGTATATAAGGTGGTGAATACCATAATTGCCATATTTTGACTCATTATTTTTGTAAATTTGATCACTCTTCTTAATTGAAAGATTTTTAAGATTATATTGACATTGGAGATATGTTCAAATTAATGTAAACATTATTCTCTCAATTTAATTTTAATTGACACTATATCTATTTTATTATGATTTTTATTTTTTCTCATTAATATAAGTAATTAATAGAAATAATTTTTTAAAAATTTGAAAAAAAAGAGTAAAATTTGGTCTTATCTTTATTTTTTTATTTATAAAGTTGTATGCATGTAGATTCACCGAGAAAAAAAAAAAAAAAAGAAGAAGTAAATAAGAAGTTGGTCTTTCTGCAATAAGCTTGGGCTTGATTTGTTTAATATCATCAAGGGACAATGCCATCTTTATGATGGAAATAGGCAGAGGCTCCACTCGTGTTAAGTAACACCAACGCTGTGGTATTAGCTTTTCCCGATCCTTGGCTCCCCTTTTCCACGGACAACCGCGTTCCCAGGAAAATTGTCCCAGTAGTCACATCATTTACCGTCTATCACGCATGCTCTCAGAACTCATTTTTTGTAAGAGCACTTAACTCTTAAAAGGAAATAAAACTAAAATATAATCATTACAAGTAATTACTACATGGCAACACTGCCCAAGCCTTGTTCAGCTTAGATGTGTTCTATGCAGTCAACACAATGACACATCATGTGGGAAATAGTATTGGCTGCCACACTTTATGAAAGCACTCTCGGTGCCATCATTCATTTAGTAAGTTCTGCTTATAACAAAATTTTTCACTCTTGCGCAATATTTTCTTTGTTTGAATTATGAGGGAAAAAAAAAAGTCAAACTAAACAGGGAATAATGATTTGGTGGCATATAAGGTCTCCACGTCCTTGTTTTTTTTTTTTTTTTTTTTTGCCAATTCCTATAAATGACTAACAGAAATACTTTTGATAATGTTCAAGACTTGAATTGAGAAAGTAAGAGTTAGCCTTGCACATAAATATAGAGTTTTATGCGTGTATATTCATAAAGAAAAGTAATGAATATAATTAGTTTGTCTTACCACACTAAGCTTGGCCTTGATTTGTTTAATATCATCAAGAGAGAATGTCAATGTTATGATGGAAATAGGCAGAGACTCCACGCCGTGATGCCCGGATTGAAGAGGTGATTTATCATCCTCAGCCAAATTACTCTTTATAACACTCGAGCAAAAGCCAAATACCTAGTTATATACCTACTATAAATGTTTCACCACATTCTTGCATACACCACTATTTTGGCCATCCGTCTGTAGGTGCAATTGAGAAGAACGAAATGTCAAGGGAAGGGAAGAATTTTCGACTCTTTGTAAGCAAAAGAGAAGGTACCCATCAGAGAGAAGCTACCACCAAGTGAGTGGTGAAGCTTAAATATTATGTTTCTGGCTGCATGTCTTATTACGTATTTATTATATGAATTTCCCACGGAGATCGGCTCTGTGGTAGTTGATCTATTGCTAGTTTTGATAGATAGGTGTCGAGGCACTCATCTCGATATCCTGTAAACATTTCAGGTGTGAAAATGAGGACATTTATGTGGTTTTTAACCTCACTTTAATTTATTATTATTTTTTTTTCCATAACCTATTTTCAAAATATATAATATCATTTATTGCAATATTCTTTTTATACATTAGAAACATTTTATAAAAACTTCCAAGAATTTTGGTGTATATATGGAGTTAACTAATTACGATGTACAAATTTTAAGAAAGCTATCAGTCTACAAGACCATCTTACCATAATAGAGGAAAAAGTGGGTTGATAAGGAGAAAAACATTTGTGAGCGGTGGCATAATTTGTGAGTCATCAACGGGCACTTGTGATTCCAGAACCCTAATAACAAAGAGCGATAGAACATAGATGCTTATCCATTGTCCAGTGGGACTCAAAAGCTCCAATACTTATGAATCTACGTGTGTGTTTGATATGTCAGACTCCTGATCCTACCTTGTTGTCGAGAATTAATTTGAAGGCAAAGAGTACAAATTGGAGCCTCGGTGGTTCCATGCAGATCACAACACATATACATAGTACGCAAAGGCACACTTGTCAAATCAATGACTAATCCATCTAACAGCCACCTGTGTTTCATTAATAGTTTTTTTTTTTTTTTTTTGACAAAACTGAGGCGTTATGGACTACAGTCGAGATCTCATTTGTGTGTGTAAGGCTTAAATTTAACATGAATTGCAAATCATTGACACCATCATTGCCTTTGAAAAAATTGGTTTCTAGGAAAATTATTCCTGGGCAAATTTCCATCTAGAAATATTGTGTTTGACGCACGATATAAGTTAGGAATGGGAAGGAAAGTTGTAAGTCTCAAGCCAAGATCGATATGACAGAACCAAAGACCCATAATTGTTTCTATTCTTCGTGAAACATTAGACCCAATCCGTTTCTTTTTCTTTTTTTCAATTTTTTTCTCAAAATGAATGAAAACTTACTTGCAATAGTTTCAATGCAGTGTTTTCCTCAAATGCAAACAGTTGCCTTGGCCACGGAATGCAGAAAGTAAATACTGGCCCATCCAATCAGCTTTACCAGAATAGAGCTGCTTTTGTACCAATCTCTGAAACTGTTCAGCATCAAGTTTCAAAGATTCTTAGAAGAGCAGACAGTGGAAACAATGTGCAACTAAAAGAAGAAGGAAAGAGAGAAACAGAGTACCACGTCACAATGCGACCCAGTTGGTTCTCCTTTATTAGCATTGTTTTCAATTAGTCGTACCACAAGCTTATAACTCTCCTTTAATTCCTTTTATCATCTACATATGATAATCTGAAAAAATAAGTAAAATCACTGATGAGTTGGTTCATGAAAACAGAGTTTTTGCAATTGTTTATACAACTCAGGTCCATGTGCATGCATGTAAATTCAATGCACCGTACAAAGAAGAAATACAACCGGAATATTGCAATTTCAGAAAAGCATGTAATATATCCAAATTTCATCCGAGAAAAAGTTGTTCTAATCAGGCGGGAAAATGAAATCTCCAACTCATTAACTCATAGCATCAGTCCCTGCAAATATATCGACTACTGAACAAACCTTGTCTGGGACTCTGCAAGCTTACTAAATAACTTTTCATGGAAGGAAAATTTCAGGACAGCATCAATAAGAAGATTAAGTCCCATAAGAATAAGTAAGTGAGTTGCATCTTTACCTATAAAATTAAATTTATGGGCATGCACAACAATGAATACTTACTAAATAATTGATGCTAAAGGGTAATGCACTTCATCAGTTAAATAATTGTTTTCTGTTATACAATATTTTAAATCCAGAAGATGGCTAGAAATATTTGAAATTAGAATCATGTTATACTATTGGAAAGAAAATAATTTAAAATAGAGTGATTTTTGGGGTATATAAGAAAATTGTATATGTTATGTTAATTAAGGTTGTCAATTAGGAATTCTTGTTTATTGTATAACTAATACTTCCTCAATAAGTAAGTCCCTCTGTAATATATATATGTGTGTGTTGTAATCTCTTAATTTTTGATAATAAGAAAAATTCATTCTTTCCTCTATAATATTATACATGGTATCAAAGCTGACCTTGTCTTTATAAGTAAAAATAAAACCCTAGTTGCTTATATTTTTTTCAAAACTCTAGTTGTTTAACTTATACCTAGTCTCTTCTTCCACTTAGCCAAAAATTAGTAGCCACCACCATGTCTGAAATCCAATCTAACTCGACAACCACTAATCCTTCTTTATCTAAAACACTTATCTTAACCAATAGGCAAACACATTTAGTCATGGTCTCCTTTAAATTTCATTCAATCCAAATAACCATTATTCAACTAAATGACAATAATTTCCTATGTTGGTCTCAATCGATGTGCATATATTCGAGGAAGAGGGAAAATTGGTTATATCACTGGAGACAAAAGGGAACATGCCATGGATGATTTGACATATCCCACATGGGAAGCCAAAAACTCTATGGTGATGACATGGTTGGTGAACTCCATGGAGGAAGACATTAGCTCCAACTACTTATGATATCACACAATTAAGGAGTTTTAGGATAATATCAATCTTATGTATTCAGATTTGGGAAATCAATCTTAGGTCTATTAATTGATATTAAAACTTGGAGATATTTGTCAAGGTGAAGACAGTATTACTAAATACTTTCATTAAAATGCTTATGGTAAGATTTAAACTTATTCAATATCTGTGTGTGAAAATCTTCTGAGGATGCCCAATACTACATAAAGAAGGTTAAAGATGAGTGGATCTTCATGTTCCTTATTGGTTTAAGAGTTGAATTTGATGAAATTAGAGGGAGGGTAATTGGTAGACAACCTCTTCCTTCTATTGGAGAAGTTTTCTCTGAAGTTTGCCATGAAGAAAATCGTAGACTTATCATGCTTGGCAAGACAACCTCAAATAACATCCTTAAGAATTTTGCTTTGGTTGCAGGTGACACCTATACTAGTCACCTTATTCCATGCAAATTTGATGAGAAATCTTGGGTATGGTGTGATAATTATAACAAACCAAGACACACTCGTGAAACTTGTTGGAAGCTGCCAATTGGAAGGGCAAGCATGAGGGAAAGTTCAATAAGTAAACTAGCCGCATGAGTCTTCCCATTGCACATGAAGTAGAAGCTATCCCATTCAGTCCACTTCAAGTGGATCATATTCTCAATTTGTTTAAATCTAACATTAGATTATTGGATACTCCTAATGCTTTTCTTGCATAAGTAGGTAATGAATTAAATACTTTAGTTTGTTATTCTATTTCGCAATCAGTTCCTTGGATAATAAATTTAGGAGCATTTGACCATATGACTAGGTTTTCCAATTTATTCCGCACATATAATCCCTATTCTGGATAAGAAAAAATTCATATAACAAATGGATTTTATTCTTTTATAACAGGAAAATGTTTGATGAAACTATCAAAAACTTAATCTCTTAAATCAGTTCTTTATGTACCTTAACTTGCTATGACTTTTTATCTATTAGTAAATTATTCAAAAATTCTAATTGTTGTGTTATCTTTTTCGAATCTCATTGTGTTTTCTAGGACTTGAATTCGAGGAGGAAGATTGGTAGTGTTAGGTGATAAATGGTCTCTACTACTTTGAAGATGACGATTCTAAGTATAAATTACCTTAGGGATTAAATGGTGTCAATTTTGCCTCTGTTAAGGACAAAATAATGCTTTGGCACTATAGGTTAAGACACCCTAGTTGTTTTTACTTTAAGAAATTGTTTCCTACTTTATTTAATGAAAGTGATTATTTTCATCTTTAGTGTGAACATTGCATTTTATTAAAAAGTCATAAAATTACTTATTTTTCAAAATCTTATCATCCTTTTTGACTTTTTATTTAATTCATAGTGATGTTTAAGGACCTTCAAGATTTCAAATTTTTTTAGGATAAAAATGGTTTGTGATATTTATTAATGATCATACTTGATTATATTGGGTATATTCAATGAATGACAAATCTGAAGTATAAACCCTATTCAAAAGGTTTTACACCATGATTGAAACACAAATTTATACACAAATTGAAATTTTGCATACTAATAATGACACTGAATATGTCAATGATTCTCTTGGCAACTTCTTAAGAGACAGAGGTATTTAGCATCAATCTACTTGTATTGATATATCACAACAAAATGGTATTGTTAAAAGAAAAAATAGACATTTACTAGAAGTTGCTTATGCCTTAATGTTTTCTATGCATATTCCTAAATATCTTTAGGGTAAAGGTATTTTAACTGTAACATATCTAATTAATAGGATGCCTACTCATATTTTGAATTATGTCATACCTCTAGAATATTTTAAATATTGTTTTCCTAATAATCGGATTGTTTTAACCCTACCACTTAAGGTTTTTGGCTGCATAGTTTATATCCATATTTCTCATAAGGATTGGTCCAAACTTAATCTTAAAGCTGAAAAATATGTTTTCATTGGCTATGCAGCAAACAAGAAAGGATATAAATACTTTAATTTTTTAACGCACAAAATTGTTGTTACTATGGATGTTTTGTTTCTTAAAAATTAGCCCTATTTTCAAAATAACATTCTTCAGGGGGAAAAATTATATGAAGAAAATAGTTGAGATATTCAAAGGCTTCAAAATAAAGCTTTAAATTGACATCCTATTATGCCAGGTATGAGGGAATCTTTAACAGAGGAAGAAACACTACCAAATAACTCTGAACTTGAGGTTATTGTTTATACAAGGAAGCAAAATCATAAGTGTAGAGAATCATTTATACTTGAAACAGCACCACGCCAATCTAAAGCTCTGGATTTAGGTGATGTTAATTCTCCTTAAATTTCATCTCCTTTTATTGATTCCTCTTCTATTCCTAATAAGTTTGCTAAATTAGAATACAATGAATTGGATATGCCTATAGCCATTAGGAAAGGAACTCGTTTTTGTAGTAATCATCCCATTGTAAAGTATATGTCATATGATATGCTCTCTTACAAAAGGCATGTACATAAACAATCTCCAACTTGTTTATCCCAAGAAGCATCCTAGAAGCACTTGATGATCCAAAATGGAGATTAGCAGTTAAAGAGGAGATTGATGCACTAAAAAAGAATGAGACTTAGGAGATTGTGGAATTACCAAAAAATTAGAAAATAGTGGGGTGTAAATGGGTGTTTATTGTAAAATGCAAAGTAGATGAAACTATGGAAAGATATAAAGTAAGACTTGTTACTAAGGGGTTTATTCAAACTCATGGTCTTGATTACCAATAAACTTTTGCCCTAGTAGCAAAAATCAACTCTATTTGTGTGCTATTGTCTCTTGCACCTAATTTTAACTGGCCTTTACAATAACTATATGTAAAGAAAGCTTTTTTGAATGGTGACCTAGAAGAAGAGGTATTTGTGTGTCCTCCCCCAAGTTTTAAAGGTACTATTGGCCAAAACAAAGTATGCAAGTTAAAAAAATTTTTATATGGTCTTAAACAATCTCCTAGAATCTGGTTTGAATGTTTCGGGAAGGCAATAAAAGGCTATGGATACCGCCAAAGTCAAGTTGATCATACTCTGTTTTATAAATACTCTGATAAAAACAAAATTACAATTTTAATTGTATATGTTGATTATATGATTTTGATAGGTGATGATCTTGATGAATTGTCAAGGTTAAAGGAAAGATTAGCTGAAGAATTTGAAATTAAAGACCTAAGTGTGTAGAAATACTTTCTAGGCATGGAGTTTGCAAGATCAAGAGAAAATACATTTGTAAATCAAAGGAAATATATTTTTGATTTACTTAATAAAATTGGACTTATGGGATGTAAAGCAGCTGAGATGCCAATTGAAACTAATTTGAAGTTAAATTTAGTTATTGTCAAAAATGTGATTAAAAGGGAAAAATTTTAGTGTTTGGTAGGTAAATTTATTTATTTATCACACACTCGACTTGACGTTGTAGTTGATGTGAATGTGGTAAGTCAATTTATGCATATCCCGGAAAAAGAACACTTTGATGTTGCATATATAATACTGAGGCATCTCAAAGGAACACTAGACAAAGGTCTAATGTTTAGAAAGAGTGGTAATATTCAGATTAAAGTTCACATTGATGTTGATTGGGTAGGAAGTACTACTAATCAGTAGTCAACATAAGGTTATTGCACTTTTGTTGGTGGAGATTTAGTCACTTAGCAAATTTAAAAGCAAAGTGTTGTAGCACGGAGTAATGCTGAAGTAGAACTTAGATGTCTTGCACATGACATTTATGAGATAATATGAATTAAAAGATTATTAGAAGATTTGCAGCTCTCAACTTTACTTCTTATGAAAGTGTATTATGATAACAAAACTGTAATTTCAATTGTTCATAATCCAATCCTTTATGATAGGACAAAACATATCAAAGTGGATAGACATTTTATCAAGGAAAAGCTTGAGGATGATTTAATATATGTTCCTTACACACCTACAAATCAACAGATTATTGATATTCTTACCAAAAGATTACCTAAAAATTAGTTTGATTCTTTGGTAAGTAAGTTGGCTATGGAAGACATTTACAAACCAACATGAGGGGGAGTGTTGGGTATATAAGAAAATTGTATATGTTACATCAATTAAAGTTATCAATTACGAATTCCTTTTTATTTTACAGCTAATACTTTTTAAGTAAGTAAGTATCCTTTATAATATATATATATGTGCTGTAACCTCTTAACTTTTAATCAATAATAAAAATTCATTCTTTCCTTCATAATATTTTACATATATATATACCTGTAAGAACATTTTTTTTTATAATACCTATTATGTAAGCACAAAAAGATTGAAAGCATGTATCATGCATGAAAATAAGGAAAAGCAAGATCTATATTTCAATATTACTTAGTCAAGATTCCACAAATTACTTGAAATTCTTTCGAGCAAGGATCTATCATGTCACAAGGCAATAATGTTTTCCATGACTATGCAATACAGCCCCTAGTACCACACATGCTATGAACCTGAAAATGAGATACACAATAACTAAATATAAAAATTACAATCCAAATAAAAAATGGGATGGATATTGAAAATATTCGATCTTAATTAATGTTATCCTCATGCAAATGACCAAAAATAAAAATTATACACATAATCACCTTCATAGAGAGAGAAGAATTTCAAAGGCTTATCTAGATAAAGACTTTAATGCAGGTACAAATAATATCTCCCATCTGATGATACAATCCATGTATCATCTAGAGATAATATTTCCTTCTGAACACCTAATGGAACATAAATTGTACAAAAGGAAATCTGGTTGAAGTAAATTATAGCTAAAGCAGGTATTATTTTCTTCACATAAAAACTTGACTTTAGAAGTTTTAAACATAGACTTTACACATAATTTAATTTCAATTGATGCTTCCTAATACTTCCTCGTTGACACAAAGAGGCGTAATCACAATCACATCAAAATAATCATCAAGGTTCCACTTGCAATATAAATTGAAGCTTCAGCCCCCCTCCACTCCTCCAAACAAATAGAAACCATACCCTGAATCAGCATGCTCGTCTAGAGATAAAACGGGAGAAAGAAAGATAATGACAGAGACAAAAAAGCACATGACTATAAGCTGGCGGGGCTGGGAACGGACTCATAATAGACTATAATGGAAATGTTTCCACTAGTATGCAGCACCCACCTCAATGGTATAAAAGTGTCGTCACAGCTCTGCCGCTAAGTTCTTAGTATAACTCACCGCCAAATATGTCTGAGAAGACAAGCCTGCCAACGTTATGCTGTCGTTCGACGCAATATGCACCGGCTATGTTCTCTTGGCTTTCAGTTTTCACAGAAAAACCCAGAGAGGATATATCTGAGAATGCAAGTACAATGCATGTCAAGTTTTGACCTTTCTGAGAAAGACGGGAGGGAGACAGAGAGTACCTATTTATCTTTTTTTTTTTTTCATTATTATTAATCACAAGTATTACGCAAAAAGGTCGCATTTCGAAGCTCGAGCTACCTGATATTTCTGGAATCTGAAACAAGAATAGGATTTCACTGCCCAATGATTTAAGAATTTGCTCGGTGATATTTTCCAGCTGTACTCATTTTGCTTATTATTAAATATCTTTGAGGAGTTCACTGCTTTGGAAGATTCCAACTGGTGGCAGTAACATTTTTTTTCTTGACTATTTTCATTGTGATTTTGACTTTACATTGCCATAAATTCTAAAGAATGTACCTGTAAAATGACAAACGTAGAATTTAAAACCAAAAAAAAGAAGAAGAAAACGTTAATAATAAAAATGGACAAAATATTTAACCACATGAACAACCATCGTTCATCTTGTTCCTTAAGGCGCCATATAGGCCAAACTACAATGAAACACTGAAGTTTAGTAAAACAGCAAAACAATTTGTGCAACACTGAAGTTTAGTAAAATAGCAAAACAATTTGTGCCCAGATAATCTTCCAGTAAATGCCTTGAGTGCAACATGTTTGATTGGCAGAGAGAAAGACTCGGTCATGCCAATTAATTCGGAAACCAATTTTAATGGCTGTAAACAACTGTAACTAATTTTGCTTTGTGCTTATCGGTTTTTGATTTGTTTCTATTTATAAATATAGGTTCATGACGAATGTAATGGACGATGATTTGAAACTGGTCGAGATAAAGCAATAAAGGCTTGATTCAGGTTCGCTCATGGCAGTCTAGACAACTCATCTTGAGGCCCACCTGTCTTTTTGCAAGAAAATTTAAACACTCTATTTCCTCATTTTGACTCCCACCTATGCTGCCATTGTTCTGACATGACTTTCTATCCTCAACTATCACTATGGTAAGATGGTTGCCGATTGCTATGATAACTACGGCCATACTGCTTTTTAGACTTTTCTGCACCCTTGCCATCCTCACGCCTCCCTTCTCATTGGTGCTTTTTAGACTTTTCTGCACCCATGCCATCCCTACGCCTCCCTTCTTATTGGTGGTGGCATCAGCACGTTGTTTGACGTCATTGTTAATTTTTTTTCTCTCTTACCTCGTCTATGTGCTTAGATTAGCTGCCGTTGCCTATACCCCCTGGATTCTCTGCAGTACCACTAGA
This sequence comes from Rhizophora apiculata, assembly GCA_037832385.1. Taxonomy (NCBI): domain Eukaryota; kingdom Viridiplantae; phylum Streptophyta; class Magnoliopsida; order Malpighiales; family Rhizophoraceae; genus Rhizophora; species Rhizophora apiculata. The sequence continues at coordinate 5,728,262 of CM075436.1, forward strand.
TGATTTTCTTCCGGTGGGGGGCCTCCTCCTCCAAGCAGTGATTGCTTGACAGATTCTGCAGACAGTGAACTTATATTTTGTTGTTTCTGTCGCCCTATTTCTTAGTCCTTTTTAAACAGTACTCTTTCCATCAAATTTATTCTTCCGATTAGACATCGCCGTTAGCTTTGTCTTCGAGACAAAACCCTTGCGAAAATTGCTGCGTTTTTATGAGTTTAGAATTTATAATTTTCTTTTTGCAAAATATTATTAAAATTAGATAAATAAACTTTTTATTAAAATTTTTGAAAAATTAACATACAAGTGAAAAATAAAACTCTCCACTTTTTCCTCTTACTTTCTTCCTGGCTTCTCTTCTTCGTTGCTCTGCTGCTCATCATCACCTCCGTTCCAAAGCTCCAAATAATTGCCTAAGGAAATAATAAAAAGTACCCCTGTTGTATAGCAATTTTCCTAAGACGTTTTATCCCGAAAACAAAACTAATGGCGTGCACCGAAATCGGAAGAATAAATGTGATAAAACGGGTATTATTAAAGAAAGACTAAGACGTAGAGCTGCCAGATAGAAACAACAAAATATAAGTTCACTGTCGGCGGAATCTGGTAACGAATTACTGCTTGTAGGAGGACGCTCCCCACCAGAGAAAATCATCCAGTGGTGCTGCAGAGAATCCAGGATATAGGCCACGGCAGCTAATCTGAGCACACAGATGAGGTAAGAGAGAAAAAAACTGACCTCAAACAACGTACTGATGCCCACCACCAATAAGAAGAAGAGAGGCATGGGATGGCAAGGGTCCATAAAAAACTAAAAACTGGTATGGCCATAGTTATCATAGCAATCGGCAACCATCTTACCATAATGATAGTTGAGGATAGTAATTGTCCATAATATTCGAAAGAATAGAAAGCCATGTCATAACAATGGCACCATAGGGGAGTCAAAATGAGGAGTGTAGTCTGCTGTGAGCGAAACTGAAACAAAGCGATGAGAAAGACAGAAAAATAAAAAACCTTTTCTTCGCACAGAAGAGAGCGTTTAAACTTTTTCGCAAAAAGACAGGTGGGCCTGAAGAGGAGAAGCCTAGACTGCCATGAGCGAAAAGCTTTTATTGCTTTATCTAGGCCAGTTTCAAATCATCGTCCATTACATTTTTCATGAACCTATATTTATAAATAGAAATAAATTAAAAACAGATAAGCACAAAGCAAAATTAGTTACAGTTATTTACGGCCTTTAAAATTGGTCTTCCTCCTGCTAATCAAAGTGAGTTGGCTCAAAATAATCCGATTATGAAAATCCTATTTCAACAAATAATAATAATAATAATAATTAACGCCACTGAAACACAGACCATCAAAGATGATGACTAAACAAAGAACTTGTGACTAAACAAAGAACTTGATTACCCGACCCGACGTCCAATACAGAACAAAAGGTCATGTTTTAGCAGATTCCATTCATGTTGGCGATATGTTCCATCCAAAAAACAAATTGAAGCAGGAATTCTGAAACTATACAAATAATATCAAGATAGAGGAGGGAGAGCGAACTCAAATTTTATCAATCAGAAATTAAAGAAATCTTTTACCCCACCCCACTTATATTGACCTGAAAAAACCCATACAAAATGCAAACAGTCTGCCGGGTTTAGGGTTTTGCCTCCAAAATCTGCATTTGCGGGTTGCATCACCATGGCCTGAATCCCTAGGGAATCCTCTTGTCACGCTTCCTCCTCTCTTTCCATTTGGCCTTCACCATGAAATCGCTGTCTCCCTCCCCGACCGCTGCTTTCTGCAGGAGAAACCACCCTGCCTGATGAGAACCATAGAGATGATGGGTGGAAGGCTCCAATGGTTGCAAGAGGTCCATTACACATCTCAGAAGGCTCAATAACATGAGTTAGAGCTAAAAAGATTAAAAAAACACTAAATGGGCTGATTCAGGACATTCAAGCCAACCCAGTTTCAAATGGGGCGAATTCAAGTTTGACAAGGAGTTCAGCCCTAATTAATATAATTAGAATACTTAAATAGGTTAGAATAAGTAATAGTATTTCTTTCTAAATAAGAGTTTATTATTTATATAGGAATTTATCCTCAATTAGGAATTCCTCCAAAATAAGAATTTGTTCTAAGTAGAAATTTGTGCTTCTTTAGAATTGCTATCTTAGCCTATAAATAGGCTCCCCTTGTAAGCTCTGGAAGGTCAGACAACTTTGAATGAAATAAAAAATAAGGGTTTTTCTTTCGGTTCTTTTAAGGACTAAAGAACTTATCAAGAGGTACTTTTTGTGGCGTTCTAATCGACTTATCACTCCCAATTCCTTTTTTTCTAGAGTGTGGCGTCCATATCCTTCTTAAATACGCTAAGGTTCGTGTTCCTTCCCAGAGTGGGTCTAGGGTTTGTGATATTAAACTCTGGTTTAGCTTTCTTGGTTGTTCTTTGATTCCCTGTGTGTGTTGGGTCCCTAAGCCACATCTTTTTGGGGTTTTTCCCATCAGTTGGTATCAGAGCCTGGTTCTAAATCAGGTTGAATCCACTCACTCTTCAATTTTCTATCTTTTGATTTATTTATTGTTATTTAGTTTGTCTATTATGTGCATTATCATTCAAATGCACAAATTTATTTATTTGCAATCCTTCTCTTTTTGCTTGTTTGTTTAAGCTCATAAACGTACTAATATCAATTCTAATTGGTATGTTTAAGTATTCTCCTATTGTTTTGTATTGAAAAAAAACCAAAAAAAAAGAAAAAAAAAAGGAAAAAAGGGGAAGAAAGAAGAACAAAAGAAAGAAAACATCAAATTCAAAGTTATTGATAAGGTTAACAGTTTGGTCATATTGGCCACAATAATAATAAAGTTTTCTTACTCAACTCCAATTCTACCATCTGTTTTTCTATTTTGTTACCCAAGTTGTCCTCTAGGTTATATTACCCCTATCCTGATTTTTGTGAATTTAGTTCATTAAATCCGTTTGTATTGACATCCTTTTTCGCTTGATTCTTGTTCTCCAATTTGTTCAATTCTACGCCGTTTAGCTTATTCTGTTCAAAATCAATACCCTTGATTTACATTGTTTAGTTCTTTATAGAGCTGAAAAGGAAAATCTGAGCGGTAAAAGGTAAGAGTGAAAGTTCATATAAAAAAAAAAAAACCATAAAGAGTGTAAACACGAGGGAGTGTGACATAATCTTTTGAGTGAAACACGTGAGAGAGTGTTCTGTGAGGTATCCCATTTGTTTGTGCAGAAGTAAGACTATGACGTCCAAAGACAAAGGTGTAGCTCAAGAGGCAGCTGGTGATATGTCCTTCATGATCAAAGCTATGCAACAACATTTTGAGCGCATGAATACCAGATTTGATGATATGAGGGAGAGGATGGAGGAACAAGCTATTACAATAGCAGAGTTGCAAAGGAAACATAGGGAATATGAGGCTCCCAAAGCAAGAAGGCAGTTGACACGTGCCTATGACCATGAGGATGATGTAAAAGATGATGAAGTTGATGATCAAACTACGATGGTTAGAACTGGTAACAATAGAAGGGATCGAAGAGAATTTGGGAGGCAAGGCACCTACGATCATAATTTGGGTAGTATTAAAATGACAATTCCTTCATTCCAAGGTAAGAATGATCCTGATGCATACCTAGAATGGGAAAAGAAGGTTGAACTGGTTTTTGATTGCCACAACTATTCCGAGGAAAAAAAAGGTAAAGCTTGCTGCTGTTGAATTTACTGATTATGCTATTATTTGGTGGGATCAACTTGTTTTGACTAGGAGAAGAAATCATGAGCGGCCTATTGATACATGGGAGGAGATGAAGGCTATCATGAGGAGGAGGTTTGTCCCTGGTCACTATTACAAGGAGTTGTACCAAAGGTTGCAAGGGCTCACTCAGGGCACCAAAAGTGTGGAGGACTACCACAAGGAGATAGAGATTACCATGATTAGGGCCAATGTAAAAGAAGATAGAGAGGCAACCATGGCTCGATTTCTACAAGGGCTAAATAGGGACATAGCAAATGTGGTTGAATTGCAGCACTATGTGGAATTGGAAGACATGGTGCACATAGCCATGAAAGTTGAAAGGCAACTTAAACGAAAGGGCTCCACACGGGTTGGGCAGAATTCCGGTTCTACCTCATCGTGGAAGCCAAACTGGAGTAAAAGGGACGAGATGGCCAATTACAAGTCCAAAGCTGAGCTACCCAAGCACAAGAATGTGGGTTCTAGCAAGGAGACAGGTAAATTCGAACCCCAACCGAGTAGAAATAGAGATGTTAAATGTTTTAAGTGTTTGGGCAGGGGTCACATTGCATCTCAATGTCCAAATAAGCATGCAATGATCCTGAGAAGTAACGGTGATGTTGAAACTGAAAGTGAATCAAATGATGATTTTGTGCCACCGTCAGAGGATGAATGTGATGGAGAGGAGTATCCAGTTAATGGAGTAGCTCTCGTTACGAGGCGAGCATTGAATGTACAAGCAAAAGAAGAAAATGAGGTGCAACGAGATAACATCTTTCAGACAAGGTGTCTCATCAAAGATAAGGTATGTAGTATGATTATTGATGGTGGGAGTTGCACTAACGTTGCTAGCACAACTATGGTTGAGAAGCTAGATTTACCTACTATGAAGCATCCTAGACCATATAAATTACAGTGGTTGAATGAGAGTGGTGAAGTGAAGGTAAATCAGCAAGTGCTCGTATCATTTTCTATCGGAAGGTACCGTGATGAAGTTTTATGTGATGTCGTACCCATGCATGCGGGACATATTCTATTAGGAAGACCATGGCAATTTGATAGGCGAGTTATGCATGATGACTTCAAGAATCGATATTCCTTTGTAATGAACGAAAAACCTGTCATTCTTGTACCATTATCATCTCAACAAGCATATGAGGATCAATTAAGGATTAAAAATGAGAGTGAACAGAAAAGAGAGATTGATAAAAGAGAAGAAAGAGAAGAAAACGTGAGGACACAAGAAAAAGAGAAGAAAAAAGAAAATCTCTATGCAAAAGGAAGTGATGTCAAAAGAGCATTCTATGCCAAACAACCTATGATTATACTTTTGTACAAGGAGGCTTATTTTAACACTAACAAGTTTGACTCATCTTTGCCTAGTGTTGTTGTTGCATTATTGTAGGAATTTGAAGATGTATTCCCTGACGATATCCCAAGTGGATTGCCACCTAATAGAGGAATTGAGCATCAAATTGATTTCATCCTAGGTGCATCCATCCCTAACCTGCCATCATATAAGAGTAATCCTGAGGAGACAAAGGAGCTTCAAAGGCAGGTTGAGGAGCTTATGTCCAAAGGATACGTGAGGGAAAGCATGAGTCCATGTGCTGTGCCTGTCCTACTTGTACCAAAAAAAGATGGGACTTGGAGGATGTGTGTTGATTGTCGAGCTATCAACAAAATCACTGTAAAGTATCGTCACCCCATACCTAGATTAGATGACATGTTAGATGAATTGCATGGGTCGTGTTTTTTCTAAGATTGATTTAAAAAGCGGATATCATCAAATTAGGATGAGAGAGGGAGATGAGTGGAAAACATTTTTCAAAACTAAGTATGGGTTGTATGAGTGGCTAGTTATGCCATTTGGTCTCACTAATGCACCAAGCACTTTTATGCGACTAATGAATCATGTTTTACGTGCATTCATTAATAAATTTGTAGTGGTGTATTTTGATGATATCTTGGTCTATAGTAAAACCATAGAAGATCATCTTGATCATTTACGTTCTGTTATAAGTGTTTTACGTTCTGAGAAATTGTATGCTAACTTACATAAATGTTCCTTTTGTACTGATCAGATCACATTTCTTGGCTATGTTGTCAGTGCTAAAGGTATTGAGGTTGACGAGGAAAAAGTTAAGGCAATTCGTGATTGGCCTACACCTAAGTCAACTAGTGATGTGCGTAGCTTTCATGGTCTAGCTAGTTTCTATAGACGCTTTGTTAAAGACTTTAGCACCATTGCCGCACCACTCACTGAGCTTATCAAAAAGAAGATGAGTTTTAGGTGGGGTAATGACCAAGACAAGGCTTTTAATTGCATCAAGGAAAAATTAAGTTCTGCACCTTTACTTGCTTTACCTAACTTTGCAAAAACTTTCGAGATTGAGTGTGATGCCTCAGGTATTGGCATTGGAGCAGTTTTGATGCAGGAAAGGCGTCCAATTGCTTACTTTAGTGGAAAGCTAAGTGGAGCAAGCCTTAATTATCCTACTTATGATAAAGAGATGTATGCATTAGTACGGGCTTTGGAGACATGGCAACATTACCTTTGGCCTAAGGAGTTTGTCATCCATACTGACCATGAATCTTTGAAGCACTTGAAGGGACAAGGAAAGTTGAACAAAAGACATGCCAAGTGGGTTGAATTTATTGAGACCTTTCCCTACATCATCCAATATAAAAAAGGTAAGAAAAATGTGGTAGCTGACGTGTTATCTCGCAGGTATGCCCTTATCTTTACACTTACTGCAAACTTATTAGGATTTGAACACATTAAGGATTTATATGTGAATGATCCTGACTTTGCTAATGTATATAGAGCATGTGAGGTGTCAGCCTTTGAGAAGTTTTATAGGCATAAGGGTTTCTTATTTAGGGAAAATCATTTATGCATGCCTATGAGTTCTTTGAGGGAGTTGGTTGTAAGAGAAGCTCATGCGGGTGGTCTAATGGGTCATTTCAGAGTTAGGAAAACCCTAGATGTCCTAAATGAACATTTTTTTTGGCCACGAATGAAACGAGATGTTGAGAGGATATGTGCGAAATGCATAATATGCAAACAAGCTAAATCTAGAGTTTTACCTCATGGCTTGTATACCCCTCTACCCATACCTAACTATCCTTGGGTTGATTTATCTATGGACTTTGTACTTGGATTGCCACGAACAAAAAGGGGTAGGGATTCTGTATTTGTTGTTGTTAATAAATTTTCAAAGATGGCACACTTCATCCCATGTCATAAAACTGATGATGCAAACAACGTGGCTGACTTATTCTTTAGAGAAGTAGTACGTTTGCATGGCATGCCACGAAGCATTGTTTCAGATCGGGATACAAAGTTCTTAAGCTACTTCTGGAAGACTTTATGGGGTAAGTTAGGTACTAAGCTATTGTTTTCAACTACTTGTCATTCACAGACTGATGGGCAAACTGAGGTAGTTAATCGAACTCTTTCTACTCTTTTGCGTGCTATTATTCGAACAAATTTGAAAACATGGGAAGATTGTTTACCACATGTCGAGTTTGCGTATAATCGGAGTGTTCATTCTACTACTAGTTACTCTCCATTTGAAATCGTATATGGTTTTAATCCATTAACTCCTTTGGATTTGGTATCTATACCTGTCAATGAGTATGCCATCTTAGATGGGGAACGCAAGGCTGACATGATAAAAAAATTGCATGAGAAGGTGCAACAACATATTGAAAAACGAACTGAGCACTACGCATCCCATGTCAACAAGGGACGAAAGAAGGTGGTGTTTAAACCTGGTGATTGGGTTTGGGTGCATATGCACAAGGAACAGTTCCCAGCTCAAAGGCGTTCGAAGCTACAACCCAGAGGAGATGGTCCCTTTCAAGTGATGATTCGGGGACGAATCCTTTTGAGGAGAGGGGGAATGATGAGAACCATAGAGATGATGGGTGGAAAGCTCCAATGGTTGCAAGAGGTCCATTGCACATCCCAGAAGGCCCAATAACATGAGTTAGAGCCAAAAAGATTAAAGAAGCACTAAATGGGCTGATTCAGGACATCCAAGCCAACCCAGCTTCAAATGGGGCGAATTTAAGTTTAACAAGGAGTCCAGCCCTAATTAATATAATTAGAATACTTAAATATGTTAGAATAGGTAATAGCATTTCTTCCTAAATAAGAGTTTATTATTTATGTAGGAATTTATCCTCAATTAGGAATTCCTCCAAAATAAGGATTTGTCCTAATTAGGAATTTGTGACTCTTTAGAATTGCTATCTTAGCTTATAAATAGACTCCCTTGTAAGTTTTAGAAGGTCAGACAACTTTGAGTGAAATAAAAAGTAAGGGTTTTTCTTTCGATTCTCTTAAGGACTAAAGAACTTATCAAGAGGTACTTTTTGTGACGTTCTAATCGACTTATCACTCTCAATTCCTTCTTTTCTAGAGTGTGACGTCCATATCTTTCTTAATTCGTATTCCTTCCCAGAGTGGGTTTAGGGTTTGTGATATTAAACTCTGGTTTACCTTTTCTGGTTGTTCTTTGATTCCTGTGTATGTTGGTCCCTAAGCCACATCTTTTTGGGGTTTTTCCCATCACCGCCGCTTCTCGAACCTTTGCCGGACCAAGGAAGACAGGGTGCGTGATGGAAGGAGTCCATGGAGCGCCTCTGGAATATCGATATCTCTGTATCGACTCCAGCAAGACCATCTCACCAAACGCATCCTCTACTCTATTGCATCTACCAGATACACAAGGTCCGAGGACGGACGCGACAGCGACGGCGCTAGAATGGATTCAATGGATTTGAAAAGAGAGAAAGACATCACGATCCAGCCTGCCGCCACTTGCTGCACGTGGAATGGCTATTAGGTTCTTTCAAGATACTTTACGTCTTCTCGCAATTTTGTGTTCATTCGACAGTCATAGTTGTTCATTCATTTCCGTAGATGAGGAGATATTAGGTTCCTAGACTTGCCTTCATTAGCAAGCTCGACCGGATGGGAACTGATCTTGGAAGGTAGGTGTCGAACCAGTTATATATTTAGGTTGTTATTATTCATTTTCTTTTTCTTTTTTGTTTTATTGATTTGTTAGGTATTATGTGCTTATTATATAAAGGCTTTCAAAGAGGACATGTAAAGTCAAATTTCAGTGTAATTGTTTCTATTTGGATCCCTGTAACAGTTTGCTTTTGCTTTCTTCTTGGGATAATTTGGTACGCAATATTACACATTCCGTATGGATGGAAAACGGAAAAATACAATGATTTCAGTGCCGATGATATCCTTTACTCCCTGGCAAGGTCTAAATTGAGGCATCACAGTGCAGTTGTCTAAGTTCCAGTTGGGTTGGAGGAGAAATGAGTGTTTCTTCCCAAATAAAGACTGGCCTTTATGATGGTATCTGAGCCTCTGCGGAAATAAACTTCAATGGTCAGACACAGGAGAAGCAGAAAATAATAGAAGTTGTGGTTTCCCGATTTTGTGATCCATTTCAGCATAAGTCAGAATGCGGCTCTCCGTGTGGTCATTACCATTGTAGGCTTCCCATAACTAAAAGGTGTCAAAAATTTACTAGCGGTAACATAACTTTAGAATGTAAATTGATGTCTTATCTTGGGATTTTTAATGTTTAATATCTCATACAGCTAGTCAAATTAGCTCCAAAGATAATGGTGAGAGCAAGAACATTAGAGGAAATAGAAGGACAGCATTTTAACATTCCCTTTACCTGAAAGGTTGCGAGTATGTGTTTGGTCACATCTTAAATGAAGGAAGTTCAAGAAAATGGACAGCATGTGAAATTGCACCATGCATTTATGAGTTCATTGAATCTCTGCAGAACTTTTGTAGAATCTCTGCAGCACTATTACTCTTACCTTCTATACAGTACCCAAGAATTTTAAGAAATTGGTAGACATGAGTGACCTGGGAAAACTAGACCTACTATGGTTTGGTTTTTTCCAGTTCTATTTCCAGGGGAAGGTTTAACGTTAACCAAACCATAATCATCTTATTCAATTTTGTATCCTTTTCTTGGCTAGTTCCTAATTTAAAAAAAAAACAAATTGGGAAATTGATGGTTTTAGTTTGATTTGACTTTGTTCTAAGAGTGGTTACAGTAATGGTTTTTGTTTAGCCAAACTCTCCCTTCTCCTGCTTTTAGTTTCAGTATGGTTCGTGTTAGAATAGGATTGGATCTAGGTCTAGGGAAAATGATGTGGCTCAAACAGGACCTTATGTGGGTAGTACATGGGCACACCATATGCAATATCAATCAAAAGAAATGATACAGAAATAAAAAACTATTAAAATAGAAGAAATTGCCCCGAGGAGAGAAAAGTTTTCTTTGTATCATCACTATTCTCTTAGACTAACAACCAAAGAAGTCTTGTTGTATGGTAGTGCCCTTTATTATATTTTCCATGATGAGAGCTGATGCTGTGCAAGTGGGGCCTAGGATTGAGAACCATCAATACGTTAGCTGACTTTAAATATGGTCACTGAAAAAAGTCCAGGCTTACAATTAAATCCTTCAATAATAATACAAAGGAAAAGAAATTTCGGGGCATATGTGTCATGTAAAAACTGTTGTCCAGCAGGCCAAATTTAAAATCCATACAGTTAAATGTTTACAACTCTTACCTGTAGAGCAAACATTGTACATCCAAACTGCACATGGGTTGCATCGCGCAACCAAGACACTTCAAAAGCATGCATGTCAGGTTGTACAATCCACTAGCAAAATAATATATGGTTAGAAGATGAAACTTTCAGGCAATTGTAGATAGACTGCTGCAATCCACAGCAAGACAATGATAGGCTATTTAATGTGTGATTTTAGAGGTTTATGTGTGTTGGAATATGTCTTATATTCTAATTGAGTCAGAATTACTTTTTTAACCCTTTTTGAAATTTCTATATATATAGAGATATATTAGAGTTATGTGAGTTGAGACGAGATTAGAGAGGAGAGCCGCACTATTTGTATCTAGTAACACACATTCTCTGTTAATAAAGTATTCCCTCTGTCTTTTCCGTGGACATAGGTCATATCGACCGAACCACGTAAAATTCTGGTATTATTCTGGTATTGATTTCTCTTTTCGTTTGATTATTCCGTGTGACTTTCGGTAACAAACTGGTATTAGAGCCAGATAAAAAAAAAAAAAATCCAAGAACACAGCCCTCTGCGAGACCGCCCGACGCAGCCCAGCGCCCGACACAGCCCTGCGTCACCAGTGACCCCGTCGGCGCAGCCCAGCGCTCGACCCAGCCAAGCACCCGACGCAGCCTAGCGTCACCGGCCACCCCGTCGGCACAGCCCAGCGCTCGACCCAGCCAAGCGCCCGACGCAGCCCAGCGCCCGACGCAGCCCTGCGTCACCGGCGACCCGTCGCGCAGCCCAGCGCCCGATGCAGCCCAGCACCCGACTCACACCCCACACCGGCAAGCCCCGTCGAACAGCCTAGCGGCCGGCGTTCTGCAGTATCCACTGGATCCAATTCGGATCCCCTACCGATCGGAGCTTGGGAAATTTTATTAATTTGGGCCAGAATTCATCAATTTTTGTTTTGAGTGTTTTGTTGCAACGACTTCTTCATCTTCATCAACAGTGAAGTCTGAAATTGAGAAGTTTGATGGAAACATCAGTTTTGCACTGTGGCAAGTTAGGATGATGACAATTCTGTCGCGAGAAGGTACAAAAAGGGCTCTACTTGGCAAGGAAAAAAAATCAGAGTCAATGTCCGATGCAGATTGGGAGGACTTGGATGATAGAGCTCTATCCTCAATTCAACTCAATTTAGGAAATGAAGTTTTGAGAGAAATCCTCGGTGAAACAACAGCAGCTGGTGCGTGGTTAAAATTGGAAAGTCTGTACATGACAAAATCTTTGACTAACAGGCTCCAATTAAAGCAGCGCCTTTACACTCTACGTATGTCAGAAGGTACTTCTTTGAAATCACATATTGGAGAGTTTAGTTCAATTGTTACTGATTTGAGTAAGATTGACGTTCATATTAACGATGAGGATCAAGCTCTATTGCTATTGTGTTCTTTGCCTCCTTCATATAAGCACTTTCGAGATACTATGATTTATAGCAGAGAAGATATTTTCCTTGAGAATGTCAAGACTAATTTGCAGGCCAAGGAGAAAATTGATAGTAACTTGACAGTTTCTGAGACATCAGATCAGAGTGTTAGTTTGATCATTGATCGAGGCAGATCAAAGGAGAGAGGTCGAAATTCAGGAAAATCAAGATCGAAATCAAGGCACAAGAATTTGACATGCAATTATTGCAAGAAGAAAGGGCACATCAAGTCTGATTGTTACAAATTGAAAAACAAGCAGAAAGTAAGTAACAGTAATCAGAAGAACCATCCACCAGGAGAAGCTCATGTGGCAGCAAATGAGAGTGATGATATGCTTTGTGTTACTCAAGGTCAAGACAGATTTCAGGATACCTGGATTATGGACACTGGAGCCTCGCAACATATGACTCCTAATAGGGAATGGTTTACCACCTACAAGCCAATCAATGGTGGTGTCCTGTTAGGTAATGATCACGTATGTAATGTTGCTGGGATTGGTACAGTGCAAATCAAGATGCATGACGGTGTCATTAGGACCTTGTCTGAGGTCAAACACATTCCAGATTTGACAAAGAATCTTATCTCCTTGGGCACTCTTGAGAAGAATGGCTGCAAGATTGGGTGTGAAGGTGGAGTTCTGAAGGTTTCTAGAGGTGCTCTTGTATTGATGAAAGCTGCTAGAATTGGCACATTGTATTTCTTGCATGGTTCGACAGTCACAGACTCAACTGCAGTTTCTACTTCAGTTTCAGATTTAGACGTGACAAAGTTGTGGCACATGCGGCTGGGACACATGAGTGATAGAGGTATGGTTGCTTTGAGTAAGAGAGGTCTTTTGTGTGGCCAGAACACTGGAAAAGTGGAATTTTGTGAGCATTGTGTTTTTGGGAAGCAGAAAAGGTTGAGCTTCAGTACAGCCATCCATAAAACAAAGGAAACATTGGACTACATCCATTCAGATCTTTGGGGTCCTTCTCAGGTTCTCTCTAAAGGTATGGGTGCTGCTTATATGCTCACTTTCATTGATGACTTTTCTCGCAAAATTTGGGTCTATTTCTTGAAACAGAAAAGCCAAGTGTTTGGAATCTTCAGACAGTGGAAAACTTTACTTGAAAAGCAGACTGGGAAACAGATTAAGAGACTGAGAACAGATAATGGCCTTGAATTTTGCAATAACGAATTCAATGAGTTTTGCAAAATCGAAGGCATTGTTCGACACCGCACAGTTGTAAAAATCCCACAGCAGAATGGAGTTGCAGAACGCATGAACAGGACTTTGATAGAGAAAGCTAGATGTCTGTTATCCAATGCAGGTTTGGGTAAGGAGTTTTGGGCATAAGCAGTTAATACAGCTTGTTGGTTGGTAAATCGATCTCCTTCTACTTCCATTGAGTGTAAGACACCTGAAGAGGTGTGGTCAGGCAAACCTGTAGATTATTCTGATTTGAAGATATTTGGCTGTCCTGCTTATGCTCATGTTAATGATGGAAAGCTTGAACCGAGGGCTAAGAAATGCATCTTCCTTGGCTATGCTTCTGGTGTGAAAGGTTATAGGTTGTGGTGTCCAGACCCTAAGTCTCCAAAATTCCTTATCAGCAAAGACGTGACATTTGATGAATCCGCTATGCTGCATCCAAAAGAGGAAGTCTTAAGGCCAAACAATGAAGATAGTGGGAGTTCCAGACAGCAGGTGGAGTTTGAAAGCAATATTCCTTTTAAGTCAGGTCAACAAATTCGGGTTGACACTTCAGAAACAGACGAGGATACTCTAGATACTCAACAGGCACAGCCGTACAGTATCGCCAAAGACAGACCCAGAAGGACTATCAAGCCACCAGCTAGGTTTTCTTACTCAGATTTTGCTTATTGTTTGGCAGTAGCGGAAGAGGTGGACTACAATGAACCTAGAAACTATTCAGAGGCTGTCACTTGTGCCGAATCTTCCCAGTGGAGTATTGCTATGACCGAGGAAATTGAGTCCCTGCATAAGAATCAAACTTGGGACTTAGTGAAACTTCCCAAAGATAAGAAGACTGTTGGCTGCAAATGGATCTTCAAGAAGAAGGAGGGAATCCCAGGAGTTGAAGATGCAAGGTATAAGGTACGTCTGGTTACAAAGGGCTATAGCCAGAAAGAAGGGATTGACTTCAATGAGGTGTTTTCTCCAGTTGTGAAGCATACTTCCATTCGTGTGCTTCTAGCTATGGTTGCTATGTATGATATGGAACTAGAGCAGCTTGATGTCAAAACTGCTTTTCTACATGGCGATCTTGAGGAAGTCATTTATATGGATTAACCTGAGGGTTTCCAGATTGAAGGCAAGGAGGATCAAGTTTGCAGGTTGAAGAAATCTCTATATGGTCTAAAGCAGTCACCTAGACAATGGTATAAGAAGTTTGACAGCTTTATGGTTGGCCATGGTTACTTAAGGAGTGGGTATGACAGTTGTGTCTACCATAGGAAGCTCCGTGATGGATCATTTGTCTATCTGCTACTATATGTCGATGATATTCTTGTTGCCTCTACAAGTATATTTGAGATCAATAGTTTGAAGAAGCTACTTGGTAGAGATTTCAAGATGAAAGATTTGGGAGCTGCGAAGAGGATTTTGGGCATGGAGATCATCAGAGACAGGAAAGCAGGAGAGTTGCGCCTTTTACAGAAAAGGTACATCGAGAAGGTTCTTAATCGTTTTGGGATGATGAGTTGCAAACCGGTAAATACTCCTTTGGCATCACACTTCAGACTTTCAGCCTCTTTGTCACCCAATAGTCTAGAGGAGGAGGAATACATGTTACGTGTTCCATACTCTAGTGCAGTGGGCAGTGTTATATATGCTATGGTTTGCACTCGTCCAGATATCTCACAGGCAGTCAGTGTGGTCAGTAGATATATGGCTAACCCTGGGAAAGCACATTAGCAAGCAGTTAAATGGATATTTCGGTATCTTAGAGGCACTACAGATGTAGGACTGATGTTCAACAGAGGCAGTAGGTTATTTACTAGTTTTGTGGACTCTGACTATGCAGGTGACCTTGACAGAAGAAGATCAACAACGGGTTATGTTTTTACCCTTTCAGGCAGTGCCATTTGTTGGAAGGCAACATTGCAATCAACAGTTGCTCTTTCCACCACTGAAGTTGAGTACATGGCAATAGCAGAAGCGGTCAAGGAAGCTATTTGGTTGAAAGGTTTGGTCACTGATTTGGGTTTATCACAGGAAACTACCACCGTATTCTGTGATAGTCAGAGTGCTATACACTTGACCAAAAATCAAGTGTATCATGAGAGGACCAAACACATTGATGTCAGATACCATTTCTTGCAAGATGTTATATCTCAAGGTTTGATCTCAATGAAAAAGGTTGAGTTTGGATCTAATGGTAAAACTAAATTCATTTATACTTGTCTTTATTGTAGTATTAGTTTTAAGGGTGAGGGAAATCATAGAATGAAACAACATCTTGTTGGAAGAAAAGGTCAAATAGTTATATAGAAGAAAGTCCCATATGATGTTTGAATAAGGATGCTTGACATTCTTAAAAAAGCATCTAAAGGGAAAAAAAAAAACAAGTTAAATAGGCTAAAGACTATAACTTTGGTGATGATCCTTGTGATATTTAGTTAGAGGAGAAAGCATATGAGGTGATACAAATAAATGTGTCAAAAGGACAAAAATTAATGCAAGATAAGGGAAAAGAAAAGCCAATTATGGAATTGATACATATTTTGTTCCAAGGACAACTCCTGGAGCTCAACTTAGCTTAAAGAGTGTCTTAGTTGGTAAAGAAGCTATACAAAGAGCTAACATGGCTTGGGCAAGGTGATTTTTTTATACTTGTATTTCATTCAATGCTTTGCATTCACCATACTTTTAACCTACTTTAGATGCTAGCTTGCAATTGGTCCTGGGTATAAAGGTCCTTCTTATAATGACATGTGTGTCAATTTGTTGAGAGATTGTAAAAAAAAATGTCAATTACTTATTGAAACCTATAGCACCAAATGGGTTACAAAGGGATGCACAATTATGGTGGATGGGTAAAGGGATTAGAGATATTGAACCTTAATCAATTTCTTAGTTTATTACTTTGCTAGAATTTCATTTGTCAAATCTATGGATACCTTAACTATTGTAAAGGATTCCATAAGTTTATGCATTTTTCTTTCAAATATTATTGAATGGGTTAAGCCTTAAAATGTTGTTCATATTGTTACGGATAATGTATCTAATTATGTGGTAACTTGAAGATTGCTTCAATATAGGTATGAACATATATACTAGTCTCTTTATATTGCTCATTGCTTGAATCTCATTTTAAAGGATATTGGTAAGATGTCTCATGTAGTTGATCTTACATCACGTGCTACTATCATTACAAAATTTGTTTACAATCATTCATATTTTTTGGCAAGGTTAAGAAAAAATTATGATTGGAGAGAAATTGTATGTTTAGGACCAACTCGTTTTGCAGCCACATTTATTACTTTGAAAAGCATCCAGAATCATAAACAAATCTTACAAAATTTTGTAACAAGCAATTTTTTCACAAGTTATAAACTTGCAAAGAGTGTAGAATAAAAGGCTATGTGTGCTACTATCTTAGATAGTAAATTTTGGGATGATTGCTTGGTGATTATAAAAGTGGTTGGTCCACTTATGAAATTATTGTGCACTGTTGATCAAATGAAAAACCTTCTTTGGTTTATGTTTATGCAAGCATGCAAAAGGTTGTAGGGGGAATTAAGCATATCTTTAAGCAAAAAGCAAGATTATACATGTCTTTCATAAGTGTCATTAAGCAGTGTTGGAGCAAACATCTTACTGAAGACCTACATGCAGTTGTTTATTTTTTTAACCTTACTTTTGTTTATGAGAAAAACTTTTGTGAGAAAACTGAAATCGTAAGTGACTCTTTTAGTTTGCTTAAAATTAAAAGTATTTGTAGTGATGATGTTGTTGCCATGAAAGAAATAAAGATTTATCGGGATTGTGGAGGAAATTTTGGTAGACAATCTACTTATAATTCAACCAAAGCCTTTTAGTCTAGTAAGTTGTGTCATTTTTTTTAATTCATTTATATAATGCATTTTTATGTCACAATATTCAAATAAATAATTGTTTATTTTTTGAATACAAATGAATGGTGGAAATTATTTAGGCATAATGCCCCTAGTTTGCAAAAAAATTATTATTTGCATCCTTAGTTAAACTTCTTTTTCTTTAAGATGTGAAAGGAATTGTAGTATCTTTGAATGTATTCATATTAAGAGAAAAAATAGGTTGAAGCATCAAAGATTTAATGATCTCATCTATGTTACTTACAATTTGAGATTAAAGCATAGCTAATTGATATATGTGTGAATATGTTTAGTTTTTTTTTTTTCTTAGTAATTTACGATATTTAATTAATTTACTTTTTCATATGCACTTTTATAGGTTCAATTTCAAAAAGAAAACTTATGATATTGTTGATATGAAAGTACAGATAAGATAGACTTTTAAATTGAAGAAGAAGAAGAAGAGTTGTCCCAATGCTTGATTATGCAAAATTAGAGAGAACTCTTTATAAAAATAGTCCATATCCTAATTCTAATATTGTTAATAAAGAAAAGGATAAAAATGATGAATTTATTGATTTAGATATAGTTGATGTGAATTTATTTAATTTTTTTCTTCACTTTGGTGCTATACATAGTATTGAAAGTGAGAATAATCTTATAGTTGAAATGACAAACGGTGATAAAATTTAATAATAATTATATTATTATTTTTAAATTTTGAAATATATCTATTTTTAAAAATATTTATATTTTATTTATTTTAATTATAACATATTTTTTATATTTTTTATTTTTATATTAAAAAAATTAACTTCAATACTTATATATATATATATATATAATTTATTTATTTAATATTAAATATCAATTTTATTAATTGAATCGATTGAATTTTAAATTTTTAAACTTCTTAATTTAATGATTAATTTAGTTTTTAAAATTTTATTATAGATAAGCTTTACTGTTACACATGTATGACCTATTTGTTTTATAGCTTAACTTGAACTCTACTCACGTTACAGAAAGCATAGAAATTTAAACGAAAAGAAGAGTTTTTGAAAATTTTCCAATTTTAAATTCTTCTAGGAGAAAGTGCGACATGAATATCCACAAATCCACCGTTCATTCTCATCCGTAGGAAAAATAAATGATTAACAAAAAGCCTGAAACTTCACGGTACCATGCAAATCAAATAGATGACATATGCCAGTCATGCGTTTCTCCCGCAAACATTGGAATGACGTTTCCAAATGGAAACGAGTAAGAATCTGCCACCTTCCATGGAGTCTTGGTCAATTTAATCTTTGTAGCATTCCTTGGGAGTCAGTTTTTAAAATTTTATTATAGATAAGCTTTACTGCTACACATGTATGACCTATTTGTTTTATAGCTTAACTTGAACTCTACCCACATTACAGAAAGTATAGAAATTTAAACGAAAGAAGAGTTTTTGAAAATTTTCCAATTTTAAATTCTTCTAGGAGAAAGTGCGACATGAATATCCACAAATCCACCGTTCATTCTAAACCGTCGGAAAAATAAATGATTAACAAAAAGCCTGAAACTTCACGGTACCATGCAAATCAAATAGATGACATATGCCAGTCATGCGTTTCTCCCGCAAACATTGGAATGACGTTTCCAAATGGAAACGAGTAAGAATCTGCCACCTTCCATGGAGTCTTGGTCAATTTAATCTTTGTAGCATTCCTTGGGAGTCCATAGAAGTCTGGTCCATTAAAACTTGTAAATGCTTCTAACTTGTCAAGTGTGCCAGCATAAGCAAGCATAAATTGAAGTGCTATAAAGACATTTAAATTTAAGAGCTTGTGAATGCATGAGTGAGAATGGCACTAGTATGTAAATGGTTCTTAATTATCATTTTCAACACATGGAAGTGCATCACAGCCTGTAGCAACTTGCTCAATTCACGCGAGGTATTTGGTGTGCAAAATACAAAAGCATTGTCTTCCTAATGCTATCTGCAAATCTAGTGCCCAAAGACGAGTCAATGTTTGGCATTTCTTATGGCATAACGAGCAAAAACATGCATGGTGGCATTCCTTGCAATACAAGAAAAAAAACACCCTCAAAAGCCGCTATTCAACAAATCAAAAACTCTTTACTACAACAATAATTTGGGCACCCCAACAATACTAGAGCTCACTGTCTGTGAGTCGAATAATATGCTAGCCATGCACAAACCCAAGTGATTGATATTTACAAGGTTACTGGCTGTTTTAAAGTAGTTTCTAAAAATCACTCTTAAAGATAACTACAAATGCCTTGGCTTAGGCATTTGACATTGCAAAATATTTAGTTTGAACCTCTATAAAATGTGGTAATGGAACATGCTGTGGGTTTCTCTTTTGAGCACTGGAAGGTAGTAATTATGTGGCTGCAGTCCTCCTCGAAACAGAGCATTTCTATTAACAAAAAGATGTTGCGGGGTAACAGTTGCTGCCACATACCCTAAACAATTATACGAAAGTCAGATCCAAATATGGAAAAGAAATAACAAGAACAACATTGAGCAGCAAACTACTCCATGATAGTTACAGAGAATAGCTTCATCGCAAGACTCAACAAAACTAAAAGCATCAGCAGTGATGATATGCTCCATCGCTACTTTTAGCTGGGGAAACTTTTGGATCAAAGGTTGTGAGACAATATCAATGCAGACTTTCTCATGGTCAAATGCATCAACATTAGGATATGTAACCTCACCATGAACCTGCAAATAAAATTCACAAATAGATGGAATCTAATCACAGATTCATACAACTTAAATATAATCATATCATACTAATATTAATAAAATAACACTAATCAGTGAATAATACTATTAAAATTACTTTATTACAACAGTTATCATAAACTAAATTGTCACATGCTCACAGCTGCACTGAAACTTTAAAATCCTCATTTATTCAGCATTCAAATATTTCATTTTTAATAAGAAGGCAATCTACGCCTCTCCGTAGAGAAACTCGAACATCACAAATTGGCAAGTTAGTGGCCTTAGGCCATTTCTGATCAGAACATTAAGGTATCACATTTGTCAATCAAAACCTCTATATCTAAAATAAATTCCTCTTAAGGCTTGCACTGTGTACAGTGGACTTGTTGTCAGCTCCTCGGTTAGCATTATCATAAGAAAACAAATAACCAGAAAAACAAAAGCAGAACTTGCTAGAAAATATGTAAATACCAGCAAATGCATATTATGCTCAACCATCTCCCCAAGCACCGGCAGGCATTTCCCTAAAAGATCTGTAATACGGTGAGTGAAATGGTTGGGTGCCGCCGAGTTGGGTACCTTTGTACCGCCGAGTTGCCCCAGAAGAGGCCCAATAGGCAGCAGGTGTTGGATTTGCTAAAGGATGTACACCCGGAATAGTTGACCCGAGAGCTAACAATTACCCCCCACCCAATTCAGACGCGCGCCGCCGGGAAACGTACAAGTAACATGACAAGGACGGGACGGGAAAATGGGTAAATATAGACATGGCTTGTGGTATGTATTCCACTACAAAGGCTCAAATTTAAACTTTTGGGAGGATAAGAATCAAAAACTGCAATGAATATTAAAGAGGTAGGATTGGAGCCTTTGAGTCCCGTTGGATAATGGATAAGCAACTCGGTTCTATCACTCTCTGTTACTGGGGTTCTGGAATCACAAGTGTCCGTGATGATTCACAAACCATGCCACTATTTAGAATGTTTTCGCCTTATCAATCCACGTTTTTCCCCTGTTATGAAGAAAAACGAGACTACAGAAGAGTTTTGGTGTCCTCCATGTAAGTGAGAAAATAATTACTCAGTTTATCCTATTAATCATGTGAATGCTATAATATGATTTAGTGATAATTTTTTCAAAAAAAAATTATTAATGATTTATTAATATATATTTTATAATCATTTTATTTTTAAATAAATATTTTTTAAATTATTTTTTTATTTATATATAAATAATTAAAAATTTAATAATTTAAATTTAAATTTATTTTTTTTATATATATTTAAATTATAAGTATATTTTAAAAGTAAAATTATAGAGTAATAATATTTTTTTTAAAAGAAGTAATGACATTAATTAATTACAACTATGATTTTTTTTTATTACTAACAAATAATTTCTATTATCACTAAAAAAACATATTTTTGACATTTATTTAAAATTTAAAAAAAAATTAAAAATCTTTATTTTGAATAACTATTAAACATTTTAAATGAAAATATAAAAATATTGAGAATATAAATATAAAAATTTATAATTATTTAAATTTTTTTTTTCATATGCCAATGTACAAATTTCAATTAATCCACCATAGATAACAAGAGCATTTTACCATAATAGAGGTAAAACGTGGGTTGGTTGGAGGAAAACATCCCCAAATAGTGGCATGGTTTGTGAATCATCAATGGGCACTCAGAACCCCAATAACAGAGAGTGATTGAACCGAGTTGCTTATCCATTGTCCAGCAGGACTCAAAGATTGCTCCATACCTTTTGATAACACGGATTCCTATTTCTCAATGATATCCCACGATCAAGACATAGAAAGAAAGGGCTTTTCTCGCTTGTTTAGTAAAGTAAAGTTTTTGGCCTTATCTTGCAGGTGACGACGACGTCGAGTTTCGGCTCCGGCGAGCCGCCCGGTGGTGTGGTGCAAGTTCAAATTTGAGCCTTTGTGGTTCAATACAAATCATAAGCCATATATATAGTGAACAAAAGTACACTGGTCACTCCGATCCTTCCAGGTTTCGTATCTATTGCACAGTTTTTCATTTTTCTTATCCACTTTCACGTGTGTCTGACATGACCTATTGCAACTCTTTTGTCGAGAATTAATTAGACGGCAAGAGGTACAAATTGAAGCCTCTATGTTCATCACTGATTACAAGATACTTATTGATCAAATATACGTCCACTAAAAAAGATGTGTAGACGGATCAAAATCATTTATTGCTTGTGAATTAAAAAAAAAAAAAAGTGAGTTGAAAGGGAAGAAAACATTCCTAAGTAGCAGCCTCGTTTGTGAGTCATCAATAGACACTTAGAACCCCAATAACAAAGAGTGATAGAACGGAGCTGCTTATGCATTGACCAGTGGGACTCAAAGGCTCCAATCCTTCCCGTTCAATATCCATTGCAGTTTTTTAATCTTCTCCTCCTTTCTCACATCAATGTACAAGTCTACGTGTGTGTTTGATATGTCAAGACTCCTGATCATACCATTTTGTCAAGAATTAATTTGAAGGCAAAGAGTGCAAATTGGAGCCTCGATGGTTCAATGCAAATCACAAGACATATACATAGTACACAAAGGCACTGGTCCAATCGACGCAAAGGCACACTCGTCAAATCAATGGCTAATCCATCTAACGGCCACCTGTGTTTTATTAATAGTTTTTTAACAAAATTGAGGTGGCGTTATGGGCTACCCTCTACAGTCGAGATCTCATTTGTGTGGGTAAGGCTTAAATTTTACGTGAATTGCACATCATTGGCAGCATCATTGCCTTTGAAAAAATTGGTTTCTAGGAAAATTATTCCTGGGCAAGTTTCCATCTACAAATATTGGGTTTGATGCACGATACAAGTTAGGAGTATGAAGGAAAGTTGTAAGTCTCAAGTCATGATCTCTGATATGACAGAACCAAACACCCATAATTGTTTCTATTCTTCATGAAACATTAGACTCAGTCAGTTTTTTAATTTTTTTATATTATTATTATTATTTTGCAAGATGAATGAAAACTTACTTGCAACAGTTTCAATGCAGTGTATTCCTCAATATGCAAACAATTGCCTTGGTTACGGAATGCAGAAAGTAAATAATGGGACTATCCAATCAGCTTTACCAGTCTCTGGAACTGTTCAGCATCAAGTTTCAAAGATTCTTACAGGAGCAGTCAGTGGAAACAATGTGCAACTAAAAGATGGAGGAAAGAGAGAAACAGAATACCACATCAATATGCGACCTGTTGGTTCTCCTTCCTTGGCATTGTTTTCAACGAGTGGTACCACAAGCTTGTAACTGTCTCCTTTAATTCCTTTTATCATCTCCACGTGATAACCTGAAAAATAAGTAAAATCACAGATGAACTAATTCATGAAAACAGAGTTTTTCACAACAATGAATATTTCTAAATAATTGATGCTTAAAGTTAATGTATTTTATCACTTAAATATTTTTTTTTTTTTCATACATCATTTTAAACTCAGAAGATAATTAGAAATATTTAAAATTATAGTCATATTATCCATATTTGTAAGAAAATTATTTTTTTAAAAATACTTATTGTATAAGCACCAAAAGACTAAAAGCATGTATCACGCATGAAATAAGGAAAAGTAAGATCTACATTTCAATATTATTTAGTCAAGATTCCACAAATTATTTGAAACATTTTCCAATAAGGATCTATCAAGTCACAAGGCAAGAATCCATTCTATAACTATGCAAAAGAGCACCAGCACCACACGTGCCATGAACCTGAAAATGAGATACATAATAACTAAATATAAAAATTACAAACCAAATAAAAAATGGGATGGACATTGAAAATACTTGATCTCTATGAGAGTTTTCAGTCATTCAAATGACCAAAAACGGAAATTACAAACCTATAATCACCTTTGTAAAGAGAGAAGCATTTGGGAGGCTTGTCCAGATAAAGACTTTAATGCAGTTACAGACAACATCTCCCATCTAACGATGCAATCTGCTCTAGAGACAGTATCTCCTCTTGAACACCTAATGGAACATAAATTGTACAAAGGGAGATCTGAATGAAGTGAACCACAGTTAAAGCATGTATTATTGTCTTCACATAAAAACTTGACACTAGAAGTTATAAGCTTTGACTTCACGCATAATTTCTTTTCGATTGATGCTCCCTAAAACTTCCTCAACAACACAAAGAGGCGTAAACATGATCACAGTAAAATAATCATCAAGTTTCCACTTGCAGCATAAACTGAAGCTTCAACCCCCCTTCTCCTCCTCCAAACAAATAGAAACCATACCCTGAATCAGCATGTTCGTCTAGAGAGAGAATGGGAGAAAGATAAAAAGAGAATGACAAAGAGATACCAAAAAGGTAAATGACTATAAGCTGGCGGCGCCTGGGAACGGAGTCATAGTGGACTATGATTGAAATGTTTCCACTGGTATGCAGCGCCCACCTCAATGGTGTAGAAGTGTTGTCACAGCTCTGCCACTAAGCTCTTCGTATAACACACTACTTTGCTCTCCAAATATGCCTGAGAGGACAAGCCCGCCAACGCTATGCTATCGTTCTACGTAATATGCACCGGCCTTGTTCTCTTGGCTTTCAGTTTCCACGGACAAACAGACACCCAGAGAGGATATAACTCAGAATGCAAGTTCAATGCATGTCAAGCTCTGACCTTTAAGTGACACTAGGGAGAGAAAGAGTGGGGAGGGAGACCGAAAGTGCCCATTCATCTTTTAGGTTTAGGTGTTATTCTTTTAGATTTGTGCCAAAAAAAATAGAAAGTTTTAATATTTGCATTCGAAAGACCTTTTTTTAGGTTTTTGTATCTTTCAAGGGTATTGAATCAAATGAATGCTTGTGTTATTGCTCTCGTTTCACTTTGATTTCCTCTTGGTTTCTTTTCGCTTGTATTATCAATGCTGGAATCTTCAATTTAAATTCTAATAACTGGTATATAAAAATAAAGTCTCATTGATCTAGTTGTCAAGGCTAATTTTGAAAAATTTTAGGAGAAGTATATAAGGCAGGCTTCAACTATAATAAGAAAAAAAAAAAAGAAAACTTTTCTTCTGCTTGGTTATCTGTCTTTGAGATGCTCCTAATAAAAACTATCATAATATTGAAATCAAATCCAATGTTGCTGTCCCATCTAATAGAGAAACATATCCAATGTTGCCAGAAAATCCGAGAAGCCACTGGAATTAGTCACCTTTTTTAAGGCATTTAACTATAGGAATATATATATTTGTTCAACAACAATTCTAACACATTAGATAAAAGTAATAAAAATGGGGTAGAACTTTGGGAGAATGGTACTAGAATCTTTGTAAAATTAAAGTTTTGGAGTGATAAGTCTCGGTCACAATTAATTAAAAGAAATACTGAAAACCTTTGAAGTGTTTGAGGTTTGAAACTTAATCACCATTTCCACACATCAATAACATTTATGATGTTATCCGAACCCAATTCCTTTTTATGCTAAAGAACCTATATTTTAATGAAGTTACCTCATCTTTTCTCCTTTTCTTTTTCCTTTTTTTTTTTTGTCATTATAATTTTAGTAATGGTTTCTCTAGTGCATTTAAGAGGGAACTTCATAATTTTTTAAGTTGAGAAATCATAGGCATATATGTGTTTTACATGGAGTAATTCCTTTTTGAAACCCAAAGTTCTATGTAGAGTTATTTTTAATTACCATTATAAGATATAAAATTTGGAGTTAATCTTGACAGTTCCCCAAGTAACCCAATCTCTCTACTCTGTAGAATTGTCTTGAAGAAAATTTGAATCAAATTATGAAACATTACATTAGCCCTTTTACAGAGATTGGCTTTGTCATGATTACTTTGCTAAATCGGAGTTATGATTGGAAGGTGGGATTTATAAGGTAGTTTGTGATTTTGTTTATGCAATTGGTAAGCAATCTCCTTTTCAGATCTCATCATTCGTTACTTCTTTAGTCTTTGTTGCATAGGTCGTTGTTTGTTGTACAATGAATATTGACACAACGGA
Organism: Rhizophora apiculata; assembly: GCA_037832385.1. Classification (NCBI taxonomy): domain Eukaryota; kingdom Viridiplantae; phylum Streptophyta; class Magnoliopsida; order Malpighiales; family Rhizophoraceae; genus Rhizophora; species Rhizophora apiculata. Next base: position 5,753,922 of record CM075436.1, read on the forward strand.
GGAATAGTTGAAAAGGGCTTTTTCTTTTATTGTTTATACTTGGAGTATATCTTTGCCCTACACTAAACCCATGAATTACGCCACCTGCCAACTGTGGTTGAAGTGCAGAAAAGCAAACAATATCATTGGGGGTCATATGCATTTGAGTGATTCAAAGAAGCTAACAAATGATATCATTCTAATGAGGCAAAGGATCGGAAAGCTGTGGGTGTCAAAGGATGCATATTCATCCACTCGCTATACATTGAAAAACTATAACCACAAGAATTATAATTTTTGTTTGTTTTATTTTGGTGGTTGTAACATGTAATTGATTTAAAATTTAACTTGTGTAGTTATTCCATTTGGACCATATCGATATTGGCCAATCCATCTGCTAGAATGCAAGCAGTCGAATAAGAGTTTGGGACATCGCATCAGTAGCATTGACCATCAAGGAAGACAAGTCTGGTCCGGCAGAGTTTGGTGATGCCCACGTAATGCTTCTACCTATATTTTCTTTTAGTTAATAGATTAATAATGCACATGTAGTCATTAATATGTTCTAATTATTAACTTTCATGTCAAATTATGAAGATTTCTTACGGGTGATTGCACCTGCTCGACGATGGGATTAAATGGAAGGAAGTATGGGAGCAGCATAATCAAGAGCCTCTTGATGGGAAGGTCAGGATGCTATAATATTGAGCTCAAAAAGTTCATTGAACCTGTAATAAAATCAACTTCTTTATGTCATTTTGAATTTTCGCATTTTGCATTCAATGGATAATAAAGTGTTTGGTTCGAGAACGCAAATCGAAAGACAAGTCTTCTTGGTTGAATCAAGGTCGTGGTGGGTCCAATCTTCAGTCCCATCATAGGCTGCAAGCAAAAATTCTCATGACCCTTGATGCTGCCTTTGAAGCCGATGGACTAGTAAACGAAGAACTTGCTGAAGAAGATGATAGCTCCTCCTCTGGTCATGATGAGGGAGATGGCGGGCAAGGCATAGCTGACTTGGGAAGTCTCTCTGCCACGAAGGTTGTGGCCACTAAAGAGACAGAGCCGGGGACTTCAGTGGGGCATGGTGTCCAATGTCAGTTTACCTTGCCTCTGCAGCCACCCCTATGATATGACCTTGAAACAAGACTATTTGGGTACAATGTTCCTTCCCAATTCTCTTGGTCCAGAGTGAGTTTCAATGGCACGACACTGACTAGTAATCATCTCGTGACTGAGAGCCAACAGAATTCACTCATGCCGTTGAAGCACATAATGAGGACACATCATTGCTAGAGGAGAACCATGACATAGAACTTAGTGGACAAGGCTTGGCAGCCAAATTACCCACCCTTGATATGGACCTCATTATAGAGCAAACTCGCATGTACAGTCGCACTAGGCGTGTACCCAAACGTAGGAAAAGTTTGCAATCTCCTTTTGTGCAGACACAGACCCTAAAGAATGAAAGGATTTGCAAGAATGACAACAAAATTCTAAAAGTCATTCACAGAGGCGACAGTTCTTCACGAAACAATTAAGTTCATTTAAAATCCTGATGTATCCGTATTTGTTTTTCCCATCTAGTTAATGTGAGTGAGGACTTTGAGAAATTTTTGATCCTCAGTGAAAGGTCTGTGACAAGGCTGCAGATTTGTAAAGTTGTTTCAGTTGGGGGGAAAGTGAATGTGGGGGTTTGTACCTAACTTGCTGGCTCAAATCAATTGCCGTAGTTCGTCTTTTTATTGTTGTTGTAGTGTATTACAGATGACCCATTATTTTTTGTGTAGTTCGTTTTCATGGCAATTTGGCTTCTCATAAAGGGTAAGTTTTGGAGTGTAAGGGATAATCTAAACCGCACGATGTGATGCACCCACTGTTCTCGGTACTAATTGAAGTTGTTGCTTATTGATTATATATGTTTATGTTGAAGTTAACATGCCATTGTACAGTGGCAATTTTTGATCTCGTAGGCTATCATCCTTTGTTCCCCTAGATGCAGGCTAATCAAGCTATGAAGGCCACTCGAGAAACCTCGAGCCTAAAATTGAAAAGAAATGACAATTCCATAACAAAAAGAAGTACAGACAACCGTGGATGAGTTTTCTGCCTCTGAATGGACCGCTTCTTTTCGAGACTGGTTTGGCGACGATGTACACGTGGACTAGGGTATTCATGTAAGTGAAATTGAAGTGGTTTTTCAAATGCCCTAGAAGATTGCATGTAGATTCATTTTGTCATTATAGTTTGCTAAGATTGACTGTGGCCCTAAATAACTAGTAATATCCAACTGTTTGTGTGCAATTTTTTTTTTCCCAATTCTGTTTAATGAGAACCACTCAGCGATATGTACTGGAATTTGGGATAAAAATGTTGTTATATTCAATTCCTTGAATGGTCTCAACTCATTATATGTGGAAAGAGTTAAGGAAATAATGTTAACATTCCAAAAACCCCTAACCTACTATTTGCTTCGATTCCTGTCTTGAGAGTTATCTCGGATCAAATGTTGCAACTCCGGTGCATCTTATTGAATAGAAAGGGTTTGATTTGAGCGTTTGTGCATGCTAGAAATGCTCCTCTATTGTTGTTTGGTCAAGTTGGTTGCATACAAAAACTTCTTGACTGCCTTAGACCCCTCTTTTGACCTTAATTGTATTAATTGGGAAGTTGTGGCACGAAAGGGTTTCCCTACGCAGAGCAATATGTAAGTCACCAAAACTATCCCAAGCAACTTGTATATGGTCTTTCTGATCTTGATATCAAACGTTTGGAGTTGCTATGCCGAAGTTCCATGTTATAGAAGCTTCCTATGTAAGAAAACGTAATTCTTCCTGATTCATGGCAGCAATGATTGCGAGATATAAATGTTGTTAGCGATTGAGCTTTGGAATGGACATTTCAGTTCACGAACCTTACTCCAAGTATTGTTATTTCCAACCTTCTGCTGAAATTATATCTGAAATTATGTGGTTTAAGAACTACTGAATCAAAATCAATTGCAGGCAAAGGCGTCAGTATTAACAAGCCAACATGTGGCCCTTCAAGTTGTTCAAGTTATAAAGCACGACTTAAATGCAAATCGTGGCAACATCCTTGAGTTAGCAATCGTGGAGGATGTTGAAAATGATTAAGGGGACTTGGGAATAGTCTGCACAGTATGGAATTTGTGTATAACTTGGGACATAGTTGCACCGAAAATGTGGTTCATTCGTTACCATGCTGTCCATGATACTTGAAGTGTTAACAGCATATCTTCATTTTTCTGTCTGCCATACTAGTTATAATAAGCATGAAATAACTAAATAAACTAGTTTTGTTGTACATACGTCCTTGTAAAGCACTTTACTAAGTGCAATCGGTTGAAAGATCGGAGAAGACAATAATAAGAAGTGAAATATATCAAGTTATCTATTATTATCATAATAGATTATATACAATCCTACAAAAAATAGAGTGTTAAACCAAGTATAAGTGCACAAAATAAATTCATTATCTATAAGATTTGACTATCCTTGCATCAATTTGAAATATAACATTTGAAAAGTTGAAACATGTTAAGTTTGTCCGGTGTCATATAAAGTCTCTTGAATGAACTACAAACGCATAAAGTAAAACCAACGGTGACTACAAATTCTCTTATAATTAAGAATGATAATATGATAAAAAATACGATGCTTTTACGAAAATATAGTTTAAATTGATAAATTATAATTCACAAGATATTTTTATTAAATTATATAACAAATTTAGATATTAAATATGATTTATATAATAAAATTATGTGAAAAATTTTAAAAATTATATACAAAATTTTTATTCAATGATAAAATAGGTTTGAGAATTTTTTACAACATATGTAATGGAATTTTAGTGTAAGTTTAGGAATTATATATGATATTATTATTAAATTATAATTAAAGCATTAGAAATTTTATACAACACATTTATTTAATTATAGTCCAAGAATGAAATTATATACAAAATTTTATTAAATGATACGACAAGGTTGGGAATAAACTACAACACCTATGATAGAATTATATTCAAGATTTGTAAATTATATTCAATACTTTTATTGATTTATAATGCAAACTTAGAAATTTTATACGATACTTTTATTGAACAATATGACAAATTTGAGAATAGACTACAACCCCTATGAAGGAATTATACTTCATTTTGGAAATTATATACAATATTTTTGTTGAATTATAGTCCAAGTATAAGAATAAACAATGACATCTTTATTGAATAATATGATAGGTTTGAGAATAGACTTTAACATATTTAATGCAGTTATACTCTAAGTTTGGGAATAAACTACAACACACTTTTATTGAATTATACAACAAATTTAAAATTATTATATGACACTTATATTGAATTATACAACAAGTATGAGAATAGACAACAACACATTTAATAGAATTATACTTTAGGTTTTTATTGAATTATAATTTAGACTCTAGACTTTGATATGATAATTTTATTAAATTATACAATAGTTTTAGGAATAGAATATAATATTTTTACTAGAATTATACTTTGGCTTTGGGTATAGACTTGGATATACAATATAAAATTATATGAAAAATTTGTTAATTATATACTATATTTGCATTGAACTAGATTATATTGTTGCAAAAACACATAACTTGGTGAAGTGTTATTTTAAGTTGTCTTATTTCTCTCTCTCTCTCTCTCTCTCTCTCTTTATACACACACACATACATATATGTTAGAACAAAAGTTGGGCTATATTAGAAATAGAAAGAAAATTACTTTAAGTCATTAATGCCACTTAAGTACTTAAGGCATAATTCACTTTCATTAATGTACAATATAGGTTTATACAAATTTTCTCATAAGATAAAATAAAGTATACTTAAATACAAGTTACACTATTGAATTCAAACACTCAAAAAATTGGTGTATTCTTTGAATTATTTTCCATAATGTTTATAATATTTTTTTTGCAATATTATAAACAAAAATGATCCTTAATATAACAAAGGAGATATCAAAAAAGAAAGTTATTTTTTTTTATTTGTTGAACAAATGTTGAACCTTTGACATTTATAGAAGTTATGGTGGTGATTAGTCAAATAGTGCCTTTAGTTTGGTAGTTAGCAATTTAATTGATTATTTTGACAATCATAAGTTTGAATGCTAGGGGTGGAATTGTTCTTCTATTTTCTATTATTTATTAGACATAATACAGAAGGAAATTACCCATTAACTTTGTTAGATGGGTTTTTTATTGAAACTTGCTTTTGATGCCATTATTAATGTTAAACTACCTTTGTCATGAAATATCAATTGCTTGTTGAACTCTATTAATTGTATTTCTATTTGCTTTTTTAATTGTCCAATGCCAAGAAAACTACCAATCTATAATCATTTCACTCTTAATGCAAAACAAAAAAAAAAAAAGGAAAGAAACAAGAGTTATTTGTTTTCTAATTATACTACCATGCACAAAGAGATATGAGCACAAACCAACATTTAAAACATAAAAATAAAGGAAATTTGAGTATTATTATCTACTTGAACCAAGCCACTAAGCATAGAAATGGCTTTAGTAAATGTAATGAAAATAAGATTTTCAAACCTAACATGATGGGAAAAAATAGAGAAGACCAATTAACTCATTAAAAAAATGTTGCCCAGTTGACAATGAAATCTAAAAACAATATAATTGGCATTCTTTGATCAAAAAATAGCAATTAAATATCCAAAATATAGACTAATGAATAAATAACTTGAAAAAAATAATGATGATCTATAATTATAGCCCATCTCTCTCCATCAGTAATGCATAGGTCTATTTTTATGAATTAAAAACCAAGATCAAGTGTCTATTGATTTAGTCACTACCATTGCCTAAGTAATAGGAAAATTTTGGTTATTTGTATTCCTTCCTATTGCAATTAAAATTTCTCTCTTAACTATCCCTTCTAGAAACATCCATCAACAATTATGACCTTGTTGTAACCTACAATAAAGCCCTTTTTGAAGTAATCAAATGTAAAGTACATTTTGTCAAACTTTAGGATCCCATTGCTAAATACAAGCCTTACCTTCTCAAGTTTGATAATTGTATAAGGGTTGCTCTTCTTAATCTCTACTTTATAGTCCCATAGTTTAGCTTCCCTTTTCATGTTTTTATCACTAATTCTCTTGTCTTGTGACATTTGCAAAGGTTCACCTCTAATTGTAATTGGTTTTTTTCATTTCTTCCAATGACAATTTGGAAATTGAGGCTTAGTCTTCTTAAAAAATAATCAAGATGCAGAAATCTTGACATGACTAAACATAAGATTGTAATCACACGTGTTCACAAAGGATTTTATTTGCACATTATTTAGGCCATTCGCATACCCAATTGCTATCTTCCAAGGGCATAAGGCCTTCTTACACTTAGCTCTAACAAATTGTTAGCAATTTTTGGTGTAATAGAAATCAATTCTCTCCTTCAATGCATATTTTATGGGTGCCCTTTTAAAAAATCCATATCTTCAAATAAAATTAATAATTTAAACTTTAGCTTTTCCTGTTCTAGATTATGGACCAGATATTTCCTTCTTCTTTGCACTACATGATCTTGATCTTTACTAGCACTAGTTTCAAAACTACCATAGTTAGTATTATAGTATGGTTCATATTAGCCTTAGTGTCACCCTCCAAACCCCTCTAACCCTAACACCAACCATACAAGTGTCTTTTTCTCCTAGTTCTTTGCATACTTTAAATTTCCTCACATCAACTCTAACTTCCTTTAGTTTAGAATCCTAATCATTAGACAACATATTTACCTTAATTATGTTTCCATTGTATTCTTCTTCCTTAGAACCATCACTATCACATTCTATGTTGCTTTCCCCATGTGTTATTCTCTGAATTTAGAGACTAACATGTTATCCTAATCAATACTAGCCAACAAATCATCATCAATTGAGGCGTTATAGGCTACCCTCTACAATTGAGATCTCATTTATGTGGGTAAGGCTTAAATTTTACATGAATTGTACATCTTTAGCACCATCATTTCCTTTGAAAAAATTCCTTTCTAGGAAAATTATTCCTGGGCAAGTTTCTACCTAGAAATATTGGGTATGATGCATAATATAAGTTAGGAGTAGGAAGGAAAGTTGTAAGTCTCAAGCCGAGATCTTTGATATGACAGAACCAAACACCCATAATTGTTTCTATTATTCATGAAATATTAGACCCAATTGATTTCTTTCTTTTTTTTTTTAATTTTTTCACAAAATGAATGAAAACTTACTTGTAATAGTTTCAATGCAGTGTTTTCCTCAATGAGTTATTATGGGGCAAATGTAGAAATGATTGAATTGGACTACTAGAGTTAATTTAATATTGTTTGGTTTAAATGTGATTGGTTTGAGTTCGAGAATTATGACCTTGGACTTGCATGGGTTAACTCCATCAAATTATGCTATTAGAGTGATCTTTTCGTACTAATGTCTCAAGTTCACCAAATTTTCTTTATGGAGGATCCAATTGAGAAGGACATTTATTATGTAATGTGTAGGCTTCCGAGAGAATTATTAGGATTGGATGGAGAAGAAAATGTAAGTGTACAAAATAACCACCAAATGTAGAAAGGACCCTCCTTAGTTGTAACTTGGGCTTAAAACCAAGTAGAAAAATCTTAACTATGATTTTATACTTTAATCCATCTCTTTCTTTGTCATTTACTCATTAATTGCCTATATTCTTTACAATATAGCCAACAATGAGTAATTAAAAGAACAATATTTTAAAAAAATAATATTAAATGAAAATTTAAAGTTTGGTTTAACTTACTTAATTTATCTCTCAACTTCTTCATTTCTACAATTAAACAATGCATGTATGTGTGCTTCTTTAAGTGAAACAACATCCAAAGTAATGACTTTACCTTTTTGTTTCCTTTTACCCCTAATTGCATGACCTTTAATTGGAAATAGAGGTGTTTGTTGCTTTATTATTGTATTAAATGTTAATGATATCTCGTAAAAGGAGTTTTCACCCCATTATGCATATATCTTGAGAAAATCACCAAACACTCTTTATCCAAATACCCTTCTATGATGGAACCTTCAAGTTTACTTCTATTACAAACCCTTCTCATAAAAGGATAGTACCAAGAATATTATCACAAATGTTCTTCTCTATATACATAACATCTAAATTATGTTGGCATTTATTACTCTCCCAATATGACAAGCAAAAAAATGTAGACATTTTCTTCCATGGACTCTTAAAGATTGCCTTTTGCTTTTTCCTAAATTGATTATCAAAGTTAGATAAGTCTGTTGCAATCTTTGACCTTAACAAAGGTATCAGAGCATCTCTTAACTCTATCTTGCCATTGAAAGATTTTTTATCTTTTCTCTAAGGGTGTTTAGTATCTAAGAACCTACAATGGTCCATATAACATGTTTTCTTGTTATTATACTAATATTCAAAATAAGTATTATAATTACATGTAAGACATGCTAGCTTTCCCTTTGTACTATACCTTGATCACATTGCATATGATGGAAAATCATTGACAATCCATAACAAGGCTGCATGCATTTGAAAAGACTACTTATTACATGCATCATATGTCTTCAAACCATACTCCCATAACTCCTTCAATTTTTCAATTAGTGGTTGTAAAAACACATCAATCTCTCTCTCGGGTGAATTAGGGCTAAGAATGATCATATTAAGCATCATATATTCTGGTTTCATACAGAGCCATGATGCTAGATTGTAATTAATAAGCACAATTGAACATGTGCTATGTGTAATGCTCATGGTTTAAAATGGATTAAATCCATCATTAGCCAAGCCTAATCTCACATTTTGAGGATCCTTTACGAAAGATGGATGCAACATATCAAAATGTTTCCAAGCTTTACCATCAATAAGATGTCTCCTATTACCATCAATAGGTCAATGTTTTACATGTCAAACCATATCATTAGCCATTTTTGGGTACATGAAAGGTCTTTAAAGTTTGGATTTCAAAGGAAAATATCTTAAAATTATAGTCAGCACATGATGGACCTTTAAGGATACATCTCTTCAACTTCCTTCATATTTTACCACCTAGCAAACCCATATATATGACAGCTTTTTACCTTTTCATGCTTGTCCCAAAAAAGCATACAATCATTGGGATATGTATGAATTTTTTTGTAGTTAAGTCCTAATTCATTCATTATAGTTTTAGCTTTATAAAATGAACTAGGAACCTTAGTATCAAGGAATGTCTCCTTGATTAATTCCAACATATCTCCAATTGTTGCATTACTCAGACTATGAAGACACTTAAAAAGATATAATCTAATTGTAAATGAAAGCCTTTAGAAGGTCTTATAACTAAGGTATAATTCTTGTTACCCTTTCTCAACTAACTTGTAAACCTTTTTAGCTTGTTCATTAGGACTCTCCCTAACATTGCTAAAAGTTGCTAGTTCTCTTTCACATTCCTAAAGGTGTCATTTAAAAGTCCATCAATGTTATCATTTTTATCAACTTCAATTTTAGCATCATTTATTGCCCTACTTGATTATGGTCCCTTACCATGGGAAATCCATATCGTATAATCCTACATGAACCCTTGAATGACTAAATGTTCATAAACCACAACTTTGGAGTACCAATAATGGCAAAAAAATTTTCTACAAGGGCAAGATATCTCATCTCCTTCAACAAACATAGCAAAAGCCTTATTTAAGAAATCTTTAACTCCAATTAAGTATTCATTACTTAATCTATCAAAATCCATTTGTCTTCTATCTTCTATATTGATCAAGCAATCTTTAATCAAACATCCAAATAGAAGAAAGTGAAAGTAGGAAAAGGAAAAAAAAAAAAAGATAAGAATAAGTTAAAAATTTTATTACATGACAAAGATCGCAAACTTTGTGAGTAATGACGAGGAAAAAAACTAAAACAATTGTATTAGGTGGATTTACAAACACTTTTTCTTATTATCAAACCATAAGACATTAATTACAATCATCTTGGAACAACTTATTATGCACAAGGCAACTATAGTGATGCTCTCAATGAAGGATTTAAGAAAGGTTGGAGTAACATTTGTTCTTAGTCTTCTGTGGTAAACACATGTTGTATTATATGGATTTACAAACACTTTTTCTTACTATTAAACCACAAGGCATTGATTATAGTTGTCTTGGAATAGGTTATTATGCACATGGCAACTATAGTAATGCTTTCAATGAAGGATTTAAGAAAGGTTGGAGTAACATTTGTTCTTAATCTTCCATGGTAAACATGTGTTGTATTATATGGGTTTACAAACACTTTTTCTTACTTTCAAATCACAAGGCATTGATTACAATCATCTTGGAATAGCTTATTATGCATAAGGCAACTATAGTGGTTCTCTCAATGAAGGATTTAAGAAAGGTTAGAGTAACATTTGTTCTTAGTCTTCCATGGTAAAAATGTGCAATGACCCTAATCATCTATCTATGGCCATTAATATTATGATTGTATATTGCAGGTTGTTTCTTACATCATTTATGCATATAGGTAATGTATGAATATAAATTTTTCTGTTTATTTCACTAACATGCAGCATTTAAATTTGATTTAAACTATTACATGATGGCATGCTAAAGATTGGACAACAATTAGTCATTTTACAGCACATGTTCTCTGTTCACATATACAAAGGACACATATTAGAGTTGTTAGATTGTAGTGATAGTTGAGGAGGAATCATGGACTTGCACATATTCCATTGCACCCAATTGTTGACTTGATTGTGGTATCACTATCCTTCCAACTAGGAGTGCTTGGGAATTTCTATTTTCAATTTTATGGAGAGCATGCAACATGTGCCTATTTGGTACTTCCATCAATTATTCTTATGTGAAGCTATGATAATGAAGTTCATAATATAAGTCTTGGATGCTTATTTCAGCAACTAGTATAATGTCAATTTTTTAAGATTTCACTGTCCAGCCTTGCAATTGGATCCTAACAATGAATCAATCATAGAAAATATTCAGGTTTGGTCCCTTGCTACCTTGTTTAATTCCTCTTATGTTCTTTTGCATCCAAATTGAATTCATATATGCATAATAGAAGTCAACTTGGAGGTTCCATTGTAGAAGGGTATTTAACTGAAGAATGTTTGGTGTTTTGCTCAAGATATATGCATGATGGGGTGAAGACTTTATTTATGAGATATCATCAATAGTCTATTATAATAATGAAGGAGTTGACACCTCTATTTTCAAATGAAAGTCATGCAATTAGGGGTAAAGAGAAAAGTAAAGGTAAGGTTATTACTTTGGATGCTATTTCTCTTAAGCAAGCGCACAGATATGCATTGTTTAATTACCGAGATGAAGAAGTTGAGTATATCAAGTAAGCTAGACCAAACTTTAAATTGTTATTTAATATTCTCTCTTAAAAATATTGTTTTTTTTTTATTACTCATTATTGGCTATATTGCAAAGAGCATAGGCAATTGATATGTGGATGACAAAGAAAGAGATAGGCTAGAGCACAAAATCATAGTTAAGATTTTCTTACTTGGTTTTAAACCCAAGTTGCAACTAAGGAGGTTCCTACATTCAGTGGTTATCTATTGGATTTAACACTATGGCAAAGCATTATAATGGTTATATCATTAATGGCTACATATTCCACATAAGGGAACGAGATGCAATGTGTAAGATACAAAATAGTAGGTTTCACTAATAACATTAATAGATAGATTTTCTAATTCAAAAGACCAAAACCCAATACAGGGAGAAGTGAGTTATTTTGGGTCAGTTATAGAAATTATTGAATTGGACTATTGGAGTCAATTTGATGTTATTTTATTTCAATGTGATTGGTTTGAGTTGGAGAATGATGATTATAGACTTGCATGGGTTAACTCCAACAAATTGTGCTATCAAAGAGATCCTTTCATATTAGCATCTCCAGTTCACCAAGTTTTCTTCATGGAGGATCCAACTGAGATAGGCATTTGTTATGTAATGTGTAGGCTTCCTAGAGAATTTTTTTGGGTTGAATGAAGAAGAAAATGCAAGTGTATAAGATATATTCTTGGGGGAGCCAAATGTAGTAGATTTAAATGTGAGAGGAATTGGTAGTGTTGAGAAATCTAGTTTGATAAGAGAAGACATGTCCAATACTATAGTTGACCTACACACAAATGATCTACCTTTTGAAAGAGGCTTTGAGCAATTGAGCAATAATGTAAATGATGATGAAACACTTTGGGAATGGATGGATGCAAATAATTAGATAAAATAGATTAATTAGTTCTTTTTTTCTTTTTCTTGTTTTCATCTTTAATATGTTCACTAAGAGTTGTCACTTTGAGATTCTTCTTTTGTTGTGGCTGCATTACTAAACCATGATTCATTCATCAATTTTGTGAAATATAATATGCATAGTATATAAATAGTATGTCAGATACACAATTGTCATTATTACTTTACTATTTATCTAATTTTTAATTCTTCTTAATCATTTGATAGCTATTATCCATAAAAAAGAAATTCACTCAAAGAAAGAAGGCTTCATCCACTAATAGAGAGGTGGCAACTTCCTTTTCAAGTATTTTAAGATGGTGAACATTAATAAAAGAAGTTTATGCACAAGAAGAGATATGCTAACATTGCCATCTTTCTGTTGTGTGATCCTATTGAGATCTATTGTCAAAGGAGGCTTTGGGGTAATAACATTTTCAAGCTTCCAAGTGTCAGGTAGGTTTACTTCGTGCCATTTAATGTACATAGGCATTTGTAAGTTTGCTCTACACATGTCTATTTCCTATAGAATCGTTTCACCTTGTATAGCATGATGAAGGGCTTTTATGTTGAACATAGTTTTCATTCCTTTGTAATGTATCCTATATATTAGGCTTAATGGAATTGATCCATCTATGAATAGATTATTGTGAAGCTTGATTTGTAGGGTAAGAACATCAAGAATATTCCTATCATGCAAAGAAATTATGAAACCTAGAAAACAATTAAAATAAATTAGATCAGAACACAAGCTTGTTTCAATAATACTAAGGGAGAATCATCAAAGTTGAGAAGACGACAATCTCTAAGGGCCATAAGAATAGAAGTATCTAACCCTTCTTTAGAAAAGGGTTTGATTCCTACCTGGACAAGGCCAAAGTGTAGGAAGTTATACTACTTTTGGTGATGCTTTACAGAGGCATGGGAAAGAAGTTTTATCGTTTCAAAAGAGTTATAAAGTTGACAGTCCTATTCCTCCATCTTGATTCAATAATTGGTGCTTGATAAGAGCTTGAATCAACTTGATTAGTAGATTTTCCTCTTAGTAAGCTTTAGAATTTACCATGTATCTATGGACTTATCAAAATCTTTAATCAGGACTTCTTCTTGATTGATGACACCTAAGGAGGAGGCTTCAAAATTATGGCTTGATGTGGAAGGTTGAAAGATAACAGGTATAGTTAGACTCTAAGGGATAGACCTATAGTTAGAGCTAATGAAAGTTTCTGGGGTTTCCTTATGTACGTCTTAGTGCTAACCAACAAACTCAGTATGTCATTAAGGACTCACTATCAGGACCACACTCATTCAATTCCTCCTTAATCACACTTAACCTTTTGGGTACTCATACTCTATTTCTCCCTTACGAGATAACTATGGCTCTCTCTCTCTCCCCTTAACAAAAAGAAATAGGATTGATACCACTGCTACTATAAGATCAACAAATCAGGAGAGAAATGCAAGTTGTAGGTATATATATATAGAGAGGGATAGAGAAGACAAAAGAAAGTGTCACCTCTTCTTTTAAAATAGCATTTACAAATTAGTTATTTATAGCAGTTTGTCTAAAATAATATATTTATATATATGGTATAACAACACATGATAAATATTCAAAATGAAGTCTCACCCAAACCTCTTTTAGGCTAATATATATGTAAATTCAAAGGTTTAAGCCCATTTATGGGTGAGTAGGCCTAGTGAGAAAGGCCAAGCCCACGACACACTCTGAAAAGAGTTTAGAGCTAAACGAAACCCATAAAATTGAAGGCTAAAAATGAAAAATCATCTTTACTTTAACTTCATTGAACTAAGATCTGGTTGCTCATATTAGACACTTAGTGGGCATTGGACTTCTCCATGTTAAAGATGGTTACATGTGTAGTGATGGCCTTAGATTTATGTAATTTAACTCAAAATAATGGGTTATAGACAAATTGCATTCAATAACCTTGTCTAAATGAATGTTTCAAGTGGGACAAAGACAATTTTGTTGGCATAATCACTTTTATAGACATTTGTAAGACTAGGCCACTAGGTTCCATGTAACAAAAAATAGATTGCATCTTTTCACACGTCAAATGGTACAATTACAAACACCAATTATGCAAATTCAACAACTTGCTACCTTGTTCAGTTTTTCTTTAAAGGGGGAAAAGCTTTTTAAATAACTAGATTTTGTTAAAGTATAGTATAGACAAAATATAATAAAAAATATTAAAATAAAACATTAAAATACAATATTATAAGTGTCATCATAATCTTATTTAAAAGAAATAAATAATTATTATTAAAAAAATTAAAATTTGACACTAAATAACATAAAAATATAACAAAGACTCAAAAACCAACATTAAAATACAACAAATAACATTAAAATACAAAAGTGTAACCAACAAAGCCTAAGGAAGAAACTCATTAGAAGGACTAACAGAAGGGTTCTTAATGTTCTCTACAACCAGAGCTACTGCCTCCTTAACTTTACTACATTCATCCTTAACTTCAAAATAATTATGTAAAACAATAATAATCAAAATTGCACTAGATGGATTATTTTCCAAGACAAAACTGGCTATCATATCCACAAACACCATCTTAAGGATATATGCCTTTTGTAAGGGAGAAGACTCCCAACATAAGAAAATGCAAAAAAAGGCAAGTGTAAAATAGCACATCACAAATTTTGAATCAGTAAAATCATGAAAGGGAAGTGTCTCAAGAGGAGCTAACATCATCCCTGGAAAGAAATTATTGAGTGGCTTTAAGGAGGATGAAGAAGGATAAAGTGCTTTAAGACATAAATGATGTATGCAGTAGAAAAACATATAATTATCTCAAACATCGTTCTTTTGTTAACGACCTATGTGAAGGGTGGCATATTGAAATAAACAAAGGTCAAGCAAAAATTAATGGCCAATGCAATTATGGCTACTATACCAATGATTAACCATCTAAAGGGATGCCTTATGTTGGGGAAAATGTATTCTTCTAGCCTAGAAAATTTGAGAAGAAAGATAGATAACCAAACAAAGACACTTACAAAAACTGTGAAAATCAATTTCCTATAGCATAACTGAAGTGGTGTAGAAGCCATAATTTGATATTGTTTATATAGGAGAGAAGAAAAAAACATTCGGTAAGAAGAATGTGAGAACAATAGGATATACAAGCATCTTTCCCCTTTGCAAGTTAGCCAACAATAGCTCAAGTAACAATGTTTCAACAACAAGTAGAACCTAAAATCTTCTAAGTTGTCTTAGGCAGTGTCTCCATAACAAAATTCTTTTTCTTTTTGCCCTTACTATTGTGGTGCAATGGGTGGTTTAGAGAAGGAAGTGAAAGAGAGGCAACCTTAACAGCTATTACATCAGTTACTTTAGTAATTGAGGACATTATGTCTCTATTTTTTTTTTCTATTTTTTCTCAATCTCTCTTCCAATCATTTCCCAATTGTCTCCTTCTCCAAATGATTACTGATCATTGACCTTAATGGGTCATTTCTTATTTTGGTAGATTCTAATTTAACAATTTGGTTGTACTTTGCACATCTCTAGTAGAAACACTGGCCTTTTTAATCTTTCTAGCTCCTTGCTTTTTGGGTTTTCCCTCATGTTGAATTACATTCTTATAATAATAATAATAATAATAATAATAGAGATATGCATATGCAATACAATTATTGTATTTACTTTAATTTCATTTTTGAAAATTGATTATAGTTAATATAGTTCAAATTAATATGAAAATTGGTTTTAGTTATTTTTTTTCAAATAATGGATTTTTCTATTATTCTTATAAATATTTTATAATTTAATATTTTATCAACTTATGAAATAATATATTTTTATTGAAAAAATAATTTTGATAAATTTTAGAAATTTTGGTCAATCAAATTGATTATAGCAAACTTGTAAGCCATGTGACCTTAACCATTCATTTCAAGGGCATTTTGACCATTCACTAGTATGTTTATGCCATTTTTTCATCAAAATTTGAGGCTTATATAATTCTTCTATTTCTTATTTTTGTTATTGGCAGTAATAAAATACTTATCCTTTTTCTTTCATTCTTTTACATAATATATCATTTGCACTAGGTAACCTGAACTTCAGTAACAACATTGCAAATAATAAAGGTTTAGGTTAAACTCCACTAGTCTAGACAATAGAATAAGAATAGCACTAAGCACAATAAGAGGCTTGACCCATCTCTACATGGTGGGAAAAATGGTCCATGGCAACATCAAATCAGCTAACATATTTCTTTAACTTTACCATAAGGCCTAGATTTTGGACTTTCATCTAAACTTGCTATTTGGAAGCTCCATTCCTTTTAGTCACGTGGCAAGCTATCACTAATGTGTATGGTTTCGTTGTATTGCTCCTTGAGCTCTTGATCGACAAGGCACCTAATCAAGCCTCATTAGGTAAGGAAGGCATTGACTTGCCTAGGTGGTCCAATTGGTGGTTCAGGAGGAATGGACAACTGAGTTGCTTGATATGGAGTTGATGAGGCACTATAACATTGAGGAAGAGATGGTATAGTTGTTGCAAATAGCCATGGCTTGTGTCTCAACTATCCTTGATCAAAGACCAGCTATGGAAGATGTATTACAAATGATGGAGGATATCAATAAGGGAGAGACTGATGATCATTTACGTCAGTCATCTAATGATCCATCAAAAGGATTGGATGCCCATACACCTCTTTTAGGGCGTAGGACTCAAGCTAGTCCTATGACTCCCTAGAAATTCTCCTTAAAAAAAATGTAAGAGGACCCCTCTCTTTGGTTAGGCATCGGAGGTTGATTGCCCTAAGGATAAGGTAGATGGTGATGTCTTGGTAAAAGAAGAGATCAAATCCATGATGCTTAATTCGCTCCATGATGCTTCATAAGGGAAAGGCTAGGCAGCTCCACATGTTAACTACCAACACATCATCATTTCATGATACCATGTATCACTCCTTAATTGCCAGTTGCCTCACCTTGGAGTTTAAGTCTTGCTTGGATGGGTAGCTCTTCAGCCATTACCTAGGTTGGTTCTCATAGGCCATTATCTCATAAGTACATTTTTATTCCTTTTTTTTATTATCTTTCAAATGTTGTAATATAATTTAGTTCTTAACTTCTTAGGGCTCCCCTAACATGCTTAATTGGTCCAATCTAATGACATTTCTTTCAATTTTAAACTTTTGTAAGATATGTTGGAATCTATAATTTTCATTGTAATATAATATAATATTGATTATCATTATTGTTAAGTTTAGAAAATAAATTATTAGTAATAATGTATAAATATGAATATGAAAGATTTTTATGATAGAAACGGTGGTCGTTGCAAAGGTTGACATGTTTACTTGTTTAACTATATTTTATGCCTACCCTATTAATAATATTGATTATGTATAAATTTAGTTCTTACTAAAGTTTAGACAAATAACAAAATGCTCAATTTTATTTCAATTAGTAACTCTTTTTTTTTATTTTATTTCATATATTTATATCATATTTTATTTTTATGTATTCAATTAATAAGAGATATATTGATCTAACATATAACAGATTAGCTATTAATGTCACATTAATTATTGTGTTGGAGTAGTAAGTATACATTAGCCATCAGAGGAGTTCTGATCAAGAAATCAAGAAGCTCCTCTTAAGATTGCATAAAAAAAAAAAAAAAATTTAAAACCACATGTATGTCTTTATCTGCCAATAGGAAGCTCAGATGGAAACATCACACCTTCAGAAGTAAATGATGGTAATTTAGTCATATCATATCTAGCACTTTAATATCTTCAAAAAAAATATGTATATCTATTATCGCTAACCTTTAAGAAAGTCACGTTAAGTTTCATCCAAATTTTCTACTTATATACTTCCGTTAGGAATGATTTTTTGATTCCCGTGAAACATGCAAATCAAAATGGCCACATTTGTCTTTCAAACATTGTTAAATTTGTAAGTGCACATGCAACATTACATCGCACCAAATTTTGGTGATTAACTTAGTATATAATCAATTTTTTTTTCTTTATTAGTTATCTAAGAAACATTTAGAGACCAAAAAATGCAAGAAGGAAAAAGAAATAGAAGAAGCTTAGGAACAATATAGGGATTACCTTTGAGAATATTATAAGACTGATACTTTGAAAGTTCCAAATTAATAATTACATGCATTGCATATGATGTACATTATAATTAACATCAGTTAATGGAAATTCTCCAAAATTCAACCCCAAATCCCCTCTTCCTCTTACCTCGTCAATGCAAGTTCCTTTACCATAATTCCCTTCTTTTAAACTCTGTTATCATAAGAATTATGCTAAAAACAACATCATTTTGTACATAGGAAAGCATATTCTCAAATAATTTGTTCTTTTTAATTACTTGTATGCATGGGCATCATATCTATAATAATTACTTTAGTTGCAACTGCTAACCATTCACACATTTATCCTTCTAATGAAAAATATGATTTTTTTTATCTCGACTGATTTTCATACATCACTAATAGAAAAATAAATTGATACCCCATAACCTAAGAAAAGTCTAAACCAAAACTAATGCACTTAGAATAGTTAATATGATTGCTCAATAATTGACAATATGGTAAAAAAAAAACTTAGTGAAATGTATTAGAATTAAGAATCAAAATCTAAAGATAAATAAATAAATCAACAAAATAATAGAACAACCAGCAAGTTTGGAAAAGGATATACAAGTAAAAGCTATGAGCAAATGAACCAACACAATTGTAAACAATCGATCCATCAAAACAGGTCTATGGCACAATGAAAGTCAAATTGAAACACTATAATCACCTACAAAAGCCAAACATTGGAAAATCAAAAATCAAAATAAGTGTAGTGAATTATTTAGAAAATGAAAGAAAAAATATAAAAAAAAATTGGTGGGGAGTTTAATAAAAGGAAGAATAGGAGTATAAATTAGAAGAACTAAGAACTTGAATGGAGCACCTTTGTTTTGCTTCCTAATGGGTGCCTCTCTTTAACAAAATTTAGACATAAATATTAATTATAATACATTAATCAACAAAGATTCATAATCAAAAACATGTGTATAATATGACGGACCCACAATAGATATTTGAAAAGACTCAACGATTGTGTGTTGATGTTGATCCAGATTAGGAGTTTATTATGATAGAAGCCAATCTAGTCAAGACCAATTTGAATATGACTATTTGGGTAGATTTAGGTGTCTATAATTATATAAAGACATATTGTTTATATTATTATGTGTGTGCTTCTTAGTTATTGTGTGACATTTTTATTAGATTAATAAAATTACAATACTTTTATAATTTTTTATTAGTATTATTAGAACTATTGTGCCCTATTAGTGGTATCAAAGCTAATTCAATTCAAGAGCTAGTATCATAGCATGCATTTTTTATTCAAATCAAGAGAAAACATATAAGTCTTGTCAAAATTATCACAAAAGTCACCGAAGCCATCATAAAAGTTGTCAAATTTATACAAGTCATCAAAAAGTACTTCTTTTCATTGTCAAATATTCATCATTGACCACCATGCACCTTGGAAAATGCTCTAAACATTGTAGATTTACAAAATTCTAAAGGTTTGCCATTATTTTCTAGTGCCAATTTTGTTGTTGCCACTTGTTGTTGTTGTCCCAAACTTGATGATTTCTACTTAAAGGTCACTTCTTTACCTCCTCAACTTATTAGCATGTTGTTATCTCACTAGAAAAGCTTGCTATTCCTTCTTATTGTTCTATTAAAGTTAAGGGGCCAAATTAAAAATAAAAATTATTTGGGGTCTAATTAAAAATAACAAAAGTTAAGGGGTTAGATTGTAAATAACTAAAATTTTGGGACAACTTGCAAATAGCAAAAGTTTAGGGGACTATATAAAAAAAGTCATGAATTTTAATATGAATGGCATGATCCTTCTTTCAATTCTCATCTTGTATGGGGAAAATTACAACTGATGGTGTGTGCCAATGAAAGTCTTGTTTGATTACAATGAATTATTGGGTATTATGGGGAATGAAATTATAGAACTCATAGTAGATACCATAAAAGCATAAAGAGCTACTCGCCAAAAGTTACAAATGAAGGACAAAAAGGCACTCTATTTCATCCATCAGGGAGTTAATGATGAAGTTTTTGAGAAGATTATAGGAGCAACATCATTAAAGTAGACATAGGAAATCTTAACGACATCATTCCAAGGTGTAGACAAAGTTACAAAGGTGAAACTCCAAACTTTATGACATTAGGTTGAAGTTTTATAAATGAAAGCTTTAGAACTAATTTTAATTTATATAAGTAGAGTTCTTACCCTAATGAATCAAATGAAAATCTATGGAGAGTAGTTGAACGATCAAGTGAAAGTTGAAAAGATCTTGTGGACACTCACATCATAATATGAGTGTATCATGGTCATTATAGAAGAAGCACATGATTTGTCTCAAATGTTAGTTGATGTACTAATGGGCACATTGCAAGCTCATGAATAGCATATGAATGAAAAGCACATTCATAAGCCAATAAAGCAATCACTTTAAAGTTGGGCTTTTACCAAAAGTAATTAGAGTGATCAATCAAAGTAGAAACAAGGTTCTTCTTATGGTAAAGGATGAGGATGTGGTAGTAATTACTACAATAATAGAGGTCAAAAAGGTTACTATAACAACTATGGAGATGGTGACAATCAATATAATGACCAAAGAAGATTAGACAAATTGTATAAAGGTTAAGGTTAAGGTCATGGTCAAGGAAGAGGTTGTGGTAGAGAAAGGTATGACAAATCTCATGTAGAGTGTTACTTATGTCATAAGCATGGTCATTATGTTAATAAGTACAAGTCTTAGGAGCATAATTAGACAACTCATTGTACACAAAAGGGAGATTTAGATGATGGAAATAAAGCACTTATGATGGTTATTGCAATTTTTAAATCACCAAAGTACAGTACATGGTTCCTTGACATTGGATGTACAAATCATATGTGCCAAAAGAAAGAGCTTTTTGTTTATCTTGACAAGTCAATCCACTCCATTAGTCAAGTTTAATAATTATAGTAGTGTTCTAGTGATGGGAAAAAGGCAAATGCTTATCAAGTTGAAGAATGAAGGTCATAATTACATCTCAAATGTATTTTATGCACCAAACTTGAAGAGTAATTGATTAAATTTGGGCCAATTGCATAAAAAGAGGTACAACATTACAATTATGTGATAACTATCTCTCAATTCTTGATGGGAGAGGTACATTTATTCTTAAATCCCCTTTGACGAAGAGTTAAATGTTTCAAGTTGATATTGCCACCAATGTTTACATTTGTCTTTGTGCTATTATCAAAGAAAAGTCTTGGTTGTGGCATCTTCATTTTGGCCATTTGAATTTTTGTAGTTTAAAAATGCTTGCATAAGGGAACATGGTGACAAGCTTGCCCAAGATACATCATCCTAATTATATTTATGAAGCATATATTCTTGCAAAACAAAGCAAACAACCCTTTGTGATAAGGAATTGGCCTGTGAGACATTCACTCCAACTTATCCACACTAATGTTTGTGGCCTGATAAGTGTTTTATCACATGGTAACAATAAGTATTTTCTTACATTTATTGATGATTTTATAGGAAAGACATGAGTTTATTGCATGCAAAGAATGTTTGAAGTGTTTGATTATTTTAAGAAGTTTAAGGCCTTTGTTAAAAGATAGAGTGGAAACTATATTAAAATTCTAAGAACTAAGGTGATAAGTATATTTCTAATAAATTTAAGGAGTATTGTGAAGCACACGGGGAATAAAGCATGAAATCATAATTCCCCATACCCCACTGCATAACAAAGTTACTAAAAGAAAGAACAAATCACTCACAAATATGGCACGAAGCTTGTTAAAGGCCAAGTGAGTTCCTAATCCATTTTGTATAAAAGTCATTTTATGTTTTTCTTACTTGTTAAATAGATCTCCAACAATAAGTATTCAGAATGTCACTCCTAGAGAAGCATGAAGCACTTTTAAGCCTAGTGTAAGGCATCTTAAGGTGTTTGGTTATATTTCTTATACTCACATTCCAGTAGAGACAAGGACAAAATTAGATGATAAAGGAGTGAAGACAATCTTTCTTGGCTACATAAAAGGAGGATATGAGCTATTTAATGGCAAAAAAGGTAGTTATGAGCAGAGATGTGACCTTTGCTAAAGTTAAAGCTTGGAACTTTGATGCTGAGGAGTAAAATAACTCTTAGAGACATCCAATTGCTATTTTAGGAAAAGAGAAACCTTAAGCTACAATCCCCACTATAAATGGCTAACACTTACCAATTGGTGCACAGAATCTTATGCCATATGCTCTATAAGAGAATGAAAGTCCAAGGAGAAATCACTTACAATTAGTTAGATTGCAAGATTATGAGGTAATCCCTAATAATGTTATTGATAATAATAGGGATTTGGTGCATTTTTCCATTTTGTAGATTATGAACCAAATGTCATTTAATAAGGCAATTCAAGATGCAATGTGGGTGAATCCCATGAACAAAGAAATCAAGGCAATTGAGAAGAGAATAATACATGAGAGTTATTACTATTCCATAAAGTTAGAAAGCTATTGATTTGAAGTGAGTCTTTAAGATTAAAGAGAAGTCCAATGGAGAAGTAAAGACATATAAAGCAAGATTAATCACAAAAGGATTTGAATAATGACCTAACTATGATTACCACAAGGTATTCTCCTCTGTTGCTTAAATGGAAACTATCAAATTGATAACTGCTTTGGCTGCATAGGATCATTGGAAAATTAATCAAATGGATGTGAAGTCATTTTTTCTTAATGGTCCTCTTGAAGAGAAAGTGTTTATCAAGCAACTGCTAGGCTTTGTGAAGAAAGGAAGTGAAGTGAAGGTGTATAAGTTGAAGAAAGCACTATATGGCTTCAAATAGGCCCTTAAAGCATGGAAGAAAAACATTGATATTTGTTTTCATTTTTTGAGAGATCAAGTTGATAAAAAAGAGATTGAATTGGTTTAATACATATTTAATGATCAAGGGGCTGATTTTCTTACGAATTTGTTGAGGAATGAAGCATTTATTAAGCTAAAGTAGATGTTGGGATTGAGAGTATCACCAAATTAGGATTAAGGAGGGATGTTAATGTTAATCTAGATTAGGAGTTTATTATGATAAAAGTTAGTCTAGTTGAGTTTAATTTGAGTTTGATTATTTGGGTAGATTTAGGTGTCTATGATTATATAAAAACATGTTGTCCATATTATTATGTGTGTGCTTCTCAGTTATTATGTGATGTTTTTATCAAATTAATAAAATTACATTATTACTATAATTTTGTATCAGTGGTTTTAAAACTATTGTACCCTATTAGATTGAAGGCATGAGGATCAGATGATAAGGCCATAACTAGGAGTTGATTTGGAAAGTGCTTGTTTTTTATCCAAATCTAAAGGGTTTGTTTACCAATCAAGTTGGATTTTGACTTTTACTAGAAAATTATAGGATGAAATTATTACAGTTAATATAAATAAAATGTGTTCATGTTAAATTTCTTTAAATTAAATACGTCGTCATATGCCTAAAGCCAACTAATTTAACATATACCTAATTTTAATAGTTATTTTACTTTTCAAAAAAAAAAAAAAAACAAAGAAAGAAAGAAAATAAGATTAGCACATGTATTTGATGGATCTTTTCTTTTTGTTAGGAAAACCATGCTCACAAAAATATCAGATTATTTAACTTTTAGCCAAATTTGAAACCAATAACATATTTTATTATTTAATTTACCACAAAATCTTTGTATATAAATTTTTATAATGTCATGAAATATTTTAATTTAAATGAAGAATAAAGAACTTTCTTTGAAACTATAATGCATAACAAGTTAAAAGTAAACTAACAATAATATGAGATAATTTAAAATAACAAATAATTTTTTTATCAAGATAATATATTAAAATAACAAATAATTTTTTTATCAAGATAATATATTAAAATAACAAATAATTTTTTTATCAAGATAATATATTTTCATTTTTTTTATGAAGGGAGGATTATATTTATATATATATAAAGAGAGAGAGGGATATGTAGGAAAATTTTATCTTTCTCCCTTGACACAAAGTTAGACTAGTTCTCTGCAATAGTTGGTCTAAAATAATTTGTTTATATATGTAGTACTTGCATATATGTTAAATACTCAGAATGAAGTCCTTCCCTAAACCCTTTTGGACTAATGTAAAAGTAAATTCAAAAGCCTAAGCCCATTTACTAGTTAAGTAGGCCTTTTGGGAAAGGCTAAGCCCACGATGCTCTCTAAAAAGAGTTTTCCATTTACAAACCAAGTCCAAGTATGCGATCATTCAAAATCGCAGGTATTATAATTGAAACACATACTAAATACAATTCAGAACAAACATCACACAACTACTTTATGATTCATTACCTTAAAATGCAATTCATTGATCTAGGTTGACAGTTGATCTCAGCCAAGGGAGACTATGATCCCTATTCAAAATGTGAGCATAAGTATGCTAGAAGACACATTGGTTACTCGTATATGCAACAAATTTCTTTCAATTGGAATGATTGTTAACTGTAAGCTGATTATGAGTACTTAATGTAGATTAAATGGATATGTCCAACTACTCAACTTAGCTTAACTATTGAGTCTCTTTGGTGGCTTCCCATCCACAGATTGTAAGTGATTGGAAAATTTTCATTTTCATGTCTTTTTTAATGAAATTTATAATTTTATCTCCATGAGCCTCGACAAGTAATATATTTAATGATTTGATATTCTTTGTTGAAAATATAATGTTCTAAAAAAGTTATAAAATTAATGATTTATTGATATAATTAAAACTTAATTCTATTCAAAATAATTTGTATTTTTAGTTTTGGGTTTCAGTTATGATTCTTAACTTATTACAATTTCGAGTAGTTTTAATTTTGGTCAAGTTTCAAACCTCTTTTTTAAATAACAAAAATAAAAATAACCTTAGTTTAGTCAATATATTTAAAGGAGGAAAAACATGAACAAAAGATTGAACACACTTTTGAATTTGGTATGTAGAATTTCAATTTTACTCTATTTTAATAACTTTTTCATTCTTGTACAAATTTATTTTAATAAAAAAGTTAAAATTTTAATTTAAATGTAAAAAAGTACAATTTTAACTAGCCATTGGAGGAGTTGTAATCTAAAAGCTCCTTCCAAGAATGCATCCATAAAAAACCAAAAACCCACATGTATGTCTTTCTACACTAGCAAGAACCATAGAGGGAAACATTGCACCCTTGTAAGTAAGTAATTGATGATAATTTAGTCATATCATTCTATTTAGCACTCTTAGATGTTGTAAATACCTCTAAAGAAAATATATACATCTATTATCACTAATTTATGAGAAAGCAACCTAAATTTTCATCTAAATTTTATACTCGCATACTTTTACTAGGACCAACCTTTTGATTCCTAAAAGTTATGCAAATCAAAATGGACACATTTGTATTTCAATATGTTGGCTTTGCTAAATTTATAATTGTACATGCATCATTATATTGCACAAAATTTTAGTAATTAGCTTAGTATATGATTAAGTTTTTTCATTTTTATTGATTATCTAAGAAACATTTGGAGACCTAAAAAAATGCAAAAAGGAAAAAGAAATAGAAGAAGTTTAGGAACAATATAAGGGTAACAATTGAGATAATTGTTACATTCATTTGAAAATTCAAAATTAATAATTGCATTCATCGCCTATGACACTAAAGCATTGTATTTAACATCAATTATTGGAAAGCTTGATTAACAAGATAAGAATACGATGAGACTCTTAAGTCGATGTGATTGCAAATTTCCTTCTAATTAAGCAAATTGGCCCCCTTTGCTCAAATAAATAAATAAATAAATAAAATAAAAGTTGCAAATTGATCGCAAGCACTACAAAAAGTAATAAGGGAAGCAAAATAGCCTATCAAAATGTAATAAGTGGTGGCCCACATGACCACCATATCCTAGAATGAAAAATCACCATATGTCCATCTTGTCCTTTTTCCCAACTTTTTCCATCTTGGCATGGTCCCCTTCAAGCCCTCAACTTTCCCTCTCTCTAAATGCCCTTCAAATAGTGCCTAAAACACCAAGAAACTGTAGAAGAAAAACTGATCACAAAACCCTTTTCTCTACAAATCAATAAAACCCAAGAAATAGCTACTAATCTCCTTCATCTGAGACCTGCAATGGTCTAACCATGTGTCACCTCATCTGACACCCATAAAGATGACCCAAATCGTTGGAAAAATTCCTTCCCCTTGCTAAATAGATGGACCCCTGTATTTGGCTAGTCCTTGCAGGCCAACTACATTGGCACTAAGGATAAGGTGGATGATGATGTCCTATGGAAAGAAGAGATCAGATTCAAGGCCAAGACTAAATTGGCTAAATCTTAATTCCCTCTAGGATGCTTCATAGAGGGAAAAGCTAGGTAACTTTACACATTGACTATCGACATATCATCATTTCACAATGCCATGTATCACTCCCCTATTGCTAGCTACCTCACCTTCGAGTTTAAGCCCTGCTCAAATTAGTAACTCTTTGGCAACTCTCTAGGTCAGTTCTCATGGGCCATCATCTCATAAGTACTTTTTTTTTCCTTTTTATTTTACCCTTTTTTTTCATCTTTCAAATATTTTAATATAATTTAGTTCTTATCTTTTTAGGGCTCCACCGGTATGTTTGATTAGTTTAATCTAATGACATTTCTTTCAATTGTAAACTTTTGTAAGAGATGTTGGAATTTATAATTATCATTGAATATCATATAATATTGATTATCATCATTGCAAAGTTTAAAAAATAAATTATTAGTGATAATATATATATATATATATATGATTAAAAAAGATTTATGTAATAGAAATGGTGTGTGATGCTTGCATTATAGATGTTGACGTGTTTAGTTGCTTAACTATAATTTATACCCACCTTATTAATAATATTAATTATGTATAACTTTGGTTATTACTAAAATTTAAATAGATGACATAATGATCAATTTCAATAAAATTTCATTTTAATTATTAACCTTTGTTTTTATTCTATTTCATGTCCTTATATGATGTTTTATTTTTATATATTTAATTAATTAAAGATGCATTGATCTAAGGTATAGTAAATTAGTTGTTAATGTCACATTCATTGTTGCATTGGAGGAAAAAGTGTACATTAGCCATTGGAGGAGTTTCAATCAAGAAATCAAGAAGCTCCTCTTGAGATTGCATCCAAAAAAAAAAAAAAAAAATCTAATAACCACATGCATGTCTTTATGTGCCAATAGGAAGCTTAGATGGAAACATCGCACCTCTGTAAGTAATTGTTGGTAATTTAGTCATATCCTATCTAGCATTCTTCAATGATGTAAATATCTCCAAAGAAAATATATACATCTATTATTCTTGATCCGTAAGAAAGAGCCCTTGAGTTCTGCTTAAATTTTCTACTCACACAATTTTGTTGGGGCACACAATTTTGATTCCCACAAAATATGTGAATTAGAATAGGCACATTTGTCTTTAAAGCTTTGCTAAATTTATAAGCGTACATGTATCATTATATCGCATGGAGTTCTAGTAATTAGCTTAGTGTATAATTAAATTTTTTTCTTTTTTATTAGTTGTCAAAGAAACATTTGGAGACCCAACAAAATGCAAGAAGGAAAAAGTAATAAAAGAAATTTAAGAACAATATAGGAGTTACAATTGAGATAATTATAGGATTGATATTTTGAAAGCTCTGAACAAATAATTACATGCATTACATATGATATGCATTGTAATTAACATCTGTTGATGAGAATTCTCCAAAATTTAACCCAAATCCCCTCTTCTTCTTACCTCATTAATGTAAATTCCTTTACCAAAATTTTGTTCTTTTAAACTTAGCGATCACAAGAATTATGCTACATAGGAAAGCATATTCTCAAACTACTTGTAACAATTATTCTTTTTAACTACTTGTATGCATGGGCATCATGTTTGTAACAATTACCTCAATTACAACTACTAGCATTCACACATTTATCCTTCCAATGAAAAACATTAATTTTTGATTTGGATTGATTTGTGTACATCCCTAATAGAAAAACAAATTGGTACCCCCTATAGCCCAAGAAAAGTCTAAACCAAAACTAAGGCACCTGAAACAGTTAATATGATTGCTGAACAATTGACAATTTGGTAAAAAAATTTAGTGAAAAGAATTAGAATTAGGAATCACACTCTAAAAATAAATAAATAAATAAATGAATAAAATTGTAGAACAAGCAACTAGTTTAAAAAAGGATACACCAAATAAAAGCCATGAGCAAATGAGCTAGCCAATATAGTTATAAACAATTGATCCCTTAAAAGAGGTCAATGGCACAGTGAGTTAAACTGAAACACTACAATCACCCACAAAAGCCATATGTTGGATAATCAAAATTCAAAACACATGTAGTGAATAGTCTAGTGAATGAATGAAAAAAAAATTAATCACCAAAAAAAATGGTGGGGAGTTTAGTCAGAGGAAGAATAGAAGCATAAATGAGAGGAACCAAAAACTTAAATAGGGCAACTTTATTGTGCTTCATAATGGGTCACTCTCTTCAATAAAATTTAAATACAAACATTAATTTTAATCAATAATATATCAATTAACCAAGATTTTGAAGTAAAAATATGTGTGTAATACGACAAGCCCACAATAGATATTTGATGAAAACTCATCAATTGGAGGCATGAGGATTAGACGATAAGGCCATGATTGGGTGTCAATTTGGAAAGTATTTGTTCTTTGTCTAGATCTAAAGGCACCATTTGCCATTTGAGTTGAATTTTGACCTTTACTAAAATAATGTAGGATGGAAATATTAAAGCTAATGTATATAAAATGTGTTAATTTTAATTGGCATTAAATTAAATACATTTCCATATGCCTAAAGCTGGCTAATATAATGCATATATAATTTTAATAGTTATTTTATTTTTCAAAAAAAATTAAGAAAAATGCAATTATTACATGTATTTGAGGGAACTTTTCCTTTTTGTTGGGAAAATCAAATAAGCAAAAATATCATGTTATTTAATTTTTCATCAAATTTAAACATAACAACATTTTTTATTATCTAATATGATATGAAACTTTTGTATATAAATTTTCATAGTATGATGAAAGATTTTAATTTAGGTGGAGAATAGAGAATTAACCTTCTTTGAAACCACAATGTAAAGTAACAAGTCAAAAGTAATATAACAGCCATTTGAAATAATTTAGAATAATAAATAATTTTTATGAAGACTATTTTTTAAAATAATTTATTTTATATACATATATATATATATATATATTTAAAGCAAATAATAGAGAAGTCAAAAAGAAGTCTTACCTCTTCTCATAAAACAATGTTCACAAATTAGTTATTTACAGTAGCTATCTAAAATAATTTATTTTTATATACTTCATTCCAACTAGACATGATAAATATTTGGAATGAAGTCCTGGCCAAACCCCTTTTGGGCTAATGTAAATGTAAATTCAAAGGTCTAAGCCCATTTATGGGAGAGTAGGCCTAGTGAGAAAGACTAAGCCCATAACATGCTTTGAAAAGAGTTTGGAGCAAAACAAACCTCCCACATTGAAGGCCAAAAATAAAAAAATCATACTTACTTTAACTTTATGGAGCTAAGATCTAGTTAGTCATACTAGACACTTGGTGGGCATTACACTTCTTCATGTTAAAGATGGTTACATGTGTAGTGATAGGTTGAGATGTATGTAATTTAGCTCAAACTAATGGGCCACAAACAAATTGCATTTAATGAGCTTGTCTAAATGAACATTTCAAATGGGATAGAGAAAAATTTGTTGGCTCAATCACTTTTATAGACATTTGTAAGATTAGGCCACAAGGTTATGCATAACAAAAACAAATTACATCTTTTCATAATGTCAAATGGTACAATTACAAATATAAATTATGCAAATTCAATGGCTTGTTACCTTGTTCAATTTTTCTTTAAAGGGGGGAAAGCTTTGGAAATAAGTATATTCTATTAAAGTGTAGTATGGAAGAAATTTTATAAAAAATATTAAAATAAAACATTAAAATACAACATTATGATTGTTACATAATCTTATTAAAAATAAACAAATAATTATTATTAAAAAATTAAAAGTTGACAATAAATAACATAAAAATATAATAGAGACTAAGAAACTAACATTAAAATACATCAAATTACATTAAAATACAAGAGTACAACCAATAAAGCCTAAGGAAGAAACTCATCGAAAGGACTAATAGAAGGATTCTTAATGTTCTCCACAACTAGAGCTATTGCCTCCACAACTTTACTACATTTGTCCTTAACTTCAAAATAATTGTGTAAAACAATAATAATCAAAATTGCACTAGGTGGATTATTTTCCAAGACAAAATTGGTTGCTAGATCCACGAACACTATAGTGGCAATATATGCCTCCTATAAGGGAGAACATCCCTAACATAAGTAAATGCAACAAATGGCAAGTGTAAAATAACACATCACAAATTTTGAATCAACAAAATCATGAAAGGGAAGTGTCTTAAGAGGAGCTAACATCATCCTTGGAAAGAAATTGTTGAGTGGCTTTAAGGAGGACGAAGAAGGATAAAGTGTTTCTTGTCCTTCTTTCCCAACTTCAAGAGATGAATGACATATGCAATAGAAAAAAAATATAATTATCTCAAACACCGTTCTTTTGTTGATAGCCCATGTAAAGGGTGGCAAATTGAAATTAACAAAAGTCAAGCAAAAATTAATGGCTAATGCAATTATGGCTAATGTACCAATGATCAACCATCTGGAGGGATGTCTTATGCTTGGGAAAAATCATTCTTCTAGCTTAGAAAATTTGGGATGAAAGATAGATAACTAGACAAAGATACCTATAAAAACTATGAAAATCAGTTGCTTATAGCATGATTAAAGTGGCAAAGAAGCTATAATTTGATATTTTATATAAAGGAGAGACAAAAAAACCTTTTGGTAAGAAGAATGAGAGAACAAGAGGATATATAAACTTCTTTCCCCTTTGCAAGTTAGCTAACAATAGATCATGCAATGATGTTTCAACAACAAGCAGAACCTAAAATCTTTTGGGTTGTCTCAGATAGTGTCTTTGTAACAAAAATCTTTTTTGTTTTTGTCCTTGCTTTTGGTGGTTGTTTGTGTTATTATTGTTGCTATTGTGGTGAAATGGGTGGTTTGTAAAAGGAAGTGAAAGAGAGGCAACATTAATAGCTATTGCATCAGTTACTTTAATAATTAAGGACATTATGTCTCTTTTTTTTTTTCCTTCTCAATCTCTCTTCCAATCATTTGCCAATTGTCTTCTTCTCCAAACGACTGCTAATCATTGACCTTAATGGGTTGTTTCTTGTTTAGGTAGATCCTAATTTGAAAATTTGGTTGCATTTTGCACATCTTTGGCAAAAACACTGGCTTCTCCAATCTTTCTAGCTCCTTGCTTTTTTGGTTTTGCCTTACATTGGTTTACATTCTTATAATAATAATAATAATAATAGAGGGATATGTATATGTAATATAATTATTGTATTTACTTTAATTTTATTTTTAACAATTGATTACTATTTAATAAGGTAGATTTCATTTGATTAAGTGAAAAAATTCTAAAACCTAGTTTAGTTAATATAGATCAAATTAATATGAAAATTAGTTTTAGTTATTTTTTTTAAATAATAGGTTTTTCTATTACTCTTTTAACTATTTTATAATTTAAAATTTTATTAACTTATGAAATATTATATTTTTATTGAAAAAATAATTTTGATAAATTTAAAAAATTTTGGTCAATCAAATTGATTGTAGCAAACTTGTAAGTCACAAGACCTTAACCATTCATTTGAAAGGCATTTTGACCATTCAGCAAGGTGTCTATGCCCTTTTTTTAATCAAAATTTAAGGCTTATATAATTCTTTTATTTCTTTTTTCCCTTATTGGCAGTTACAAAATACTTATCCTTTTTCTTTCATTCTTGTACAAAATATTTTATTTGCACTAGTAACCTAAACTTTAGTAATAATATTGCAAACACTAGAGGTTTAGGCTAAACTCCACTAGACCAGGTGATAGAATGAGAAATAGTAGTAAGCACAGTAAGAGGCCTAACCCACCTCCATGTGGCAAGCAAAATGGTTTGCATCAACATCAAATTGGCTAACATATTTTTTTGGCCCTACCATGATGCCTAGATTTTGGACTTTCATTTGAACCAACTATTTGGAACCTCCATTCCTTCTAGCCATATGATAGGCTATCATTGATATGTATGGTTTTGTTATATTGCTTCTCAAGCTTTTGACTAGTAAGGCACCCAATCAAGCCTCACTAGGCAAGGAAGGCATTGACTTGCTTAGGTGGTCCAATTGCTAGTTCAAAAGGAATGGATGGCTGTGTTGTTTGACATGGAGTTGATGAGGCACTATAATATTGAGGCAGATATGGTACAATTGTTGTAAATAGCCATGCCTTATGTCTCAACCATCCATAATTAGAGACCAATAATGGAAGATGTATTGCAAGTGATGGTTTATGCCAATTATCTGATGATCCATCAAAAGGATTAGATGGCCATATGCCCCCTTTAAAGCCCAAGATTCCATCCAATCTTATGACTCCCTAGAAATTCTCTTTAAAAAAATGTAAAAGGAGGACCCCTCTCTTTGGTTGGCCTTCAGAGGCTAACTATATAGGCTCTAAGGATAAGGCGAACGATGATATCCTAGTAGAAGAAGAGATCAAATCTGAGGTTGAGACTAAACCAACCAAATCTCGATTTGCTCAGGATGCTTCACAAAGGAAAAGGCCAGGTAGCTTCACATGTTGACTACTGACATGTCATCATTTCACGATGCCATGTATCATTCCCTAATTGCCAACCACCTCACCTTTAAGTTTAAGCCCTGCATGGATGAGTAGTTCTCACAAGCCATCATCTCATAAGTACATTTTTCTCCTTTTCTTTTTTTTATCTTTCAAACTTTATAATATAATTTAGTTCCTAACTTCTTAAGGCTCCCTTGATGTGTTTAATTGGTCCAATTTGGTGACATTTCTTTCAATTTTAAACTTTTGTAAGATACGTTGGAATCTATAATTATCATTGTAATATAATATAATATTGATTATCATTATTGTGAAGCTTAGAAACAAATTATTAGTGATAATGTATAAATATGAATATGAAAGATTTCTATAATAGAAACAATGTTCGTTGCAAAGGTTGACATGTTTAGTTGTTTAAGTATAATTTATGTCCACCTTATTAATAATATTAATTATGTATAAATTTAGTTATTACTAAAGTTTAGATAGATAACATAATGCTTAATTTTATTTCAATTAGTGATTTATTTTATTTTATTTCATGTATTTTTATTGTATTTTATTTTTATATATTTAATTAATTACAGATATATTGATCTAACACATAGCAGATTAGTTGTTAAGGTCACGTTCATTATTGTGTTGGAGGTATTATGTGTATATTAGCCATTAGAGGAGTTCCAATCAAGAAATCAAGAAGCTTCTCTTGGGATTGCATCTTAAAAAAAAAAAATACAAAATCTAAAAACCACATGCATGCCTTTATCTACCAATAGGAAGCTCAGATGGAAACATTGCACCTTTGGAAGTAAATGATGGTAATTTAGTCATATCATATCTAACACTCTAATATGTCCAAAGAAAATATGTTGTTCTATTATTGCTAACCTATAAGAAAGTGACCTTAAGTTTCATCCAAATTTTCTACTTGTATACTTTCTTTGGGAATGATTTTTTGATTCCCACAAAATATGCAAATCAAAATGGGCATATTTGTCTTTCAAAATGTTGGCTTTGCTAAATTTTTTAGTACACATGTAATATCATATCGCACCAAATTTTAGTAATTAGCTTAATGTATAATCGAATTTTTTCCTTTTTATTAGTTGTTTGAGAAACATTTAGGGACTAAAAAAATGCAAAAAGAAAAAAGAAATAAAAGAAGCTTAGGAACAATAAAGGGATTACCATTGAGATAATTATAGGACTAATACTTTGAAAGTTCCAAATTAATAATTACTTGCATTATAATTAACATCAATTAATAGGAATTCTCAAAAATTCAACCCCAAATCCCCTCTTCCTTTTACCCCATTAATGCAAATTCCTTTACCATAATTCCCTTCTTTTAAACTTAGTTATCACAAGAATTATGCTAAGAACAATGCCATTTTGCACATAGGAAACCATATTCTTAAATAATTTATAACAATTATTCTTTTTAATTACTTGTATGCATGGGCATCATATCTGTAACAATTACTTGCTAACCATTCACACATTTATCCTTCCAATGAAAAACATTATTGTTTGATTTGGATTGATTTTCATACATTGCCAATTGAAAAACAAATTGATACCCCCACAACCTAAGAAAAGTCTAAACCAAAACCAAGGCATATGAAGCAACTGATATGATTGCTCAATAACTGACAATATGGTTAAAAAAATTAGTGAAAAGTATTAAAATTAAGAATTACATTCTAAAAATAAATAAATAAATAAATCAACAAAATAGTAGAACAAGTAGCAAGTTTGGAAAAGGATACACAAGTAAAAGGCATGAGCATATAAACTAGCCAATATAATTGTAAACAATCAATCCATCAAAACTTGTCTATGACACAATGAGAGTTAAACTTAAACACTACAATCACCCATAAAAACCAAACATTGGACAATCAAAAATGAAAACAAAGGTAGTGAAACATTTAGAAAATAAAAGAAAAAATATCAAAAAAAATTGGTGGGGAGTTTAGTAAAAGGAAGAATAAGAGCATGAATTAGAGGAACCAAGAACTTGAATGGAGCACCTTTGTTTTGCTTCCTAATGGGTGTCGCTCTTCATCGAAATTCAAATACAAACATTAATTCTAATACATCAATCAACAAATATTCCCAAGCAAAAACATGTGTATAATACAACGGACCCACAATAGATATTTGACAAAACTCATAAATTGTATTGATGTTAATCCAAATTAGGAATTAATCTAGATTAAGAGTTTATTATGATAAAAATTATTCAAATTAAGTCTAATTTGAATTTGATTGTTTGGGTAGATTTAGGTGTCTATGATTATATAAAGATACATTGTCTATATTATTATGTTTGTACTTCTTAGTTGTTGTGTGGCATTTTTATTAGATTAATTAAATTACAGTACTCCTATAGTTTGTTATTAGTGGTATCTAAACTATTTTGTCCTATCAATGGTATCAGAGGTAGTTTAACTCAAAAGCTAGTATCATAATATGCATTTTTGATTTAGATCGAGAGAAAACATATAAGTCTTTCCAAAATTATCACAAATGTCACTGAAGCCATCATAAAAGTTGTCAAATTTATAAAATTCATAGAAACTATTGCTTGCCATTGTCAAAGATTCACCATTGACCACCATGTGCCTTGGAAAAACTCTAAATGTCATAGATTTACAAAGTCCTAAAAGTTTGCCACTATTTTCCACCACTAATTTTGTTGTTGCCCCAAACTTGATGATTTCTAATTAGAGGTTGCTACTTTACCTCTTTGACTCACCAATGCACCGTCATCTTGCTAAAAAAGCTTGTTCTTCCTTGTCATTTTGTCAAAGTTGAGGGGTTTGATTGAAAATAAAAAATATTTAGGGTCTAATTATAAATAAAAAAAGTTAAAGGATTAGATTGTAAATACCAAAAATTTTGGGACATATTAAAAATAACAAAAGTTTGGGGAGTTAGATCAAAAAAAAGTCATGAATTTCAATTTGAATAACATGATCCTTATTTCAGTTCCCATTTTAAATGGAAAAAATTACAACTAATGGTGTCTATAAATGAAAGTTTTGTTTGATTACAATGAATTGTTAAGTATTATGAAAAATGGAGTTATAAAACTCACAGTAGATACTATAGAAATATAGAGAGTTACTCACTGAGAATTACAAAAAAAAGGACAAAAAGGTATTCTATTTCATCCATTAGGGGGTGAATGGTGAAATTTTTAAGAAGATTGTAGGATTAACATCATCAAAGTAGACATAGGATATCTTGATGACATCATTCCAAGGTGTACACATTGTTAAAATGGTGAAACTCCAAACTTTATCGTGTCAGTTTGAACTTTTACAGATGAAAGCTTTAGAACTAGTTTTAGTTTATATAAGTGGAGTTTTTGTCTTAATGAATCAAGTGAGAATCGATGGAGAGCAACTAAATGATTAAATGAAAGTTGAAAAGATCTTGTGGACACTCACATCACAGTATAAGTATATCATGATTACTATAGAAGAAGCATATGATTTATCTCAAATGTTAGTTAATGTACTAGCAGGCATATTGCAAGCTCATGAATAGCACATAAATGAAAAGTGCATTGAGAAGCTAATAAAGCAAGTACTTCAAAGTTAGGCTCCTACCAAAAGTAATTAGAGTGATCAATCAAAGTAGAGACAAGGTTCTTTTCATGGTAAAGGACAAGAACATGGTAGTAATTACTACAACAATAGAGGTCGAGGAGGTTACTATAACAACTATGGAGGTGGTGATAATTAATATAATGGCCAAAGAAGATTAGACAAATCATACAGAGGTCAAGCTCGAGGCCGAGGAAGAGGTTGTGGTAGAGGAAGGTATGACAAATCTTATGTTGAGTGTTACTTATATCACAAGCATGGTCATTATGCTAGTAAGTTTAGGTCTTAGAAGTATAATTAGATAGCTCATTATGCATAAAAGGGAGATTTAGATGATGGGAATGAAGCATTTATAATGGTTACTACAACTATTGAAACACCAAACTACAATGCTTGGTTCATTGACATTGGGTGTACCAATCATATATGTGGAAAGAAATAGCTCTTCATTGATCTTAATGAGTCAATCCACTCCATAATCAACTTTATTGATGATAGTAGTGTTCCAATGATGGGAAAGGGGCAAATGCTTATCAAGTTGAAGAATAGAGATCATAATTACATTTCAGATGTATTTTATGTACCAAACATAAAGAGCAATTGATTAAGTTTAGGCCAATTGCTTGAAATAGAGTATAACATATAATTATGTGATAATTGTCTCTCAATTCTTGATGGGAGAGGTAGTCATTCTTAAACCCCTTTTAATGAAGAATTGGATGTTTTAAGTTGATATTGCCATTGATGTTTATACTTGTCTTAGTGTTATTGTCAATGAAGAGTCTTGGTTATGGCATCTTTGTTTTGGCCATTTGAATTCTCATAGTTTAAAGTTGCTTGCACAAGGGAACATGGTAACAGGCTTACCCAAGATACATCATCCTAATTAGATTTGTGAAGCATGTATTCTTGCAAAACATTGCAAACAACCCTTTTATGAGAATGCATTGGCATGCAAGACAATCACTCTAGCTTATCTACTCTCATCTTTATGACCCAATGAGTGTTTTATCACATGGTAACAATAGGTACTTTCTTACCTTTATTAATGATTTTATAAGAAAGGCATGAGTTTATTGCATGCAAAGAAAGTTTGAGGTGTTTAATTGCTTTAAGAAGTTTAAGGCTTATGTAGAAAGACATAGTAAGTACTATATTAAAATTCTGAGAACTAATAAAGGTGGTGAGTGTATTTCTAATGAGTTCAAGGAGTATTATAAAGCACACAGGGAATAAAGTATGAAGTCATAATTCTTTATACCCTACAGCATAACAGAGTTATTGAAAGAAAAAATAGATTGCTCATGAATATGGCAAGAAACTTGTTAAAGGCTAAGGGAGTTCCCAATCCATTTTGGGTAAAAGATGTTTTGTGATTTGTTTACTTGTTAAAAAGATCTTCAATAACAAGTATTTAAATTATCACTCCTAAAGAAGCATGAAGCACTTTTAAGCCTAATGTAAGGCATCTTAAGGTAAGATAAGGACAAAGTTAGATGATTAAGAAGTGAAGACAATCTTTCTTGGCTATATAAAAAGAGGACATTAGCTATTTAATCTTGTGACCAAAAAGATAATTATGAGTAGAGATGTGACCTTAAGTAAAGATGAAGCTTGGAACTTTGATGTTGAGGAGCAAAATAACTCTTAAAGACATCCAATTACTATTTTGGGAGAAGAGGAAACTCAAGCTACAATCCCCACTATAAATGAGAAGTCTCACCAATTGGTGCACATAATCTTATGCCACAAGCTCTATAAGAAAATGAAAGACCAAGGAAAAATCTCCAATAATCAGTTAGATTACCAGATTATTAAGTAATCCCTAATAATCTTATTGACGATGATGGGGATTTGGTGCATTCTACCATGTTTATAGATTGTGAAACGATATCATTTAATAAGGCAATTTAAGATAAAAAGTAGGTGAATGCCATGAATGAAGAAATCAAGACAATTGAGAAAAATATTACAGGGGAGGCTATTAATATTCCACAAGGTTAGAAAGTTATTAAAGTGAAGTGGGTCTTGAAGACTAAGAAGAAGTCCAATCAAGAAGAAGAGAGATATAAAACAAGATTGGTCACAAAAGGATTTGAATAATGACTTGACTATGATTATCACAAGGTATTCTCCCCTACTGCTCAAATGAAAACTATTAGACTTATAATTGCTTTGGCTATATAAAATCATTGGAAATTTCATCAGATAGATGTGAAGTCATCTTTTCTCAATGGTTCTCTTGAAGATAAAGTGTTTATCAAGCAACCGTAAGGCTTTGTAAAGAAATGAAGTGAAGAAAAGGTGTATAAGCTGAAGAAAGCATTATATGGCTTGAAACATGCCCTTATAGCATGGAACAAACACATTGATACTTGTTTTCATTTTTTGAGAGATCCAGTCGATAAAAAAGTGATTGAATTGCTTTATTGCAAATTTGAAGATCAAGTGACTGATATTTTCATGAATCCATTGAAAAATGAAGCATTTGTTAAGTTAAAGTAGATGTTGTGATTGAGAGTATCACCAAATCAGGATTAGGGAGATGTTGATATTAATATAGATTAGCAGTTAAGCCAAATTAGGAGTTTATTATGATATAAGT
This sequence comes from Rhizophora apiculata, assembly GCA_037832385.1. Taxonomy (NCBI): domain Eukaryota; kingdom Viridiplantae; phylum Streptophyta; class Magnoliopsida; order Malpighiales; family Rhizophoraceae; genus Rhizophora; species Rhizophora apiculata. The sequence goes on from CM075436.1 coordinate 5,793,381, forward strand.
TAGTTTAGTTGAGTTTAATTTGAATTTGACTATTTGTGTAAATTTAGGTGTATGTGATTATATAAAAATATGATGTTTATATTATTATGTGTATTCTTCTCAATTATTGTATTGTGTTTTTTATTATATTAGTAAAATTAAAGTATTCATATAATTTTCTATCAATGGTATTAGAGCTATTATACCCAATTAGATTAGAGGCATAAGGATCAGACGATGAGGCCATAACTAGGTGTCAATTTGGAAAACACTTGTTCTTTGTTCAAATATAAAGGATCTGTTTGCCAATTGAGTTGGATTTTGACTTTTATTAGAATAATACGGGATGAAATTATTACAACTAATCAAAATATAATGTGTTAATTTTAAATTTTTTTAAATTAAATATATTATTATATACCTAAAATCAGCTAATTTAATGCATATCTAATTTTAATAATTATTTACTTTTCAAAAATAAAAAAGGAAAGAAAGACAATAAAATTAATACATGTATTTGATGAATTTTTTCTTTTTCTTTTTCTTAGGAAAATCTACCTGCAAAAATATTAAATTATTTAATTTTTAACTAAAATTTAAAATTAATAACATATTTTATTATTTAATTTGCTGCAAAACTATTGTATATAAATTTTTACAGTATTGAGAAATATTTTTAATAGTTATTTACTTTTTCAAAAATAAAAAAAGAAAGAAAAACAATAAAATTAGTATAAGTATTTGATGAATTTTTTTTTTTCTTAAGAAAATCATATATATAAAAATATCAAATTATTTAATTTTTGACTAAATTTGAAATTAATAATATGTTTTATTATTTAATTTGATATAAAATTTTGTATATAAATTTTTACAGTATTAAAAAATATTTTTATTTAAATGAAAAATAAATAATTTTTTTTAAAATTATAATACAAGTTAACAAATAAAAATAAATTAATATGAAATAATTTAAAATAATAAATAATTTTTTTATCAAAATAATATATTTTTCATTTTTTTTTTTAAAGAGAGGATTTTATATATAGAAGGAGAGAGGGATAGGTAGGAAAATTTTATCTTCCTACCTTGACACAATGTTAGACTAGTTCTCTCTATAATAGCCAACGTAAAATAATTGGTTTATATATGTTGTATTTACACGTATGTTGAATAGTCGAGAAACGAAGTCCTTCCTAAAACCCTTTTGGATTAGTGTAAAATTAAATTTAAAAGCTTTAGCCCATTTATTAGTTGGGTAGGCCTTTTGGGAAAGGCTAAGCCCATGAGACTCTATGAAAAGATTTTTCCATTTGTAAACCAAGTCCAAGTGTGCCACCGTTCAAAATCTCAAGTATTACAATTGAAACACGTACCAAGTACAATTTAGAACAAATGTCACGCAATCAGATTATGATTCATTACCTTTAGTGGCAAGAGTGGGTAAACGACTTTGTTTAATCAAGGTCCCAAGATCTTGCCTTGGACTGAAGTTCTTTAAGAGATCCAATCGAACTTTGACAAGGTCACCACCAAATTCCTTTCCCAAATTCATTTGTGCAAAACATTTGATCAACCGATTCTGCCATTATCAGTGTACAAATAAGCATCAAATTTCTTCAACCTTTATTGTCAATTTGAAAATCTATAGCAGCCGACTAAAAACATCAAAATATTTTTAAAAAAATATGCAATGATCGAAATTTTGAATTAATAGGATTAATTTCACAGCATGAATTTTTTTTATTTATCTTTGCTTCCCTAACTTTCTTGTCATGACTACAGCAACTCAAAGACAAGCAAGAAAAATTAAATTGACAAGAAATTTAAACAAATCAGATTCAGTACTGAAAATCAAATAACAAGACTGCAAATTTACTTCTCCCAAGCATCAAGAACTTGGTTTTCTTTTTCACTCTATTACCTTCTTAAAGAATGAAGAACATGAAAGGTCAGATTCTTTTAAAGATGGGACATCCAAAAATTAAAACTATAGAAAAGATAAAATTCTAACATTCTTCTGATGGTTTCCATCGCACAGCTTCCAAGGAACCAAAACAGAAAAGTGGCACATGATGAAGAGAAAACACTTCAAACTCAAGCAAGTATGGAACTGAACATAGATGTGATAATTAAACATCAAGATTTAAAAATTATATGATTCTAAGCATCAAGAACCATAAATTTGGCCCAAAACTTTTTTCCCTTCACTTCACTAGTTGTTATCTTCTGAAAGAAGCAAGAACACATAAGCAGATCAAAATGTTTTAAAGATTGGATAACCTAGGAACAAAAATTACAACAAAGATCTTTTACTAGCATCCTCATGGAGGTTCTATTCCAAATTTCCAAGATACCAAACAGAAAAGGCACATGAAAAAGAGAATGACAGAAACAAAGAGAGAAAAAAAAAAAAAAACGGAGAAAGAAGGAAAGAAAGAAAGCATTCCGGGGGCTCCAATGAGAGTCAGACGAAGGTTTGTTTCCACAGTTAGAACAACTGAATTTGAATGGCTTCTGGTTTTTTACCACTTGAAGAGAGATGGGTTGGTGGGGTTTGGTGTTAAGGACAACTTATATAGACATTTGATGGGTCTGAGGCTGTAGCAGCCATGCTTTGCTGTTACATGTTAAATGTTTGAAGACCATTGCCACAAAATTTTGATAATTATGAGGGATTTGCTATTTAGCCGAAGACTAGAATGATTAATATTATTATATTAACAATAGGAAACACCAGCATAACCTTTTTTTGGGCTAGAATTCCTCTGCAAAAATTTATTGATATGGTCTTACCCTATACATACATTTTTGAGAAAATGACATTAATAAAAGAGTAAGTGATATTTTTTCATTATTAGTAGATTGTTTGGCATTAGTGGAGAAACCTATTTAGGTGGCCTAAATCCTTGTTTCCTAAAGTTTAATTGAGAACCATCAAAACAAAAGTTCAAATAAATTGAAATAGTGATGCAACAATGGCAGTTTCGTTTTTCTTTCATGTTCTTTTCTGAGTCAAGTAAATGAGACTACCAATTAATGGTGGGTTATGTGTGCTATGTCAACCAACTAATGGAGTAAATAACGAAAATTTTTAATGGACAAAATTATTAAAATTATCAACTTTCTGTGGACAATTTGAAAATTACAGACTCAAGTTGACAAAATTTTATAAATTGCCAACCTATTTATAAGCTTATGCCAATTTGTTACTTACTTCCTCTGCAAGTCCTCTTCAGCTGGAGAGACTAGTTTCTAGTTTCTAGTTTTGGGCCCCAGTGGGAGTAAGCAGGGTCGCAGCTAGGAGGTTCCCTTGTAGAGATGAGAAAAACGATGCATGGTACAAATTTTGTGGAGGGTAGGTGGAGCGCTCCTATTGGCCATTTAATAGCCAGTAACTTATGGGCAGCCAACTCTTATGGTGAGCAGAGCTCTAACAGGGAAATATTGTGCATGATCTAATTAGAATTTGACTCACATCACTCTAGGTCTCACAAAGACAAAAAATTATATCTTTTCAAAATTTTAAATTTTCATGTAAAAAATTTAGATGTATAATGAATATGAAAGAATGTGTGGGGTTTGAAATGTTATGTTAAGATCACTCTAGCTAAAATTTGACTAAATCAATCATCCAACCACATAAGAAAACTCTAACATGAAAATGATAATCAATTATCAGTTTATTATCATTGCATGCATAATCCCATATTGCATTGTGTGTATTTTTTTTTTTTATTATAACATTTTTTGGTTTGAGCTAAAGAGTTAAACAAAAGATTTATCATATGAGCAAAGGTCCTAACATTATGTGATGAATAGATCCTAACATTAAGTGACGAACATTCACCAAAATTCACTTAAAGCATCAACTTGCACGCATTTTTCTGTTCCTTTTTGGCTCTTACGGCTTCCTCCATCGTTATGTTGATAATCTATTAACAACAGTCGTTGCATGATTTACAAGCTTAAGATACCAACAAAAGAAAGTGTTGGTGGGGGTCGGGAAGCTTCACAGGAAATGGACTTAGCTATGGAGAATGGACCTCTAAGGCTTATGGCAAGAATTTAAGTATTCATTTGTCTTCCACCAGCGTTGGACTCCAAGGTGCTTGATTCTGCAGTGCTAAAGTGGTTGCCAGCATAACCAACATTGGCTAGGCCTCCATGAACTTCAACAGTTGGTCCAAGTTGACCAACTGGTGGTGGCATGTCTAGGTAGATAGGAGGAGTGACAACTGATGGAAAATATGGGTCGATGGGGGGGGGGGGGGAGAAAACTGCGAAAGATCAGGTCTTTGAGCCTCGATAGTGAGTAAGATACTTGAAGAGTCTTTTATTGGCACTGCTTCGTCGAATAATACTTCAGCAATTTTGAGTTGCGCATGTCCCACAAATAAATAGCATCATCCCTCATCAACCAAAGCTATTAAAATGACAATAATAAAGAAATTCATCCGTAATAATAAAATTGTCCTCGACAACGCGATAGTTGCCACCGATTTGATTGTTACCGTCATCCTAAGATGCACAACATTTTCGTCGTTAGCCAAAAGTTCTACGAGACACATGGCCATCTACATTTATCGTCTTTGGAATTTACCAATGGCAAATTGAAAAAGACATCATATGTGTGGTGTAGGACTGTGGGTCCAAACTTTGACATCAAAAGGAAAACTACAGGTTTTTTCACGTCTTGTTTATCTCAGGGTTTCCAGCCTTCAACATAGATAGCCCTCACTTTATAGTGGAAATGAATAATATGATATAGATTATACTGGGATAGTTTATGTACTTTTAAGTTTTGTTTATTTCTGAATCTTTGTTTGTTGAAACAAACTTATCGATATTTACGGCTAATTTTGAATGTCGGATTTGCATGTATAAACATGAAAAGGTTTAATGGTATCTATGTAAAACTAATAGAAAAACATTTCTCCTTCCAGAAAGAGGGAAAAAGGAAAAAAGAAGCATCCATACAATTCCTCTAGGGACTTTGCAT